>VXAD01002667.1:411633-540883 GCA_013399195.1 Dicrurus megarhynchus | reverse complement strand
ATCCTAATTTCCAGGTGCATCACTCTCTTCCTTCTCCCACTGCCTGAGGTACTCAGAAGGTACAGACTTCCTGAATCGCCTACTCAGTGGCCCCCTCTAATATGAGCCCTCTGTTTTTTATATGTATGTATATAACCAAACACTATTCATAATTCTGTTAAGCTTTTGTTCTTTTTCTCTAAGTTCAGGAATTTAACATGGCCTTGGCTGATCAATAGTCCGTGTCATTTAGTAACATTTTCTAGAACTGAGAATTTCTTTTGTTACTTCCCTATCTATGAGTCCCTGGCCCTATCGACAGGCAGATTCTCGTGGTCTCTTTGTAAAGACACATTTATCTTATTCCTTTCATCCCCTCCAAAAAGGTAGTGAGATCAAGAGCTCAACTGAAGTGCTTCCTCGCCACAACAAAGTGTGGGAGCTGGAAGTGGTTGCGCAGCAGGAAAAGCAGGACATAGTTGCCATCCCAGAGCCATGGTGGGATGAGTCCCACACTGGAGCGCTGTAGCCAATGGCTCTTCTGTTCATCTTTCTACTCTACTCTACTCAGGGCACATCTTCAGCATTGCTATTAGCATTCCTCCACCAAAAAAATCCCAGCAAAGCACTGAGCTCTCATTTTNAGGAGCAGCTGAAGGAGCTGGAGGGGCTCAGCCTGGAGAAAAGGAGGCTCAGGGGGGACCTTCTCACTGTACAACTCCCTGACAGGGAGGGTGCAGCCAGGTGGGGCTCAGGCTCTGCTCCCAGGGAACAAGGGACAGGACAAGAGGAAATGGCCTCAAGTTGTGCCACAGGAAGTTCAGGTTGGACGTCAGGAACAATTTCTTCAAGGAAAGGGTTGTCAAGCATTGGAAGAGGCTGCCCAGGGCGATGGTGGAGTCACCATCGCTGGAGATGATCAGGAAATGTCTGGAGGTGACATTAAGTGCCATGGTTTAGTTGATAGGGTGTTTATTGGTCAAAGGTTGGACTTGAAGAGGTTGAAAGGTTGGAGGTTTTTCCAATCTTAATGATTCTACAATTGTATGTAAATAAATTTAAAAAAAAAAGGTGGGTTGTTTTTTTTTTTGCTTGAGGGATCCCAATTGCAGTGCAACCCAGGACTTTATTTCACCATTTCCTGTTCAGTCCTCAGGTGACCTGGAACAGTCTCATGCAATACAATCAGCTCTGCTCATCCCCATGTAATATTGCAAGGGAAAAGCAGAGGTCTGATTTCAAACCTTGAATACAAACCCTGAGCTCCTACCGACCCTCACAGATGTGGTACATACATTTCTGATAGCAAAGCTTTGGTTTGCCAGGATGAGTGAAAAAAAAAATCAACAAGGGCAACAAGACAATACTCAAAAAACCTGGTTGGTCCATTTTTCATCCTGTAGAGAAAACTTTGAACTTGCCACAACCTGGGCTGTCCTGTATGAAGTTAATTTACAGGGCTTTTTTAAGGTCCCCACAGGAAGATCAGGCTGGATGAAGATTTTATCAAATACCTGTTTAAGAGAGGTGTGAGTTTAAGTAATCCTTGGCACATGGAACAAAAATGAATTCTTTCTATTTTCAACACATTTACAAAAGCTCCTGGTAGTTTGTATTGTATTGTGTAGCAAACTGATCTGCACAGGGCTCATCTATCTCTGCTTATTTGTATTTAATTATCTTGATCTACCCTTTGGACATTATAAACCTCTGAATGTATGAAGTCTGAAAACAGACACACAAATTGCTTCTCTTTCCGTTATAGCGCTTTGTGTTCTAGGGATGCTGCACAGTGCTGGGACAAAGTGACTTTGAACCTCGAGGGGATTTATGGTCTCAGATGTAACATTACCAGCAAAGAGCAGAGGACCTGGCAGGATATATCAAGGCATTCAGCAATGGGAAAAAAAAAATAATCTCCTGTTCCTTGAGGATTTATTCTCGAGGTTTTAGAATAAATGAATTGCAATAGGAAAAAGGAAAGGGGGGGGAAAAAGAGGCTTTTGACATAAATAGGAAAATGAAGATAAATAAAACAACCTCCTCTACCCCACAGAAAAGACTTTGGCACTGTAGCAGCTACAGTCGCATTTTCAGTTCAACACATCTGCACTGCAGCCCACCTGCTTTCCATGTGTGTCACATCCTCACCCTCAAACAGGCAAACCTCTGGCAGAGTGTGACAGGTGACAGCACTGGGCCGGCTGGCGTGCATGAATTCCCTTCCACAGCATGCAATCAGATCTCATTTGGACACAGACAGGTAGGAACCCCAGGAGCCCCAGTGCTGTGGGGTAACTCTGGCACACACCTGCCCTACAAAGCATAGAGAGGTATTGGAACACCCAAAGAAAGGCTCGAAACCTGGTGGGAATAACAATTCCTCCTGGGCAAGCCAAATCACTCAAAACTGTCACTACAGAGAGGCAAAAGGCCTGAGAGAAAAGGTGTCCTGTGGTGGTGCTGGTGGCTTTCCCCACATCAAAGGCCATTCATCATCTTTCAGTCCACAGAGATCCTTCTGAGGGAGCCCTTTGGCTCATTGGTCTTCACACCTTCTCCCTCTCCATCTCCACAAGCTCTGGCAATGAGGCAGGGCCAGGCAGCCTCTCCAAGGTCCTTTTCATCTTTTCCTTCCACTGCCACAACTGCCAAGGCCAATGCTTCAGGTCTTTCTGGAAATAGGTACCTCAACCTCCTGAGCTTCAAGGCATCCACCTCCCCACCTTCCCCACAGCCCTCCTGGGACCCACCACAGGCTCCTATTCCAGACTGCTTTGGAATCTGGAGTAAGTTTCTGCACCAGCCAGTGGGTCTTAGCTCCAATTTTGCTGCTGAAGGCACGAGCATCTCAGTGCTAGGAAAATGGACCAAGCCCAGGAATGACAGAAGTTTGGGTGCAGGTGTGATCACACCTTTCCAGCTTTCCTAGACAAACAGCTGTGTAGGGAGTGCTCTCCTTTGGAATGAAGGGCTGCAGAGATGAGACAGGTGCTCAGTCCAAAACTGCAGCTCTCTAAAATTATCTCCTGGATAGTCCCACCTCTTACCACATGCTGTAAAATGGGGAGACTGATTCAACCTGGATCTTTAGTAAGCACAATTTCAAAAATACCAGAGTCTAAATAGCAGCATTTTTACTGCATGTTGTGTAATTTAACCTCCCTTCACTTCCAAAGCTCACAGCCTCTATCTTCAGCAGACATTTCCCTGCTCTGACGTTTGCTGGGCGTAGCACACCACAGCAGTGCACAAAGTCCCTGCCTGGCCCTTTAATTCCCACATCATGCGAGAGCTTTCAGCATCTCCAGCCCTCCAGTTGTAATGCAATGTGATTAAAGGTGGTGCTTTCCCTGGGTAAGCCTGACTGACTGCTCTGTCCTTCATCCCCTGCACATCAACAGCCGCCTGAGGAGTGCTGAGGATTACCTCTGTTTCTCTGAAAAGAGGGTTCTACAAGGAAATCCAGTGACAGGAGCTTAAACAGCAAAACTGTCAAGCATGTGACCTGGCCCAGCCATGGGGTGGGTGTTTGTCAGGTGTCAGAGAGGAGGAAACCCAACAGGCCTCTGATGAACATGGCCAGTTCCCCCTTCTTTCCAGCTTCAGCCTCTTTGCAGAGGCAGAGAGCTGAGCAGAGTAGACAGGTGAGTAGGTGGGATACACAAGATACATCCAGTACTGGCCTAGCTTCAGCAGCGCTTGGCAGCTGGGTTTGCCACCCAAGTGTCTGAAAGGCTCTGCACTCCTCTCAAGAACACACATCTACTGAAATGACTCCTTGTCCTGGAGGACGCTGGCCCAGGAGTCTAAATCTGAATCCATGGTCTTATCTGAGGATATTATTTGCAAATACATCCTCCATGTGGCAGCAGGATCTCTGCATGCCACTGCAAGCGCTGCTCAGGTGCATCTTCAGAGCAGTAACCTTTTTCTCCTTTTACAGTGCTCATCCTGGGAGCCCAGCCCAGGGATACTGAAAGAAGAAGCATTAGAACTTGTCCTGTAGAGATTCCCAGCTGCATGGAACAGGACTTCCTTCTTTGAGTCCTGGCAGAGCAGTTTCAGAGGCCAGTCATCACAGAGGAAAATGTTCAGACTGACACCAATGGGTCTGCTGCTATTTAATTGCACTGTTAATGATCCAGCTGAAAAGAAAGCATGAGACAAGACAGTCCATGTGAGCTCTGAGCAGATCATGCCAGAAGTTTATATGGGCAATGGTTTGATAATGGTAAAACAGTGAAAGTAAACAAAAAAAATAATTACAATAAAAAATATCCACAAATTTGCTTCAGGGAGAAGCTGAAGAAAGTGAGACAAAGGTCTGGCCAGAATTGTGCCAATAATAGGACAGTTAGGTTTGTACTCAAAAGGTACAGCCAGAGATGCAGAAACAGATTTTTTAATGAACTCTCATTCCCTTGCATTACATCAGAAGGTATTTGTGCACAGAGTGCCCAGTACACTTACACAGCTCCTCAGCAAGTCCATTAAGGGTTGGCTTCTGAGTCCTGATTTATGCTGATCCATGCCTTTATCAGGCTCTGAGTGTTGATTATGCACCATTTGCACATCTCCGGAAGCTCATGGATACTAAAGATTACAGCTTGTAAGCTGGAGGAGACTCAAATGGTTTTCATTTATAATTTGTCATGGCACAGAGGGTACCAGAGACTCGGCCTATGGAGATAAAACCTACAATGACTTCAAAAACCCACAAGAGATTGCTCCTCTTAGTGTAACTGAGAGGCACAACCACCATTCCTAGGACCCAGAATTGCTGCAATATGAAAATATTGACAAAACTGCAGTGAAAGGGAACACATGATTGGTAAAAACCATGTTTTGTGCCCAGAGATATCTCTAAGCAGTTGTCACCTGAAGGTAATCAGCAGTGCTTCCAGGAGTTGCTATGAGGATATCGACGTGCAGGACATTGGCTCATCTAAAGATATGATGTTAATAGGTAACCTGAGAGATTAAATTTAATCTAAGTGGTCTGAGGACAGATAGGTCTGAATAGGACAAAACTGAACATTGCAATTGCTGCCTCTGTGTAACCTTGATAGCTGGGAATCATATTCCCCCAATGAGCTACATATTTGTCTTTTCTTCCATTTTTATAGCACAGGCCTAATTTTCTTGCTTTGTACACAAATGAGAACCAAGAACAGCTTTACAGCACCCACCAGGTCCAATCCATAAATCAAAATCCAGCTTGGAACTCCCCGTTTCTCGCTTTTAATTTAAACATTGCTTATGAGAACAATTATCTGAGGAAGAGGCTGATGCCTGTTGCCCAGTCAAGCCTGAGCACAGCAACTCTATCTAAAAACAGACAGGAAATGCTGGATGTGTCCAGCTGCCCTTTGGAGAAGGCTCTACCTGCCTGAAGGTTGGGTGTGATACCAGAGGAGATGGGAATACTGAACACAACCCTTTGCCAGTCGGTGCCCACACACTTCATCTCTGAGGTGGGAATTGTAGAGCTCTGCAGTGCAATGTTAGACACTGTCCTGCAAGATTTGGATGCCAGAGACCCACAGATGGCTGAGCTAGACAGGAATGGCACTTTGTCAATGTGAAGCCAACCTGGAGTTGTTCTGAGATCTATTTTTTATTAAATTCATGAAATTAAACTCCAGTTAACAGAAGTGCTGTACAACCAGGCTCTGTTTTACACTTGTAATTAGTCCCATTGACTTCAAAGAAGCTGTCTTTGTACAGTATTTGCAGGGCTGGGATTTGTTTTCCATTTAATTGATATATCATTTGGCACTTGATATCAGCCCTTCAAAGGGAACATTAATGTTTTACATTTCAAAATCACTTTGTAGTGCATTCTGTATATCACATTATTCAAACTGGGGAGAACAACCTGCAAATTCTCACCAGCTCTACTCATCTGTGGCTTTATTTTGTGAATTAAATGCCTGCAATGAACACAATCCTACATTGCCCAAATTCTAGCTGATGTCAGTGCTGAAAAAGCAAAACCAGGCAGGATTAATCCCTGATATAAATAACCTCTAAAATCATCATTTTTATTCTCTGTGTTTTGCAGTGGAGTTGGTAGATAAGTAACTAAGCCTGATTACTTGTTTTTATAACTTGTGCTATGTTCTTTTCTTAATGTAACTTAACTTTTACCAAAAAAATCAAAACCTGAACTGAAAGCAAGGCTCAGCTGGTTTACTATGAACAGCCCCATTGTATAAATAAAATCATTTTCTGCCAAAAAAAGAAAAAGTTAAATCAGATCCAGGGCCCTCTGCTGGATTGTGAGGAAATCCTTTTCTTCCTCAAAATGCTGAGGTGAATCGCTGCCCTGGGAAGTTCAGAGTTTGCATCAACATAAAACCTTTGTCCTTTAACATTATCTTTATGAAAACAGAACTGCAGATTGCAGCTCCTCTGTGACAACTCACAGGCAACACTACAGGGAAAGTTTCCCAGAGCAAGGCATCAAGAATCCATCCTTTTTGTGTCCAAGAAGAAGGAAAACAACACCCCACTCATTGTCATTTCCTTATCTGAATTCTTATCAACGCATTACAGCTGAACATGGTAGAGAAATAGATAAGAAAACAGAGACAGATCAGAATCAGTGAAAGATGCTGTAAGAGGAAATGAGCTTTTGACCTTCACACAGCTTGGGGAATTGGTGAGAAAAATTCAAGCAAGTGGAAGGAGTTGAGTATTATCTGTGCTTTATACTTGGAAGCTTTATCAACCCTCCCCCAAGGATTGCTCTGCCTTCAAGGGATGGAAAGGCCACAAGTCCTCATAATCCTGTCATCTACTTCAGGCAGCAGGAGCTTTGTGAGGTCCAGGACCTCAATCAACAAAGAAAAATGGAGATGGGCTCTGAGGGGAAAAAATAGTGAGATACCTGAGCTTGCCGGACAGAAAGGCTAAATCCAAATGGATGGAGGGTTGTGATGCTAAAAGGAAACATTTCAGGTTAGCAGTGTATCTGTTCAGCTGTTGGTAGAACAGGTTTCACGAGCTCTTTCTGGACAAAATTAGCCTGGAAGCCACAATTGAGTCCTTCCTCCATGTCACGCCACAGAATTCCTGTGACATTCCCAAAGAGGCTTCTGGAAAAGGGCAGAATCTTGGCAAGTCTGACTCTCCAGCTAGGGATGATGAATCAAAGTGAGATGAACACATAATAAGTGACTACATGATTCAATATAGAGTTGAAAACTTGAAAGCTGTGAAGAGGCTGCTTGAGGCTTGACTTGTGGAAGCAGGGAGGAATCATTTGCCATTCCATTTTTATCTGACTTTTCAGAGCTTTCTTAGCTTTTCCTACTTGCAGCTATTTTAAACTATTAGGCTGGTTACCTTTGTGCTCATTAATGGTGGATACATGGGGTTTTTTTTCCTGCATCTTTAAACATTCACTATTTTATATACAATTAGTTTTGAAATTGATTTAGTTAATATGATCACTTCTGTGAAAGTTGACACTATCTCAAAGCAGTGGCTTGGATTCTGGATTTGCATTTCCATCTCCCAGCTGAAGGAGTTTAGCAGAATCAGTAGGAAATAATTAATGATTCTGAACCTATATTTTTGGTGCTGAAAGTATTGGTGTCAGAGTTTTGTCCAGCTCTGGTATTCTCAGTATTGAAAGTTCCATCAAGCGAGACCATGAAAAAGAAATGTGAGAACTCAAAGTCTTTTTTTACTTTAATTATTCATCTGTCGGTGTTGGACAGAGCCCAGAATTTCAATGCTTTTATCAGTTTGATTGTATATTAAGAATAAAGGGTAGCTGCCTGACATCTGTTGTGTAAGTGGGCATGGTCAGATAATAAATGCTCCCAGAGCATATTTATTTAATCAAGGAATGCAAGTCTCAAGGGGGTAGATTAAAAGATATCTCTGAGAACAATGAAATGACTTTGTACTGATATGCATGGAAATGAGTCTTAAAATGCAAAGAATCAAAATTTCAGCTTTAATTAAAATCAGAAAACTCATTGGGAGAGCTTAATTTCCCAAGCATGTCTACTTTAACTTGGGCTTATTTTCTATTAAAATAGACAATCAACGGAGTTAGAATTTGTATCTTCATCTTGTTAAAGATCTGTTCTAGTTTACTAAAATCACCACTGTGAAGTCATTACCTTATGACTATTTACCTAAAACATTCCTTGTCCCTACTGCCAACAGTGATACGTTACAAAGGATCCAGGTTATTATCTCAAAAATGCACTAAATCTAAGCACCAGTGCCTGTTCTTGCAAGAGAAAAACATTCTGACCTGCTCTTCCATCCTTTTTTCCACATATTCAAGTCTCCAGGCCATCATTTCCACCACTGGTCTGGAAAGCCCAGTTCCAGCATCTCTGAACAGAAACCCTCTACTATATTTGTCATTCGGATGACAGAAGACCCTCTTGTGTGCCTGAGAAAGAGGAGAGGGGATCACTGAACATTTCCAACACCATATTTGCCCAAAGTGAAACACAAAGTTAAATGGCAGCTTAATATTATAAAAAAAAAACCCATAAGTCATCTTCAGAGAGTAGTAAACTGTTTGAATGTAAAACTAAAATTAGTAGCTAATTTTGTAGTCTGCACTGGCCAATCCTTATACCTGAGGTCTGATCTTTTAGGTACTGACTTTCATGGCTACTGCCTTAGTTTTGTGAACGTGGTCTCAGAATCCGAGGTTCTTCCATGACAATGTTGGATTATGTAGCTGGAAATGGTGGTCCTGAACCCCCTTTTGAAATGATAGAATCAGAGAATAGTTAGGATTGGAAAGGACCTTGCAGACCACCTAGTTCCAATCCTCTCCTGCCATGGGCAGTGCCACCTTCCTCTAGGCCAGGTTGCTCAGGGTTGCTGAGCATCCTCCACATGAAATATTTCCTCCTGCATGATCCTCTCTAGAACGCAGATCTTGTTCATGCCAACAAAAAGGAAACCTAACACCGCTTGGGGTGAGCAGTTAGGAACCCCCAGCCTAACATTCATGACTTTTGGCCACCATCTCCTCCTTTTCAGCAGCTTTCAGAGAATCCACCTCCCTGTGTTTTGTACTTTTGCCATTGAGCTCCAGGGTATGAATCTTCAAGGCCCTGTGACATGACTCCTGATGAAGAGTGACAATTAAGACTGACTTGTTCATTACACTGGCACATCTTGAAATTACCTGGCTTGCTGCTTTATTCAGCCTTATTTTAGACAACCCAAATGATGAGTCATCCATGAGTCCCTTTGAGAAAATATTGCATAACCACTCTCAGAAGTTTCTCAAGAAAGTAATTCTCTCCCTGCCCTTCAAATGTTTATGTTCTCAAATCTACTTTCATCTTATAATACAGAATTGCTTAAAATATAAAGATATAAGGGACTTCCTGACTTGCCAGACACAGTCCTTTTCTATTTCAGGCAACAATATCATATAAGCTGCTCACTGTCATTTGAAAATAAAGTAGAGTGTTCTGTCTCTCTTGTTTCTACTAAAAAGCAGTTCCAAAAACTCACTCCTCTCAGGGCTAGACAAATTCCTCTAATCTCCAGCCTAAATTTATTCATGGCCAGTTTACAGCCATTTGTTCTTGTGCCAACAGTGTACTTCAACTTAAACAACTTTTCCCCTTGTCGGTGTTTTCTTTGCTGATGTATTCATGGCTTCACAAAAGTCATTCCCTATTTTCATTTTGCTGCAGGTTTTAAACTCCGTGCAATTCATTCTGGTTTTGTTATTGACAGTTTTCCGAAACTAGCTGCAGTGCCACAGATGTGCTTTTACCATGGTTACATAGAGAGGCTTCATGACATAATGCCCTGTATATGCAGATCAAATTGACCACCCCATTTCCATTTCAATATATCCCTGTCATTTCACTTCCCTGCTGCTGTTCACTTAATCTCTGCTTTTCTATGTACTTACCTACATTTCTGCCTCCCATTGAGAACAGGAATAAGGGGAAGAGGAAGGGCAGAGCGATTCCCAGATGTATCAGTTTGCAAAAGAGGTAATTTTTTTAAACTAATTTCCAGAGTCCATTTCCTAGTTGTTCTATTTTTTCCCCTCAACTGGTGTTTGCATCCTGTTCCAGAGCTGGATCATTTACACATTTTTTTTAGTTGTGCTTTTAAGTGTTCTTTTAGATAATGGAAATTCATTAGATTTTTTTCAGCCCAGCTCAGCTCACAGTCATCCCCAATAGTTAGAACTGTGCCTTCAGTCGATGGTGTGCCTCACACGTCTGCCCAGTCTTGCATAGCAGTCTTCAAAAACATCTCCAGCATGCATCAAGGAAAATTAATTCTATGGCTCATGTACCCAGGAGTTAATTGAAAATTCTTCCTGCTTTTTCCAGGTGCTGAGCATTAAGACAAGGCACAGGTAAACTGTCCAACAATCCCAGAAGTCAAAAAGGGTTGTGAAGCCTGGTCAGATGGCAGCTGTGCTACTGAGAGACTTGGTTCATCCAATGGCTTGGTCATAAAAACTGAAGGCAGATAAAGGGAAAAGAGAAATGAAATAAAGTAAGAATTATAAAGAGTCATAATGAGTCAAGCCAAGGATTGTTCAGGATGCTGTGTCTGAGATGATCCAGTTTCAGCTGTTTAGAGAACATGCACAGGGGAAAATCAGGAGTGAAAATGATCCCTTCCACAAGGAGTGAAAATCCTCTGCCCTCTTTCTTCAATATATCCTTGCAGATTTCCTGCAATCTTTGCTGAAAGATTTCCCGAGTCAGATACTGAAACCACATCCTTCTGTTTAACAGCCTTTGATGGAGGCAGATCCATAAATTTGTGTAATCACATTTTTAATTCATTTATGCTTTCAGCTTCCATGGCATCCTGTAGCAATGAGTTCCACAATTTAATTATAGACTGCTTGAAGAAATATTTCCTTCGGTTTGTTCTGGACCTGCTGACGATTTCATGATGTGCTTGTACGGTAAGAAATAATGGCTATAGCTCCCCATTTACATCTTCAAGCCACGTGTGGAGCATATTTTATGTATTTTATATACCTCTGTGATTTAGTCCTCTGCTTTCCAAGGGGAGCACATCTATTTAGCCTCTCCTTGTATGGAAAGTATTTCGTGCTTCTGGTCATGTTCAGTACTCTTCCCTGAGATTTTTCTAGCTATATTTTAAAAAAGTTGTCAATGAGGGAGTGGGAAGAGGTCAAACTGCTCGCACAATGTAAGGTGTGGGTAGACTGAGGATTTGCTGCTGCAGTGTGATGGTTTTTTGTCTCATCCTTCAGTGGTTATTCAATTTTTGTCTGTTTCTTTGGGTTTTTTTTCATTGCTCCCAATATGGACCTGATATTTTCATTGAATTATCCACAATGACTCAGATAATTTTTCTTGAGATGTGATAGCTAATTTGGAGCTCATTGGTGCCTATCTACTCATGCCTGTTCCTCCTCCAGTTATCAACATGGAGTTTGATACCTACTGTTTCATGATCCAGTTACTCAGATTTTATGAGGTCCCTTTTGCAGCTCTTTGCAGACAGCTTTAGTTCTTACTAACCTAATTCCACGTAATTTGTAGTCCTTGTCACATCACTGTTCTCTGTTTTCCACATCATTTATGAGTGTGATGAGCAGGACAAAGCCAGCACATGTTCCCCCTGATCGTCACTGGGAGGATCCATCCTTTGCACACTCTGCCCTCCCTGCCTCCTCTTTCCAGCCATCATTTCCCACTCTTTTGCCCCGCAGCTCACTGAGCCTCCCCCCACTTCCCTCCCTCATACCCAGCTTGCTGATTCTTCTTACAACTCTGAATCTGTGCTCCAGCTCTCTGCTGTGACAGAGATCGTTTCAGCCACTTGCTCTGGTTTTGGAGCCCTGCTCTTTAGGGAGCACGGAGGCTGCCTGGATTTGTTACAACTGTCTTAACAGGAGCTTGGTCCATCTCCTCCAGTCCTGGTGAAACACCAGGAAAAAAAAACCCAAAAACATGGGCAACAGGATCTAACCCACATAACCATCTTTTGAATCCAACTGCAACCCCAAAACCCCCAAACAAGATTAAAATGGTGTGTAAACTAATGCTAAAGGAAGTTATTGTTTTCTGCCTGGCTTCCACCCAGCTTGGACCTCTGGTATCTCCTGTGGTGACTGAGAGTCTAGAGGCATTAAAATCACACAGAAAGACAAAACTGGTTTTCAAAGAGTATTGTCAATGCCAAACCTCACTGCAGTCAGTGAGAAGGGAGTGTTTTGACCATTGAACCAGAATTCAGAAGCATGTTGCACAGTTCAGTCGGCTGCTTCCCATCCACACATCACCAATTTCTGATTTGTCTCTCACACCATAATCTCATAAATAGTCCACAGGGACACATGTCATGCAGGCAGATTAATTTGGCCATAACTTTGAGTGGAATAGATCAGGACAGTGTTTGATGTTTCTGGGAAGGGAAATCAGTGTGGCCGTTCCTGCCCCTGCAGCAGGAGCAGCATTAGTCTGAACCCTCCTGTGCTCTCTGTCACTGATTTGATTGAGGCAGCACTACATTATATTTTCAGTAACATCTGTAAACACGTCTGAGATGTCATGGTTTTATTGGAAAGCTGAAACCTTCACTTGATCATGGCTGATTTCATTATAAGGTCTCACACAGGTATTACCAGCCTGCCAGTGACAGTCCCCCCCCCTCTAAATCCCCTTGAATTAAGTTTTGAGATGTTTCAAATACACATTCCATCAAATACAAGGGAGATTTTGGATTCCCTCTTTCCATTACTTTTTATAATTCTATTAAAAAAGCAATCAAATTTCCCTGGCAAGAGACAATCAGTCTAACTTGATCCTAGTTCAATATGCAGAGTTTCATTATCATTGCCAAATTTAACACCTTCTCATTCTTTCTCCTCTATTTTTTTTCAGCGTGTCCCTAGAAATGTGAGCTAGTTTTGGAAGGGAAAAGCTGCCTCCTGAGCCTGTCTTTATTACCTCGGTGGCAGCACAGTCCTAGATCTGTCACACTGCAGGAAGCTGCTGGGGTGTTGGGTGGCTTTTTTAAAGTATCCTTTGTGGTTGACCAGTACCAACACCAAGTAGCAAATTAATTCCCCTCCCTCCTCTACTTTTGTAGCCTTGAGGGTCAGAGCTTGTCTTCCAAACATGGTAAGACAGTCCTTAAGGCTTTATTCACTACAACCCACCACCATTGCAGCACAGGACCATGCACTTCCTCTGCGGATTTATTCATGGATGTCATAAATCGGAGAATATTTTAGCATCCCGTTATTTTTAAATACCCAAGTGCTTCTGAAATCAGGCTTAATGCAAAATTTAGTTCACGTTTGGCCCTGACCTAGCATGTCAGCCTCTTTTGTGGTTTCCCTAATTGTTTTCAAACATTGATTAAAAATTGCAGCCTGGAAGTTTGGAAGAAATTACGTGCCAGTATGGCTTTGAATTTTTAAAATTATATGTTTCATGATAGAAAATCCAGCATGCTGGGCTGCAAACAGCAGAGTGTTATGTCTCTCTTTCTTCTAGCACAACTATTTATCATACTTAGCTTTTCCCCCCAAATATGCAGAGCTTTTGTTAGGAGATTACCTTATCCTCATAGACAATTGAACCTAACCAGCTAAGTTCTTTTTTCATATTTTTCTCTAGATTTCACATTTGCTTCTATCCTTGTTTTCCATTAAATATTTTCTGGTTTCTTCCTTCCACATATAAACTGTAGGAAAAGCAAAAAGATTTTGGGTATTTCTTTTGGCTTTTTTCCTCTTACTTTCCTCAGACTCCTCCTGTCCAGTTCTCTCTCAGTTTATTGTCTCACAACCACAACTGTTCTCCATTACTCTGGTAAAATGGTCTTATCCACAATTTTTAATCCTTTGTGTTCCCTTTGCCTTCTCTGTCTTGGAGGAATCTATCATGCTGTGTAATTCCCCAGAGCTGCAATGAGAGAGTGCCCTCATTATCTAGGGGGTATATTTAGGTTTATATATAATTCATAAATACATAAGCAAGGACTATACAAGTAAATATCCATCAATCCAAAGCATTTCTCTTCAAGCATTGGAAAAAAACAGGAACACAATCCTTGCACTGGAGAAACAAACTTCAGCCTAAGCCTTATCTAGAAAGCTAATTAGATTCTGAAGTAGAGAACTGGTTCATAAAAAAAGCTGCTAATTAGCATGTCTTTCCATCTTTTACTCATCTGTTGGAATTAATTTGGTCCGTGGGAAGCTCAACCAAGAAAAAAGTCTCATCAGCTGAATACATTAAGTCTGCTCTGCCTCGTAACCCCAGAAGGCACTTTTTCTGCTCACATGTGTGTGTTGCTGTTGATAGCAAACCAGCCTTTGTTACTGTTTCTCCACTGGAGAGTGGTTTGTAAGGAGTTTAGTTTAGTGAAATAAACAATTTGAAGCACAGCTGGCCCAAGATGTGCTCAAGAATATGATGCTGTACTACAATCAGCATTCTGGGGAGCCACATTTCCTTTTCTCTGCAGGAAGCCAAGCACCTGATGCTGTCAGTGTTTGTTTCTCCTAACAGAGAAATCCTCCTCTTTGTTGTACTGTCTGGAAATTCCCTACTGAGACTCACACCCACGATTTACCCCACTCTAGAAATGAATAGTGACTGGCATTTGGCCATGTGGACCTTATGTGTGGGTTTTGCTTTTTCTGCAAGGTTTTTTTGCTTTGTTTTGCCTTTTTGGGGGGGCCGGAGGTGATGTTTGGTTTCTGTTCTTTTTCCAGTTGCATCTAAAAGAGCACAAGAGATCCAGGTCCAGGTCTGATTATTGATAGTACAAGGGGAAATGGCCTCAAGCTGTGCCCAGGGAGGTTCAGCTTGGAAATTACANTCCTCTCCTCTCCTCTCTCTTCTCTATGGTGACAGAAGTGGCAAGGAAAGTCTGGAAAAGGTGTGTACGTGAACTTTTCAACATCAGATGTCACACAAACAATAGAAGCATCAGAGAAAAGCATTTTCTTCACTCAAAAAATGAAACACTGGAGTGCCCTGAGCCCTAGCAGCTAGTTCCTGTATTATGCTCAGAAAGACTGGTGTATTATATTGCTAAAATAATTTCCCAGAAATGTGAGTGCAGCCTTTCAGCCACACTTTTGAAATCATAATCCCTCTCCCAGAGCAACTGAAGGCAGTTGACAGGACTCTTGATACTCAGGGTTGCACAGGCTGACACCTCTCCTGATGGAATCATTCCACATTTCAGATGGACCCAGTCACTTGGGCTTCTCAAAATTCTCCTTTGCCTTGGCAATATCAGTACAACAAGCTGTCAGGGCACAGTCACTTCACAACAGAAACTCATAAATAATCCTTTTGTCCTAGAACATTTTTACCTATGGCTATACAAGAGGAATCAAAGACGCGTTTTTGCTGCTCCTTTTCAAAAGAAATACATCAATTGTAGTCCTCAGAACTGGGCTGGAATTCTCCACTTTTTTTTTTTCTTTTATGTTTTTAAATTAACTATAACTCAAAGAAAGAGCCTTAATTGCTTCTTTAAAAAATAAGAGTTGTTTTATAGCAATACAAGCTGATCATCTCTCAGTCTTCCTTTGCCCAAAGTATAACATTGTTTAGCAGCCTTCAGGATGTTTCATTAACTCATTCATTCACAATATTAACTTAGATTATTAATTCTATATTTCTAGTAATTTTGAGTTCTTTAGACTGTGTTATAACTATTTTACAGTGGGAACCTAGTGACAGCTAAATATGATTTCCTGTTAGATTATCTAAAAAACGGCCTTATGTTTTGGAAGTCTTCAATATTTAAATTGTGAAGGGTTTTGATATATTTAGCTGTTCAAAACTCTAAATTGGGGGGGGTTTGTCCTCTATCACAATTTTAAGTCAAAAAGCAAATTCATTCAATTTCCTGCTATTGATCTTAAGCTCATGACTTTGAAGAAGAAATGTATTCCTTGGGCAACATAAAGGGAAATAAACTGGGATAATTAATTCAGAGAGCTGATGAAAGCTCCTGATACAGTCAGCTGAGACTTTGAAACTTCCATGTTCTTGCTCTCCTACAGAAAATCTACCAGTTAATGTAATCTCAAAGGGTCATTGAGAATACCACTATTTTCTCTTGCATTCACTAACTTTCTCTGCTCATTGGGATTAAAATCTGCCAGTTGTCTTTGGTTTTGGAATTTCCACTACCAGAGGTCTTTACAAGCAGGTTACAGAAACAGGACATTGCGGGGGTTGGGAAAAGTCCGTTCTGCCTTGGAGTGAAGGGGTGCTTTCCCAAGGTGCATGCTAGATTTGTTTCTGCAATGCAGGGCAAAAATGTTAATTAAAAAAAAAAAGAAATACAAGAGAAATAAAAATGTTCTTTTAAAGATTTCCTTAAGCTGGGTATGTAGGAGTCCATTACATGTTCAAAACGATGATTTGAAGTATTCTTGTTCTGCAAATCACATTAGCAGTTCTCTTCATTAAAAGATACAAATAGCTCAAAGAAGATTTGCTGATATCAAATCTCGAGTGCTTTTCTCATCATATCTGCCAGACTGAGGTGATAGGGTTTGGGCAGTTTTTTTCCATGCAGACAGACCAATTAAGGTATTATTTCATCCTGGAAAGTGGAGGGCACTTGTTCCAGACCTTCAGGTTTTCAATTTCCATTGTGCCTCAGAGAGGCAGAGATGTGCTGCTCACCATGGAAGAATGCAGGAAAAGAGAAGCAGGTGAGAATTCCTCACTGCACTTCTTTGTAGTCCTCAAGTGCCACTCTTTTGCCACAAATGGTAGACAAAATACTCAATGCCACTTTTTTGAGGTTCACATTTCCTAGAGACCTCTGGTAGCTGCCATTGCAGTGTGACTTGCATTTGCTCACAAACTCTCCTGACTATTTTGTTTGCTCCTTCCTGCTACCCTGTAGCTGGGGGTCTTGATCCCAGTGTATCCAGGCTCTGGGAAAGGATTATTCATAAGGATGCCTCATAAGGTTGGAATGATTCTTCCACACCTACTCTGACAGTTGGGTTTCACATTCTGTATGTTGGTAAAGCCAAAAACAGGGAAGAAAATGACCAGAATGCAGCCTTCAGTGGGGACAAAACTGGCATCATTCCATGGGATTCAGTGGAGCTATAGGAGTACACAGAGACTGCGAATGAGGGCCAAAATTAAAGCCCTTTGTAGATTCTCCATCCCTGGAAGTGTCCAAGGCCAGGTTGGACGGGGCTTGGAGCAACCTGGTTTAGTGGAAGGTGTCCCTGCCCATGGCAGGGGGTTGGAATGAGATGGTTTTCAAGGACCCTTCCAACCCAAACTATTCCACGATTCTATGATTCATGAGCCTGTAATGACACCATTTCCCACAGAAGATTTGCTTTTGTTCCAAAGAAGCTTGGTCAAGCCTTTGATGAAAAGAAAGATAAAAAGGATGGAGACAGAAGACGGCGATGTTTTTCAAAGTACTGGTGCAAGCACACTTTCTTCTTTTATAAAAATTGGAAATATTCTTCACCACTAAGATGAGAAGTACACTCAAATTCCTATATATGCAGATCCTCTTTAGAAAGCTTGGAGAATTTTGATCCCACCCTCTTGGAGAAATTATTTACTTTACCATTCATAAGCTTTGAAACAGATTGTAATCTTTAAAGGGTTTAGTGGATACTGGATATTGTTGATAATTTACAAGGAAGGATCAAGTTGAAATTAGTAAAAAGCATTACTTTGGAACTTCTTTTTCAAGACTTTTTTATCCATGAAAATATCAGGATGATGTTATCAGGTGCTGATTTCTAAGCTGATCCCACTGAGATTAATGGTACAGAAGGATTCAGCACTGACACAGCACAACCCCATTGATGCTGACAGTACTTCACATACATTTTACAGTACATTTCCTTGTCATACTCAAAACCCCTCTGCTACCAGATGTAATTTTCTGTAGCTTCCTATATGCTCCTCTTCAGTTCAATCTCAGCCTCCATCAGTGAGGGTCTGTCAGCAGAGAATCGTCAGGTTTGGTTTCGAGTTCATAGCTGAGATTGTGGCCTCCTTTCCTGGATCTCAGACACAATAAATGAACACACCATCACAGGAGCTGTCTTGTGAGTGCTGCCCACCAAAGAAAAGTCCCTTTTTTGGGTCCTTTCTCTGTCTTCATCTACTTGATAAACCCGTGGATCAAGTTGGTTAATTTAAGCAGAGCACTATAGCAGGAGTGAAGGATTCAGGCTGAAGCAGCTTGCTGTGGATGGCCCTTTATCCCTTTTCTGAGCCAAAGCATTCCAAGATGGGAATATCCATTGTGTAGCTATAGCCCTTACACACCTGGTGTGTCAGAGCTTTTAGCTCTATTGAAGTGCATATTGCTGGACCATCAGCTTTTAATTAGGTAATTCGAATAATTTTGTGGGCGTAACTTCATTACTTACTACTCAACAAGTCTGTGCCATTTGCAGATTTAATTGGCAGGGACCTATGCTCCCATTTGAGTGGTCAATAAGATGATTAGATACCGTAATTAAATTGATCAATAATAATTGAAATTATTTTTTCCGATTGCGAGATCTGCTTTTAATTCAATTTCTTATACAATTAACATGTGCCCTGCAAATTCTATTTTGTTCTACACCCCTTATTTTCATATATTTGGGTCCATAATTTGTGTGTGTGTGATCTGTTCCCCTTGCAGTGTGTTTATAACAATATTCCTCTGTAGGTACCTAGCTGACGGTTTCGGAACAATTCCCTGCTTCCATTGACATTTTCCATTTCCAAGCTACTCTCCCTGTCAAAATTTATGTCAAAAACTGCTGTGAGCTCTGGGACAGTGACCCTAACAAAAAATTGGCATGCATCCATTACTGCATAGTGATATTTTTTTTTTAATAAAGCAATCATGCCAAGACCATGAGTCACTAGGCAACTGCTAATTTATAGATCAATGCTGAGCTCGTTTCTGTCTGTGAGCACAACACCCAGTCCAGAGCTGGCTGAAGAAGTTACTGCAATAATAAAACATTCTATAAGTGATGTCTTCCCCATTGTTTTTAGAAGCACTAATGAAGCTTTATTGGTTTGTTTAGGGTGGGGGGTTTAATCTCCTTACAGACTTCCAGCGGCTATGCCCAAAGTAATCTGAGGTAACTCAGCCTTCCTATGTGCTTTTGAGACATACACGAGAAGCAGCCCCACTCCACATGGGCAAGTGACAGACATGACACAAGACACTTTTACCCCATTAAATCCTGAAGATGGGGCTGTAACTAGGTTGGGATACTGCCACGGTGCTCCCTAAATAATATCTATTTTTGGCAGTGCCAAAACCGAGCAAGTGCTCTCCTCCCCTGACCACATCTGTGCCCGTGGCTCATGGGACACTTGTGAACACCCTCAGTTCATCACCACTCCTGCATCAAACCCTCAAAGCCTTCCCCAGTTTTGTTTCAATAATACTTTTCTCAACCTCAGTGTGAGTGAGGACTCTGCCTTATTAGAGGGAGGCATCAATGTAAGTAATCAGTTTTCCAGCTGCTGCCTGTGCTTATCCTGCTTCCAATCACAGCTGAAGGGGTGACATTACCCAGGTAGTGTCTGTAAATCTATTATTTTAAACACTTATAAGACATAGCCGCATTTCACATAAAAATATTTCTACTGCTGAAATTATTAAAAAAAACACCCAATCCAGAAACTGTCTCATAAATCTTACCTGATACTAAAAGCTAAATGACAACAGTTCTATTAAGGCTAAGGCACAGAGAGCCCAGTTTCTGAAATGTAATCTGTCTTAAACATTTACATGAGCTCTATCATTACTGTTTCTTGCCATTTAATCTGACATTTCATCTAAACATGCACTGGTTTGCAGAGATCATTCCAGAAGCACTTGGATTAATAAATGACACAGTCAGAAATACCTCAGTGATACAAAGCAGAAGCAGACAAAAAGCTGCACATAGATTACAAACAGTATTTTTTTGAGGGTGGGGACCCTTCTACAAACAAAGGCAACGATGACTGTTTAGCAATGCCAGCGACACCATCAAATATCAACATCAGTAGAAGGCAGAGACAGAAACACATGCCCATGACACACAGTGATCCATGAGAATCTGGAGAACATCAGTTTCAAAAGTTTCCATGGCAGTCAGCAAAAGTACAAGGACAATTCCAAAAGTAAATACACAGCAGCAAAGCACCATCAGCACTTAAACAGTTGCTTGCACTCCTATGAAATGATTTCAAATTATACTAAAAGGCATTAGCAGAATTAGAGCAGAATGTGCCACAGCAGAAGGTGAAAGATAACACTCAAAGTGATTAATTCAGTCTGAGATAGGTTTGAAAATCCTTTACATTGAAAGAGAAACCTAGCAACTGCTGCCAGACATTTTTAAAATACTGTACATGCAAATATACATTTTAATGGCTTTATAGACCACCACAAGATTATCCAGCAGTAACATTAGCAAGCTTTTAATGAGCTGAGTTAATGATTAATATTGTAATACTGCCCTGCATGTTTGCTGCAGCTAAAGAGATTAGGAATATTAGGCACTCAGATTTGAGGCTGCCAGAGCAGGTCACTCTGAGATGATTCAGTTACCTAGAAAGGGCCAAAGAGTTGCTTTGTACAATAATTCCCTTCTGGTAAGATAGGAGTGCTTTCCAGTCAAGCAGAAATCCCTATACCCAAATTAGATCATTTGGCTTTCCTCACTGCCAACACTGAGTCATCCCCTCAGACACCCAGAAACAAAAGCAGTTCCAGTTTGCTACTGATAGTACCAATGTATCTCTGAATTTGGATGCCATGTTCAGTTTTTGTGCTTGTTCATTCAATTTCTGTTTAAAAATATCAAACAGATCACAAGATGGTATCAGTTGGCCTTGGTGCATAAACTAATTTACAGAGAAGGTTGTCCCTGAGGTTCTTTGTCAATGAGAAAGGATAGAAAAAAGGAATAACTTGCCTATTTTTAATCTCCTTGTCAAGGAGAAAGGAAAAAAAAGCATTTGCTAGACAAGACCCTCTTTCTTGCAGGATGTGGTGTAAAGGGAACAGAACACTTAAGCAAAATTACATAAAAATATCTCTAAAGAAACCTCAGAGCAGATGATTGTTTTGGGGCTTTTTCCTTGAATTAGAAAATATGCACAAATTTTTTTAAATTCCAAATTGTTCCATTATGTACTTATTATGATATGTTAATTCAGGAGAACATATTTGGACTCATAGACATACCTTGTTACAGACTTCTGCTAAAAGAAACAGCACATATAAATATAAATATATATGTTTGTCTTTGGGTAAGTGAAATGAGGCACCTACAGATGGGGAAGTCTTAAGACCAAGCCAAAACATCTTTTGCAAGGTAGAAGTGTGGAAGGTTCTGCCTTATGTGGGCTTAGAGGGACATCTTGTGATGTGAAAAAGCAGTGCAAGTAAAGAGCTGCAGACAGAGGGATCCGTCCTGGCAGAGAGGCAGAAGCTGCTTGAGCAGTTTTCTCCCTCTCTGCTAAAAATGTTAAAAAACATGAATGCAAAGGCTTCAACAAAAATCTTTACAATCTTCAATACATTTAACCTCCATGCTCACAAATCAGACATCTCTGATGACATTTGTTTCAGCGAGGATCCGATTTTCTGCTGAGCAATCCTACCCCTGGGAAATGTTCAGCTGGTCTCACTGCAACAAAATGAGGAAAAAAAAAACCCCAACAAAACACAGTGATTTAATTATAATTGATCTTCAATTGATAAAATTATTCTAGTGTAAATGGCTCAGTGAGCACTTCTCTCTCGGTTTGACAACGGCCTATTTCAGCTGAGGCTTGCATTTGTCATTGATCTCAGCTTTAGTAAACTCCTGCAGTTTGGCACAGTTAATCTCCACTGCCCCCCAAGGACAAACTGCCCCACGGACAGGACACCTTCCCATGGCACAAGACAGAGGAAAACTCCCTAACCCTCTTCTTCTGACACAGAGCAAGAGGAAATGGCATTGCAGCTGAAATTTGCAGCCCAGCAAAGGGATGGGGAAGGTCTCCAGTGTGTTGCTGTCAAACTGTCGGCCAAGCAGGGCTGAGGAGCACAAAAAACCAGTTTCCACTGTCCCGTTAGGGCTGGAGCACTGCTCCTGTGGAGACAGGTGAGAGAAGAACTGGAGTACATCAGCCTGGAGAAGAGAAGGCTCCAGGGAGAGCAACATGAGTTGGCCAATCTGCAAATGTTGGGTAAAACATGGAGTAATAAATCTATGAGGAGGGAAGAATCGGGAACTGAAAATTCAGTTTGTGATAATGAAGATACAGAGAAGATGTGTCCAGAAATGTGAGACAGGCTTTAAGTACAGTTATTCCTGAATTATTTACTTTGTTATTTAGTGAGTCCAATGGAAGGAGAAGTGGGTGCAATCCCTCATCCTTCCTTATATAAGGTCAGAATATCTTATACTACTTTCTGAATGTATAGAATCTCCCAAGCAGCAGCCACCATCATACCCAGCTCCAGGGACATCTTAGAGAACCTTCCAGTGTCTCAAGGACCAACACGAGAGCTGGAGAGAGACTTTTGACAAGGGCTTGGAGTGACAGGACAAGAGGGGAAGGCTTTAAACTGACAGAGGGTGAGGTTAGATTAGATTTAAGGAAGAAATTCTTCCCTGTGAGGATGCTGAGGCCCTGGCACAGGTTGCCAGACAAGCTCTGGATTCCCCATCCCTGGAAGTGTTCAAGGCCAGGCTGGATGAGGCTTGGAACAACCTGGGATAACGGGGGTGTAGTTTACGTGTAGTGGGGTTAATACACTGTATAAGTGCCAGCAAAAGGACAAAAAACCTGCTGCAAGAATCCCACACATTATTAGTAAATGTTAATTCTAAATATGAATCACAGCAGCTGTGTGATTACTTCAAAACATTCTGGCAGGGGTTTTTATACTCTCAATTATATTCTGGTAGATTTTTTCACACATGGAGAGGGGCTTTTATCGAGGTTTTTGGTGGATTATGAGCTCTTTCTGGTTTGTTTTCACTTCATCTTTATGCTTTGTGTAAATACAACTTACTGAGTCCAAGGATAATTGAGTGCAATTTCCCAAAGATAAGTGAGTGCAATTCCTCATCCTTCTGTATGAAGGCAGTCAAAAGGGCTTGTACTACACTCTTTTCAGGACCTTTGGAATCTAAAAAAGAAAAAAAAGTTTATTAAAAAGGCAATGGAGTATTCCAACCAATTTTAAATTTCTTTTATTGCAATCCCCATTGTAATTCTATTAGAAATACAGCTTCTGCAATGCAATAATTGAAAATTATTTTTTTAAAAAATGTTTCAAAATAATTGAAAGATATTTTATTTTAGATGGAAGGTGCATTTTGAGGCATGGTACAAAGTACTCGTGTAATACTTTGCAGAAGTGCTTTGGGAGCAGAAAAGGAGTACTTAAGGAATAAGCAAGAAAGGAATACTTAATTGCTATACCCTAAACAGGGCCAAAACTGCAAACACTGCACATTTTAGTGCAGAGGAAGTTTTAAAAGACACATCTGATGTTAATCAGCTCCCTTTGATTGGCTGTAATGGCACTAAGGCATTCTACTGCATGATGCATTTTTTACAGCGTGGACACAAATAGAATAATATTTGCATTTCCAGTACAGATGGGATGGATTGCCTTATGAGGACCTTGATCAAGAGGGACTAAAAAGAGAATTGGTTTTCTCAGATTATCCCAAATTTTTATGCATGAAATACTTCTCAAAAATAACTTTTTTTTTTTAACAGATGTATTTTCCTTGGATAAGGTATTCAAAAGGTTTCAGACCCACCTGTTGCTCAAGGAGCTGTGGATTCCTGTGCTGCTTAATGGGAAGTTAAATATGAGTTTCCTTTCCAGACAAATTTATACAATTTCCAGCACCTTGCAACAATAATCTTTCACAAACACTCCTTTATTCTGCTCAAAGAAGAAGGCACAGTTCAAAGGAGTCAGGATCTGGCACTTCTTCACTTAAGTATTAAAAAATCCCATTTTATATATGGATCAAATGGTACTTATTAGAGGATTCTGTAATTTAGAACATTTTTTTTGATTTTTTTTTCTCTCTCATTGGAAACAATATTTTAAAAAATTATTTCAGTTGAAACCTTCTGCAGGAAACTGGTTAGATACAAGACATTTAAATGAAAATAATACTTTATTTTAACACATATAATTATTTATCATGAATTGTTGTAGCTGATACTACTTTTTCTTTGTTGCCTTGATTGAAAAGCTTTTCAGAATTCTTTACAGAGGGTGGGATCTCAAATTATTTGGAACTACCTAATAACTTTCTGTGCAAGTTATTAACACCTTGACAAAAAAAGTGACTTTGTTTTTTCAGTGCTGCAAAGTAATACTTCTTCTGAGAAAATAGAAAACAGATGATCTTCAAAAATGTGCAAATTTGCAAAAGATTTATTGTTATTGCAGTGAAATTTCCAGGCTTGAAAATCTGGAAGCTCTAAAAAAGTTTAATATACTTTGGTTGAAAATAACCTGATGAATATGGAGGTAAGTCTGGTGTCCTTCCCATGATTTCTTTTCTTCTAATTGGTTTAATGCATTGTATTTTAATAGTATGGTATATAAATGTGTCTAATAAGTAGGAAACTTTTAGAATAATTGAAAAGCAAAAAGGAAAAATTTTAACTTCAATTTATAAGAATTAAGGCTGAAACCTTATTTGGATCTGTTTAGCCATCAAGGTTTTCTGCATATGCAGAAACCACTAATTTTCAAGGATTTTCTGTGATTCTTGATGACAAAAATGGTTTTTTACTTTTCTTATACCTGTAGATTTTTGTCTCAGTTTCAGTATTATGTAAAAGGATTTCCATGCTTTCTTTTTTTTTTTTTCCTTTTTTTCTTTTTTTTTCTTTTTTTTTTTTTTTTTTTTTTTTTTTTTTTTTTAGTGTTTGGAAATTTTTTTATTCTTGTACATTAGCTCCTTTTCAGGAGGAAGGTTTATCCTGTGTTTTTCTTAAGCTCTTACACATCAAACTATCTCCAATGAAAAAGTATTTCCCCACCATGTTAACCTTTGAATTGGAAGCTGGTCCAGAACCAGCAAGAGCTCTGTGAACAGCAGTTTGGCAGATAAAGGGAGAGGAATTGTGTGAATGCCTTCTTCTAGCAGAAGGCCACGTGGCTTTCTGGATTGCCTGACTCTTCACACCCCAACAGGGAGATGGAATTGCTGCAGCTTAGTCCATTTTCCCTTGGGAGAGAACACATGGAAAAAAAGGCAGAGGGAGATACTGATACCAAAACAAAAGCAGTCAGAGCAGGAGATGCTGATATGGATGAATGAGGCCAAATCACTGTGAACCTTCAAATCGTTTAAAAAAAAAAAAAGAGGAGGGAGAAATGTAAGAATGGTGATAGGTAAGGAAAGGGAATTAGGGAAATTAGAGCTGACAAAGCACAAGTGTAAAGGCAGCAGAGCATTTCCAGAAAGGACTATTTATTAGCAAGGACACTACAGACAAAAGTGGCACCTCACTGCAAAGAACTGCAGTGTCATCGTGGGGAGAAATGATTGACATCAGTGGTTTAGTTCTCATGATTTCCCCCAGGCCAAGACGTGGGCTGCAGCCAAAAGCTAATGAGCACTCCTGACAGGAGGCATGATCTCTTAGGTTCCTCATGCCCAGCTGTGAAACTGTTTATTTTCATCACAGTATCATTTACAGAGGCTTTCCGAGCTAATCCCCTCTTGGCAAAATGCATTCTCTCTCTCCATGTCAAAAGAAAGCTATAGTTCACAACAGAGGCCAACATTGTTTAGACTCCAGTCAAATTTGTTTTTACATTTGAATGATCTGCCTGTTTCCCTGCAGGCTCTTCAGCATTTGCAGTGCTATATTAGATTAAAACTGTATTGTTTAAAACATTCACAGAGCTTACATACTCTGCAGAATTTGCAGGAGGTCAACCTCACTGGGAATTTAGGAAAAATAGGAAGGTAGTACCAGTCTGCCGTTTTTAGCATGATCATTCTCATTATTACCAAGGATTTATGTAAATGGTTTCGTTTTTCTCTCATTCTAATAAAAATTTCCTCCCAACTTGCATGGGCCAGAGTCATACCCAACATACACAGCCCTGAACATCCTAAAGTCCGTGTCAAAATTCCCTAGGGCTCATCTTTGTATACTCCAGACTCCTTTCCACTGATGAAGTCATGTGAAAGAAGACAGAAAATACCTATCAGTAGGATTTGTTAATATCCTTTTAATTTTCACTGCCTTTAGTATAAAGGACACTTAATTTAACTGTAAATCAAGACTGCTCAGTTGTAAATGGAAATTAAAATAATGACTGCATTTCTAAGCAGATTTTAGAGAATCTAATATCTTTTTCTAGGCTTATCTTCATCTGTAATAAAAAACAAAATCTTCCAAATGCTCTCCCTGCATTTTGAGTGGAAATTTATGATGTCACTGTTCATTATTCTTCAGCAAAAGCAGCAACCAAGTTTCTAGAACACTTCATGTGTTGCAGGGGATCCATTTCCAGTTTCAGTTCTGCTGGGTTCATAATTATTTGAATCCAATGCCTCAATCCTCAGGTGCGAGCTTTGACCAAAGGGCTCTTAAAAGGACCTGCATCAAAACTGGAGTCTTTGCACATATACCTATAAAGTAGAACTGTAAAATCTTACTGATTACATAAATAGAACCCCTAACAGTGCTTTGTTCAAGAGTCAACAGGTTTTTTTTGAGTGAGGGCACACGGACCAAGGACTCTGTTGGTGCAGGCTCCTGCCGCATGTGGATCAGGTAATAGCTAGAAAGCAGAAATGTGCTTCAGTCCCCTCATCTCTTTGTCAGAAGTGCCTATAGATACTGCATATATGAACATGTCAAATGGTATTCACATTGAGAAATATCAGCAGAGTGCACTAAGTTGTCCTAAGAATTCTATGGAATTTTTATACTTTTTAGTGCACATATAGAGAGCTTATCTTTTGGAGATGCATAAACAAGATCATTTCCTGCTGTATTTCGATGTAAACTCTTGCTTCTGGACCCTCATGGGTTTTTTATCAGCTGGAATGTGAACTGAGCAAGATGCAAATGTTGGATGAAACATCAAATAATAAATGTCTAAGGAGTAATAATCTGGAAACAGGAAATTCAGTTCATGGTAATGAAGACACAGAAAATTCATTGTTGAAAAGGCAGTCTCACAAAAAAATAAATGCACTGGAGGCAAGAATAATATTCTGGAACAGAAAACTGAAATTGCATGTTTAGTTAATAGTCATACTGGAGCAGTGCTGGGAAAAGTATTCTGGGCCTTTAAACCGTAGAGAACCAGCAAAGTGCTGTGGGTTTGTGGTGTTTTTAAAATGTTTTTTGAAGGGGAAGGGTTGCCTGTAATTCCGCTGTGAACTTTATGACTTCTTTTTCTTGTCATTCTTAATTCTGGCTTTGGACTTTGCCAGTCAAATTCATCTAAAATCAATGGCCAGCACGAAGTCTACACACAGAGAATCCTTCACTAATGGGGCATGTGGAGGGTGTCAGTGATGGCACAGATCAAGGGTTGGATGCCAGCAAGGCTTGGAAGCTCCTGCTTCAAAATGAAGCCCAGGGTTGTGGATCAGTATAGGATCAGCATATCCACATTTTAGGATCACTATAACCAGTTACAGTGGGATCATCTATCACTTTCAGACTTAAAAAAAAACAAAAACAAAAACGAATCCAGACAACAAGCAAGCTTTTCTGTAATCACTCATTTCTCTAAATTTGTTGTTTACAAAAAACCAAAATTATGTCAATTTGTCCTTTTTTTTTTTTTTCAGTTGTTACAGGCAGAATTTTAAAATATTTCAAAGAGGAAATGAAGAAAAGCTTTGTTGTGGTAGCTCAGTTCTTGTTGGCATAATTGGAAACAGTGGGAAACACTCACTTTGAAGAAGACATTAAATAATCCATGGTAAACTTTTATGCATACTTCAAACTAGAAGCTGTTTCTTATGATTCCAAGTTAATAATTTTTAACAAGACAAATTTATTACAAGGATCTGGAGTATTTTGAAGCATCAGTGCTCCACAGGCTCCATTTAGAGACAGCTGACAAGAAAGGAAACACTCCCCCTCCTCTCCTCTTGGTGGAAGCTGAAGATTTGAGCCCACAATGACTGATTTTTGTTGCTTTTTTCTTCTCTTTCTATACACGAAGGCCTTGATTTTAGAAAGAAAGTCTAAAAGAACAAGCAAGCTATCCAATTGCTTCATAACATCAGCAATTTGATTATTCTAAGTTCCTACACATCCTTCCTTGTAGAGAAGCATTGGAAGTCACTTACATAACCTTTGCATGAACAACCTTGACGCTCAGTGGAGGGGAGATTCATATTTAGACTGGCAGTATTTCAAGGACTGTTTTCTGCTTGAATACTCCAAGCTTGTCCACCTCAGGTGTGCCTTCTTTCCCTGTTCAGGGATGTTTGTTAGAGCTGCAGGTACTCCTGTACTTACAGCTTGCATTTGAGGTTGTTTATAAATAGAATTCTGCTTGCTTTTAATGCCACTCTCTAGAGCCAAGGATCTTTTTGTTCTGGCAAGGAGAAATTAATAAATCAGCCCCATGGGGATGAAAGCCAAACCAAAGGGTTTTGGATGAGTAATCTTAGCACAGAGTCGTTTTTGAGAAAGAATATTTTTAATAGTTGCAGTAATTATTTTAGCTTTTATAGCTCGTTCTTTTTTAAGAAAACTTTACATTGATTGAAAAGCTGGGGAACCTGCTGCTTTTCTAGAAGGGTTCTCTTTTTAAAGTGACTGATTACCACAGATTCTTTAAGGAATCTTATAGTACCAGATGGAAGTATGGGAGTTTTTTCTCAAGTTTGACTGTAGAAAGCATTGTAGGTATTTGCAAACCAAGACTGGTTTAGAAGGATTCAAACAGATTGAAAATATGACACTGCAGAAGGAGAAAAGGAACACTATGTGATTAGATATTGGTATTTGGTGCTTAACTTGGAATGCAGCCCTTGAATAAAATAAAGTAAATTTATTTGGCTCCACTCGAGAGAGCAAAGTTATAATGAAATGAAACAGGCTAGAGGTAATGCTTGTGATCCTTTTATCTGAGTAGGAGAAAGAAGAAAATCATGCAGAAAGAATTGAAAAGAAAAATCAGTGCAAAACAAGAGAAAATACTATTAACTACTTCTCTGTACACATTTCTGCACATGGGTTGAGTTCATTTTGTATAATTCAGTCATGATTCTCTACCTGGGACTTCAAAGAGTATCATGGGAATGAAAATAAAATGCATATTTAGAGTGCCCAATGGAATTCTGAGCCTGAAATTTAAGGAGAAGTTTCAGGTATTTCTGCAAAAAGAAGTTTTCAGTGTAGCAGAGTAACTGTCTAAATTCTACAAGGTATTTAAAGTAGCAATGGCCTGCTTAACTTTACAAGAACTGAAACATTTTGCAAAGCAGCAAGTAATTGAAGATTATTAAGATGTTTTACCCAGACAGAGGTGGCTTGCAGCCCTCTAAAGTCCCTATGGTTGGTGTTTCTATGGCTCTTGGACTTCAGAAATAAATCAAATCCCATCCAGATATTGTACTTCATTGTATCACAGGACAGCATGTGCTTGTCAGGACAGTCACAAGGTGGATTTTATCCATGCAGGTAAGTCCCAACATTTTCTGGTTAAGTGTCAACTTTGAAATTTTTGTGATTGCACTCATTTATTTCACTGCCTTACAAGAATCAGTTTGAGATTGTGATGGAGCCAAGACCTTTGTCATAAGCAGCTCACAGAGCTGTGTCACCAGTGGTCCGAGGACACCCAGTTGCCCACTTGCACCTCTGAGACAGAACTGGTGAATCCATTTCTTTCTTTGCATATTTGATATTTGTGACTATATTGTTATGATTTTAGTAAAGATGGTGCTTTTCATCTTTTTAAAGTGCATTTACTGTAAGAATGTGAAAGTTTATTTTATACATAAGCTGGGAGCTTGAGGGGAGCAAAAAGACCTTTTCAATCTCAAAAGCAAAATCTCCCTGAGGGACAGCAGGTTCTGAGCTCAGAACATTGCAGCTGCCAAGATCAAAACAAATTCCCTGGGATTCAGAGCATTCCCATTCTGAGATGCAGTATTTCAGTTACTGGCATAATTATGTTGCAGGATCGTTTTAGGGGTTTTCCTTTTGTTTGCCTGGGGATTTGGGGTGGTGAGGCCCTGGCACAGGTTGCCCAGAGAAGCTCCCTATCCCTGGCAGTGTTCCAGGCCGTGTTGGATGGGGCTTGGAGCAATCTGGCCTAGTGGAAAGTTTCCTTGGTTGGGCTTTGTTTTGGCGATTTTTTTTTGTAATACTGAACATGGAGACTCCTCTTACTGACTATAAAGAGTCAAGAGAAAAAAGAAGTCTTACAAGTGATCTCATGATGACAGTGAAAAACAGTATTATGGAATTACTCTGTTGTACTTGGTAAATGCTGTGCTATGTGTAAACTTGAAATGGTCAGGATGTCTATTCTTGCCTTCTTCTCCTCATTATCTTCTTTTCCCTACCTTGCCCTTTCTCTTTTTGTTGCAGATTGTCTCTTCACACTCACTTCTCACCAGTGCCCCCCAGCAGTTTGTGGGGACTGGTGCAGGATTCGTTTGGAAGAGCCGAGAGTAACATCTGCAGCACCTGTATTTACTGCCCGTGGAACAGATTGGCTCAGTGGTTTCGTGAACCATTTTTTTTTATGATTTTCATTTGTATTCCTTTGAACACAACATCATTTTGCTGTTACTGTGTCCTTCCTACCAGTGCTACACAGGTGTTCAATGCTAAATGAGCATACAGGGAAAAGATCCTGTCCCACAGAGCTAATGGTCTGATTTTCTTGTGCCTGTCTCTTGTTCTGTTGGAATAATGACACCACAAACTATTTTCTTATTCACTATTCTTTGTTTTCCCTGCCTGCCATCCCTTATCATACATTTTATGCTATATTTTATGTTATTTTATAGTTGTATTTTAATGCTGCCTAAATTTGCTTAAATGTTTAAGGGATGGTCTCAGCCAGATAAAGATACCTGGCCCTTACTTTAATCATGCAGGAGTCTGACAGAAAAAAAAAAAGTTTTCTTCTCTCTAACAGTCTAAGATTATGTGAGTGCCCCAAAACAGAATTTCTGAAACAATAAGCTAAGGCAGAAGGCATAACCAGCAGGGGTCCTGAGAAGTCCTTCTAACATGGTAATTCAAAGTTTGGAGAGATCTTGCAAAATATGTGCTGTATGGCTGGAATAATTGCTGCTACAGAAAGCAGTTTGTAGATACTGTAGATGGCCATGAGGTGGCACATGCAGCCTTGAAAGAAGCTCTGAAGTTCTGCTGAATTCTCTCCCAGTGGCATTTTGGCACACTAGGAAGCTCCACAAAGGGCTTTGGGTACTGGGAATAATTCACAGACAGGAGTTTGAAGAGTGAGAAACAGCTAGATGTGTCTGGTCTTTTCATGACACCAATTAGTTGTGTGACTCTCTCTTTGCAGTGGCTTAGGATTGGTCAGATTTCAACCAAATTTGAAAAAAAAAAGTAAGGAAGTAAGGAAGTAAAGGTAATGAAGTATTTATGACACAAATCCAAAGGATACCTGGCTTCACAGGTTCCATTCCTTATGAAATTACTTGTATTTCAAATTTCACAGGTTTTAAATATTAGCCAGCTACAAATGTCAGATTTCACAGTGGAATCAAGATTTTTTTTGTCAAAGTATATTTTTTAATTAATAAAACAATAAACCTAGAATCATAATATAGATAGAATACTCACTTTTATTAATATGTACTACATATATATTAGAATATTCATTTGCCAGACCAAGATACAGCCTGCCTGTTATTACATTGACATCACTGCTCTGTTATCCTGTCCACACCCCCAAGCTAGAATTAAAGCCATTAAGTGTCTTTTCTCCCTCACTTAGGGAAAGTGATAATTGCAAAAGTTTCCCTTGGCCACAGTTCTCCAGCTTGTGCAATGAATCCCATTTATCAAGCCAACTACCCAGGAGCTGATTCAGTATTCAGGCCATGGAAATGCCAAGAAAGTGATGCATCTGCTTCTGGCAATGGTGTGTATTTGTAGGCACTCGTTAGCATAAAGTTAAGGTTAAATTAACATTTGTATTCTAAACTCATCTTTGACTCTGGGCTGTGTCAGGGTTTTCATTCCTCAGAACATAATCCCTGCTCAGCTGAAGTGCATTTTTTCCAAGACAGTAACAGGCAAGAAGATTCCCCCTTGAATCCTCTCTGAAAGGTTTGTGCCTGTTTAGTTGACAGAGTGGATGTGAGAGGGGCCACGAGGCCACACTAAAAGCAGGTTCACACCTACTGTTCATACTCTGGGATTGGGTGAGTGTTGCAAAGGGCAATATGCAAATATCACAGGGGAAATATTCACCTTTAAAACCCACAGTTTTTCAGCAAATAAGAGTGAGAAATAGATTTCTAAGTAACCAGATTAAATCACTGTCATATTTATCCTCTGAGTGATAGATTCTGCTTTACCCCTCTTTTTGCAAGAAAGCAGAGTGGACTTCAGTAATTATTTTAACCTGCTCACTGTGACACACCCTTCAAGCTTTTCAGTGCTAACAGGGAGCAACATCTCTCTCTCTTTAAAGGAGCTGGGATTGTTTCTGGTTTCTCAGAAGGGAGGAACTGAAAGCCAATTCTGAAGGTGATCACACCAGAGTATGGAGTAGTTTTGGGCAGTGCAGGAAGAGCAGCACTGCAGGAGAGCTGTCCATGCTCTCAGGATATAAGCCAGACTTTGACAGGCTAAGATCTTAATTCTGGAATCTGACAGTTGTTTATTCTGCACAGGCTATTAGAGAGCCAAGTTAAACTCCTCTATCAGCCTACGTGAGTCTGTATGGCAAACTCTCGTGGTGGAAAGCAATTAAACTGATGGATCTTCACAGAAAAAGATACCTTTGACTCAGCATTCTGAAATTATGAGACTTAGTTAAGAAACATCAATATATTTACTCTGTTTCATCCACTTTGGAAATGTGGGCTTCCTTGGGATAGGGGAATTGTGACTGCAGCCACTGGCATTGTGAGAGGCCTGTGTTTGACCTAGAGCTGGTCCTGGCAGAATACACTGCTGGATTTTAGTGTCTTACACTTGTATTTGGTACACTTTGATTATGAGAAACTAAACCCAGTTTCTAGAAGATCAGTATTATAGAAAGTTGATTTCGTGACTTGATTGCTATTCATTTCCTAATCAAACTCCTCTCATCTTACACTCAGTATTACATGTATCATTTAATTAAAAATCAGAAAGTTTGGAGATTTCAAATGCCTTTTATTTTATATAGCTTAAAAAACAGCATCTGTTTTCTATGTTCAATATAACTGTGGAAGAAGAAAAGAAAAACAGAGAAAGATTTATTGTGTCTCATGATTTGTAACGTGATGATGATGTTTTGAACATGGAACTGACAATAAAGGTCAGGCCTCAGACTGCTGAAATGAAAAAAGCCCATAATATTTAGAGTGTTTAAGGCCAATATTTAGTCAGGTATGAGTGAGATATTTTTGTCAAATTTTCAGCACAGTAAATGCATTATGTAATTGTTACTTTGTTATTCAGCTTGGCCCATGACCTAAACCAAACACAAAAGTTAAAGATTAATGTTTCCATTTGGGCTTGATTCTGATGCTACTTACATTTATTTAACATAACTGTGAATTACAATGTGAATTACAATTATTGGGCTGAATCCTAATTGCATTTCCTATTGTGTAAAGGACATGAAATTTCAAAGAAAAATAGTTTAAAAGGAATGTATCTGAGAATAGGACACAACCTAAACTATCAGCCTGTCCTTTGAATTTTATGAAATACATGACGTCATGTCATTATGTCAGTTGTTCCGGAAAACATTTTCTTTTTTTGTGAAATCTGACATCACCAGAATGCAGCCTGGGGAAGAAAAACCCAGAAATTCCATAGGCAATGTTAAGGAAGAGGAGAAAGAGGTGAATAACAATTCTCTTCCTTTTTTACCAAGGTGCCACCTTTCCATTGATTCTGTGTTTGCAGCGAGATAATAGCAATTCTCCTCCCTCTATTCCTTTTCCTAAGGATCCATTGCCTGTGTCTGCTTGGCTCCACTCTTCCCTTGCTGCTCTTTCATAATGGAAGAGTTGACAGTTCCTTCACGTCAGCAGCATCTCTTCCCTTCTCTCTGACTCCCCATCTTGCCCAGGTCACTTTTATTTCAGGGAGAAGTTAGAGAATAAATAGTCTTCAAATAACTGAAAAAGAGTCACCGTAGCCTTTGCTGAGTTTTCACCATTTCACTCAGTTTGTATTCCCATTTTATAGTCTTTTTATGGTTTAGCAGTGGGACAATATTTTGTTTGCACTTAATCAGTTGAAGTTTTCTCATTTTAAAGGCAGTTGTGGAGAGAAATATTAGAAAATTTGGCTGCATGTCTGGCAAAATTGTAATTTCTGATCTACTTTTGGCCTGGGTTCTGAGTTTGAGTAGGAACAGCCTGAGCACAGTGCAGGACATCTCTAGACTTAAAAACACCTCTAAAACTTATGAGCTACAATGAATTTGCTTCCTTAAATAATATTTATGACCTGGTGAGAAATTAAGCTCCAATTCCTTCATAAGGAACATTTAGTAGCACAAATATTCTTGCTTTGTGAGGTGAGCCCACAGGACAGGACTAGGCCGGGATGCACACAGGAAACAGAACTTGGATTGTGAATACTGGGTATTAGTAGTAGCTGAAAGCTTTGGTGCCTGTTTATATTACCTCCAATTTGAATATCACTTCATCATCCATCTGACCTTTATGATGGTCATTTCATTTTAACAAATAAAGAAATATTCCTGGAGCACACTGGGTCTCCCTCAACAGGCCCAATACCAAGCAAGGGGAGTCCCAGGCTCTGGATCCAGTCCAGCCTACTTCAAGATTAAAGGTGTCTGATTATTTTAACCAAATATTTTGATGTGAATCACAACCGTGTGATCACTTTTGAGGGCATCAGAGGTTTAAACGAAGTGTACCTCTTCAACCTGAGATGGAACAGCTAAAAAAGCCCAGGGAAGATATACACATTTTACAAAAACACACTCCCAAAATAGTCAGTCTTGACATCACACACAGCCCATGGCACAAGGTAGGCAGTAGCACTTGGAATTCCTGGGAAAGCATTCTAACTGGTGTAAAGGCTTCAAATGTGGTCCCCCACCTTGTTATTTCTCAGGCTCTTGCGATGTCAGAGGCCTTTTGTGGTTGTGTATGGCATTTTGTTCTCACAGGGCCTCCCCTTCTTTTTGCAGTCCCAGCCTAACCAAGTGAATAAAATACAGCATTTTTGCACAGAGACATCTCTGAGGCATATTTCCTTTCTTTTTTTGCTTCCCTTAGGAATTAAACATACCGGTGGCCTGTGCCAGACATCAAAACCAAGCCCTGCTGTTAATTCTGCTGTCTCAGCTGCCCTGAAGAAGGGGTGGGAGCAGAGGCATTCCCAGCCCTGGGAAGAGACATTCCCAGCCCTGGGGAGGTGAGTGGACACTGTTAGTCCCTGTTCCTGCCTGGATGTGCCCGCAGCAGCACAGCTGTGCTGGCTGCAGCTTTGGTGACAGAGCCAATACTCAGCTCTTTTACTGACTCTCATTCATCCCTGTTGCCCAACCAGCTTCTGGAACAAACCTTTCTCTCTGTGCTTTATTCCCCTTGAATCAGTACATTTTAGCATTATTTAAAGGGCTCAGTCAGAACTGGCAGATTTAAACATCAAAAATTTGAGGCATTGAGAGACTCTTTAAAACGTTGGGGTTTTTTTAATGATCACTTAACACTAAATTTAATATTTTGTACTAGTCAAAGTCAGGCCAACAGAGTACCACTTGAACAGAAGAATTATGAAATAATTTTAACAACAAGCCAACAAAGGAAACAGAACTCCATTGAGGCATCCAGGAAGTATCCAAAAAGATGCTGCCTTGTCTATTTGTCCTGTCAATTAAGCTCTGATGAATCTCTTCAATACATGCTAAGATACAAACAAAACAATAAGAGCTACCAGTTCCAGTCTCTGGTTCTTTGTTGTTATTCCTTAGGTATTTATCACAATAAACTTCTAATTTTCTGTGTTCTTTGCCACCAGCTCTATGTGTCAACAACCTTGAGTATTATACATCACTAAACCTCATAAGTGACTGGGGGATTGGAACTAGATGGTCTTTAAGGTCCCTTCCAACCCAAAACACTCCATGATTCTATGTTTGCATTTGGCTTATTTGGTTGTTAAAATACATCTGTATTTCATTCACAAAGACATTTTTGTTTGTGATGTGAGAAGTGTGCATTTCATGTATTATATGTTAAATTAGTGGGCAGTCCAACATATTCTGTATTCACAGGACAGGTTTGTGGTGATGTCTTGAGGCTTCAGTGTCACATGTAAATCTTTTAAGCTTTTCTCCTATGTCCTATGATGCTTTCTTTGGGGTTTTTTTTGGTAATATTTCTAGGTCATAAATGAAATTTCTAGATTATAACAACAAATGCTAATACACCTTATATATTAGTGAGCTTTGTAAGATGAGTGAACTTCTGACTTAGCCCCTGTGATTCCAGAGCAGTTTATCACCATCAATGTCACAGAAAATGGGGACAATCAAAACTGGCCCAAAGGTACCTTGTCCCACTTGTTTTGAGCAAAGAACATAAGCAGGGATGACACAGTGGCTCTGTTGGAATCATAGCAGAGCTCTGGCTCTTGTCACTGACGAGGTGACAGTACACCAAACAGAAAGGAAATGCAAGTCTCTTTCCTGTATTTAAGCTGTATTAGCAATTTTTAAATATTCTATCTTCAAGCCAGCCTCACTTCAGCTGAGTGTCACTGGGCGGTTCAAGGCTCTCACTGACCTGGATTGAGTCCTCATTTCTGGTGAAGAAGTCGCAGAAGCATCACAATACATTGCAGGATCAAACATGAACGAGGGTTAATGTTCTGTTTTGTGGCAACTTATACCAGATGCTATCGAAAAGAAAATCTTCAGGAAAGTTCTGCACCTCTTTTTATAAAGAAAATTTCATTTTCTGGGTTTTGTGAATATAGAAGCTTTGTCCTTGCCTCTGGCAGTAGGTCAGAAATTAATTATTAAACACTGATCCTACAAAGATCTTGGCTGGTACCAAAATTTTTATTCTAGCGTGATCGTGGAAACAGTCATGTTCAAATTCTGCTGAAGCCAGAACTCAAGAATAACTATGTTTGACAAATAGAAACAATGGAGAGGAAAATCAGAGAATCATAGAATATTTTGGGCTGGAAGGAACCATAAAGATCATCTTGTTCCAACCCCTGCCATGGGCAGGGACACCTTCCACTAGACCAGGTTATTCCAAGCTCCATCCAACCTGGCCTTGGACACTTCCAGGGACAGAGCAGCCACAGCTTCTCTGGGCACCCTGTGCCAGGGCCTCACCATGCTCACTGTAAGAGTTTTTTCCTCATTTCTAATCTAAATGTACTAACTTTCTGTTTAAAGATATTTATCCTCAATATTATTATCACTTCATATTGTTCATAACCTTCTAGAAGTTGCCAAGCTCACTACCATTTGTATGAAATGAACTGAAAGTTCTTCAACTGATTCATTAACATCCCTGATTGAAAAATGCCTGCTTGAAAAATACTAGCATGAGTAGTTCCAAGTTTAGATTCTTTTTAGTTAGGAATGAAATACAAACTATTTTCTCTTACCCATGCAAATTATAAGGATTCCATCATGGTTCTCCCAAAGGTGTAGAAAAACATTCATTGGAGCTATCTTTCCCTTCTGTGTTGTGATTGACCATTTTTAAATCCTTAGACAGGATCAAGCTTATAGCATTGCTTGAATTTCCTTAGGTCCTGACTGCGATCTCTATTGGCCATCAAATTTTCATTCATGTTTTTAGCTTTCAGTTTCAGCAATCTGTGTTTCTACAACTGTCTAATTCCCACTGCTATAATTGTTCCTATTTTTCATTCACTTCTGCTGTAGTGGAATAAAAGGGCCATGGCCTGACCCAGTAGGGCTCATGAATATTTGCTTTAATCTGTAAATTTAGGAGGGTGAAGATTTTTTTAATGGAAATTAGTGTGTATTGATGAAGTGTTTAGTGTTTCTGCATCTTTAAACATCTCCTAAACAGCCTTCATATGTTTTTAGATCAAGTTTCTGTGTCACTCTGGTGACATTTTGCTTGCGCCTGCTTTCAGCACACGAAAATTTCCTTTTTAGAACACCAAGACTGTACAATGGATGTGCTTCTGAGACACACTTGCTCATTCTTTTAAAACCAAGATCAAGTGCTTAATCTACTTGCTTCATTTAAGGATTCCAGGAACTCTAGATGCTCTGGAGGCATTTCAAAGGAGAATGTCAGTGAAGCCTCAAAAATATTCAGCAATTTTTTAAAGGGCAAGGATGCTGGTGGCAAAGGTAATGACAGAACCAGAGTGACTCAGGAAATTGCAGCCAGCTCCTTTGCATTCTCCCCCTGATATGCAGAAATTGGCCTTGAGAATTATTCATTAGAATATTCAGTAGCTGTACTTAGTTTATTTATTCTGCCAGTTCTGAACCCAACTTTTTTCTAATGTCACAGAAGTATAATGTTGAAACATTAATTCTCCTAGCAAATTCTATAAACATAAATCCTCTACCACATATATAGCAACACAGTTTTCTAATACTGACCCTTCAAATATACCCTGCCCTAAAATTTAGAGGCTTAGGCATATTTCATGTCTAAAGCCAAACGAGCTTTGCCATGTGCATATCGAATCCTCCACACTAATCCATTTCTTGTGATCAGGTAGGATTAAAATTTCAGGGTTCTACTGAATACCAATACAAAAAGCAGATTGCAAGGAGAAAGCCAGTCCATCTAATTTCAAAACACCAAGAATAACCCCTCTGAGCATCACCTCTCACCTTGAAAGACCACCTCAAATTATAAACTAATTATGTAGTCAGTGATGAGCAGCAGGACTGTGGGAAACTGGTTTGCTTTAGGAGACAGCCTCGTCTTTGGGCTACCCAGTGCTTAATCAAGTGTGAATTCTCAGGGTTCCTCAGATCAATCACAACAGGTCTGTCCTGGATCCTCCAGTGCCAGGAATTTTAGCTGAGCCAATATTGCTGCTGTTCCTTCACTGGGACCATCAGTTTATAACTCTAATTCAGCTGCTCATTTTCACAGAATTTGTAGGAAGTCAAGAAATGCCGGTCTGACAAATTGGTCCAAAACTCATCAATAGGTTTAAAAATTAGCAGGAAGGCCAGCAGATGGATATACAGACAGCATAATCCCATTATTACAAACATTAACTTGTTTCCTCAGGAAAGTGACCTAGGAAAAAGCCACAAGACTCAGTGGAGGAAGATCCAAGGTCATCCTAACCTGTTCTGATCCATCAGCTGAAATCATGTTAATCTGCCCAGTATGAAAGGTTAAAAGCTGCTCTGTCAGTTCAATTTGCTATTAGAATATAGAATAGCTAGAGGAAAACACACTTCTGCTGCTAACTGTAGCATTTCATTCTGTGTGCATTAGGGGATTCATGTTTAGAAAAATTGCCAGGAAAATTAATGCTTTAGCATATATCATGTATGTTTTGTGACATCAGAGAGAAGGGATTCATAAAGGGTATGATAAATACTTTGGAAAATAAAATAATACAGCCAAAAAATGTTCTTTAGTCATCACCAAAGCCAGCCTAATGGTACTGATTATTAAAGTGATTGTCTTACAGGCAACCTAGATACAATACTGGATTATTTGGGCCCCGACAATACAATCTGAATTTTTTTGATTGGTGACTCTGTGATCTTTTCTCTGTTTAACAGTGATTGCTAACATACCATGGTTGTATAGGACATGGGGAATCCCAGTCATACAAACTGATTATAGACAGGATCCTCGACTGCCTTACCTTTGCAGGAAGCTTGCTGCCATGTGTCCAAAATCAGATCCTGCCTAAGAAACTCATTCCACAACCAAGACAGCAAAATACACATGTGGTATCAACATTTACTTGTTTCTGCTTATATTTGTCCTTTTTTGCTTACTTCAGAGCTGTGGACCTGGTATTTGCAGACCAGTTTAGAAATGTCTGCGGTGTGAATTTACAGAACCACAATCTCATGTCTATCAGTGGTTTAATCTTCCTCCCTAATGCCAAGAGGGATTCATAACACAGTTGTCTATTTTTTTTGTAATAATACTAATGATAAACTAATTTCCTTTGATTGAAAATAGTCCTTAGTCTCCTTTAATACCCTGTTGTTTGTGGGCCTTGTAACAACAGCAATCACTCATCACCAAGCTGATTGCAACCACTCTTTCCATTTTATGGTACTGTTGCAGTAATCTGATCCAAAATCAGTGAATTGCACCAAACTTTCTTAAACTGGCCAATCATCTCTCTAAAGATCAAATTCCCGAATCAGGAAATTGTAACTGGTAGTTTTGCTAATGTGTTAGCAGAGGAACACTCTGTTTGATTAACTGTGTTTCCTTTTTACATGGATTATGGCTGAGCTACAGTCAGATTGAATCAATACTGCCTGGACAAAAGCTCCCAAATCAGGTAACAAAGAGGGGGCAGCTGACTCAGAGGTGGCCTTGTGACTATGGACAGCAAGGACATGCCAAAAGAAGCAAGTGCCACCAGCTTTTAAAAGATACTTTTATCTCTCCTGTACTCCAGGGAGGAGGAAGGAGATGTCTTCAGCATCAGCAGCTTTGGATCTCCCTTTTTTTACCTCTTCTGAGCTTGAAGAAACCCATTGGTGGTTTTGTTTGTTCGTTTTGCGCACATATGGCATGCAGGACATCACCTTGTTGTCTTTTCTTAGCTAAGTTCTTTGTGAACAACTTGTTAGGCCATTTCTTCATCCAACCAACTATACCAGGCTGCCATAATCTGTATTTTGGACCCTTCTTTGCATAGGGGGCCAGGCAGACATTGAATTTTTTTTTTTTTTTACCTTTCTACAGAGGATTTCATTCTGAGCAAGGGAACCACCTGCCTTTCTGCTGGTTTGATCTGGGAGATTGTGCCCATGTATCTCCAATCAGATTGACCATTGATACTTTGTTTTCCTTCTTAAATTGGAACCACATCACACAACAAAATTTTAGAAATATATATTCAGTGGTGAGAAATATATTGAGATAGTATTTCAGTCCCTTGAGCCTGACCTGTGAAAATTCAGCTGTCTTACACCGTATAATGTTCTGATGGCAGTCACAGCCCCTTGTTAGAATCAATGAGTTCAGTCAGTTCAGATTACTGCACCTTTTATGAGCATAAAGAAGGGGTTTTTTTTATATTCATCCGAAATTCTTCTGCAGCACTATGTGTAGTCTGAGCAATACTTCATCCTGCCATTAACCCTCCTTCCCTTTGCTCATCCCATAAGTGAAATTCTTTTCGTCATCCTCTGAAGGAGACGGCCATACTCCCTTCATCTTCTTTTTGCCATCAATGTTAGATCTGCCTGTGTCCTAAAAAGCATTTTCAAATCACCTTTCAGTTTGCATTTCTCATCTGTGCACTTTTTCAAGGCTGAAACTTCCGGGACCTGTCAGGGTTCATTTGCTCATTTCTGCACGTATAAGGCAACATCCATCGTCAAACTCAGCTTCATCAACTCAGACAAGTCTCGCAAAGTCACCATGCAGAATCCCCTCTATACACTGAATTCCCTCTATACATTGGCCAAGTTTTATAGAAGTAAGAGAGACAGAGCATCAGAGAACCCTGCAGAACCCCGTGGTTGTGTGCATCCTTCTCAAATCTTCACCCAGCTCTTCTTGCCTTCATTCTTTTTATATGCTCAGCATCTGGAGGGTGGGAAAAACATGAATTTGTTTTCAGATTCTCTGGGGAAAAGGGGCATTGGCAGAAGCACACATGGATATGGGCTGTCTGGGCATTCATCACAAAATCACAAATTTCTGTACTCATTTTGTGAGTCTGTTTCCTCATGGGAGATAAACATTCCTTACACAGACTGGTGTTGAAATAATTGTTCAGTAACTGTAGGAATGGCCCTCTTGTTGATGGAAAATATTTTTTTCACTCTAATACCTTCCAGCTTCCTCTCCTTTACTTTCTTAAATAATGAGAAAATGTACCTTTCTTGAATGTCACTGAAACCTGGCTGATGTTCCCAAATTTTGTGTCAGTCAACATAAATATTCCATGATGTTTCTCAGCCAGCCTCTGCAAATGTGATTTACTCAGAGTCACTGATTAAAACAGCTTTTAGCTCAGTAGCTGCTACTTAACAACATTTAAGTCAATACTGAAATGGAAATGATTTCATTATTACTGTATGACATGTATAACATTGACATTTTTTTCCCCACAAAGGCAGCACAAAAGTATTTAGCATTTAGTACTTAGTAACCTACACTTCATTTCAGATTTATTGATGCTTCCACCATCTTCAGTTAGCAATAGTACAGTAATATTGTCAAGATTACTTTTGTTATAGATATACAATCAAATTGTTTCTCCCTCTCCTCTTTTCTGCATTTGCTCTTTCCATCTTTTTTTTTTTGGAAGTTTTATTTCTCACTGTCCATTTCTTTATTTTTCCATTTATTCTATCTGCTTTCAATTTCCCAACAAGGGGATACTCTCCTCTTAATGGCTGTTGTCTTCTTTCTCAATTATGAGATACTCTAGGGACAAAAAAATGTGTTAAACACTCCCCAGATCCTCTTGACACTTTCTTCAGAAATTGGCCTTGTTGAGATAAGCCTGTGTAGTTAAATGTGCACAGTACATATTTGCACATCTTATCACAAATTAATATTGCCTATTAATGTACAGTTTGGATATTGTTTTGTGTGTGATGTATGAATATAATCATCTCACGTCCTCTACCTGCTCAGCAATCACCAATATTTAGTGGTTTTGTGGAAATTTGGTTTACCCAAGCCCATTGTTTCATTAGCTGGGTCATAAGGAAGAAGCAAAGGTAAAATGAGAACTCTTGTTCTCCCTTCTCTTTCTTATTAATCTATTAGCTCATGCTCTCTAATTACAGGTCAGACATAGCAGGAAGGAAGCTTTCACAAGCAGATGAGTGGAACAGTGCATGTTGATTTATTTTGCCCTACTGTCATTCAACTGTTGTGAGAACACACGCAGAAGTCACCATATAGTCCCTTCCAACCCAAACTATTCTACGATTCTGTAAGTATTTACTAAATTAAGCAGCAGTTTACAGCTGTTTTCTTTGCATGTCCCCAGACTCCCATGAACAGAGGAGTGGGTTTATTTATTTGTTTGATTTTCATGGTCTGGATGCAGAAGATTTAACCTATCTTCCACAGAGTGGGAGTGCATATGTGCAATATTTACACCTCCAAGTAATAAGTTTGTTTAATTTTTCAACACATCTCTTTTATACTAGACAGACATCATTCCTAAGAAATCTGTGCCAGTGATTAATCAAATTGCAGTCATCCTTACGTACTCTTCATAATTGCAGATATAAGCAATACCAATCATAATGATTGACCTAAGCCTTGTTTCTCAAGATGCCCAGATTTTATTTAGGAAGATATTTTATTTTAAGTAGAGATGGCAGATAAATGAAATCAAATGCATTGTCCTCCACTGTCACTGAAGTGGTCCAAAACAACACGCAAGCAATTCAGAAAGCTTAGAGTGGCTTTTGCTTTGGTAGAACTACTGATCATTGCTTGTGTTTTGACAGTCAGAAAATGCAGAAGAAATGATGGGAGCTGCCTACCAGCCCCTTGAACAAGTAAAATAAATGTTACTCAGATACCAAGGACAATATTCATGCAATCTATAATGGGTGCCTAATGCAGTTATCATAGCATTAAAACAGATTTCTTTTCCCCTTCTAGATAGACTTTCTATACAAACCTCAGGGTTTGTAAAGTCAGAAAAAATAAAAGATATAGGTTCATTTTTGAGGTTTCATTTTTGCTCTCCTTTTGTTGTCTCCCTTGTAATTAGAATTATTATAAGGATATTATCATAATATTTTTTAAAATTTCAATTAATAAAGTGTTATCTCAAGTTATCTCAACGCACAGGTTTTACGTTTTATCCCTATTTCTCAGGGGAATGGAGTAGGGAGGTGAGCAGCAGCAGGTGGTATTTAGTTTCTGGTTGGGGTCAAACCATGAGTGTCATGCAACTATATCCACATGGAACAAGAACAGAAGGAGCAGAAGTACCCACACTTGCAGAGGGTATCTGAATCTGATATTTTTTTCATAAAAGTTTCAGAGGAAACTTACTCTCTTGCCTCATAATGTTACTACATAGTGCAGTTTAACAGCAATGCTGCGTGAATGTTTGAAACTGTAATTTCAAGGTGCAATATTCACCCTTAAATCTTCCCTGTCCATCTTTTCTCATTAACTGGGACTCCAGTTTATCTTCTTGACAATAGTCACCCACATAATTATTTTCAACTTTAATTTGATAACACAAGAACATATTGCCTTGTCTTGAAAGATGTTATCCCATTTTTTTTTCACTGGGAATACTTTAACACAGATAATAGTCCTCATTTATTGCTTTGACACAAGCCTGTCTGCTCTCACTGGTCCTCCTCATCAAAGTACTTCTCTCCGTTATTGTGGTTCAGTCCTGCCTTTCCCCATCCTTCTTGTTGAGAGTGAGCTTGTGTCCTACCTCATGCCTTGAGATGCAATTTTGTCCCATGAGCTGACCACTGCTACTGGTCATCAACACCCCTTTTTGCCATATTTCAACCTTTGCTGCTCCTTTTGGTCGGAAGGGGTTGCCTGGACCTTGTTGTTCTCCTCCAGACCTTGCCCTGAAATTCTCACTGACTGTGAACCTCAGAAGAAAGCTTCCCAACAGTTGGGCATCTGCTGTGATCACTGTCTGACAGAGTGACCAGTTTCATTGCTCATTATCTCCTTGTGCTCACCCATCTGTCAGTCTGTCTGTACTCATTGGATGTGCCTCATCTCATTTTACAGTATAAATTCACTGGAACAGAGATTTTTAGTAGGATTCACTGCTAGGTTTCCTAAACACAAGAATAAGAGTAACAGCAAGGAGTCAGAGAGGAGGCCAGCTCAGCACGTGTCTCCTGTGAACAGAAGGGTCATTGTCTCCGTAGCCCCGTTTATCACTAAGACCCCACTCATTGAAACAGCTCATTGTCCCACAGCAGACCTGTATTTTGTGTATCACAGCATGAAACTTCTCTGGAGATTTGTTTGATGAGCAGAATTCCTTCCTTCCAGCTCAAAAGCCTGCAGTAGTCATTTTAACATTGGTTTACCCAGAAGGATCCAAAGAGTAATGAGGAGATCTAGAGTCTGTTCCCCCTCTGTGTTCTGCAAGCCAATTCTCTCCTTTGGTCTCAGTTTTGCATTTATGAAGCACAGAAACAGTTCTTTTACACAGCTGAAACACAAGTATTAAGGATGGTGAGAAGCATCAGTAAAATCAGTTTTATTTTCACATCCTCATCAACCTGTACAGCTTTTCCTCACACCTCTTTGCTTTATTAATGAACTGATATATCTGTGTCTGTATCTATAGACATAAATACAAGCTGAAAGAGGGCAGGTTTAGATTGGGTATGAGGAAGGAATTCTTGACTGTAAGAGTGGTGAGGCCCTGGCACAGGGTGCCCAGAGAAGCTGTGGCTGCCCCATCCCTGGTAGTGTTCCAGGCCAGGTTGGACAGGGCTTGGAGCAACCTGGGATAGTAGGAGGTGTCCCTGCCCTTGGCAGGGGGGTGGAACAAGACGATATTTAACGTCCCTTTCAACCCAAACCATTCTTGGCTTCCATGGTTCCATGATAAGAGGCTCTACCAGTGGACATCTACAGCACATGGGTATTCTATTCCAATTATTTCAAATTTTTTACTGCCAGGGTGCTGTCACCATGCTCAAACACATTAAACCATTGCTGAGCTGCAAATTCTGCTTGATGCACTAAATCTCACTCCTTTGCTTCCCACACCTATGTCTTTATTGCACCCTTGTATAAATTTCTTGGCATAAATATTTCACTGTATAAATAAAGCCCTTTAGCAGGATATTACCTTCTAAGTCCTACCAGAACAAATGCTGTGATTTGATACAATTTTACTGCTTTGCCAAACCTCAGTCTTCACGCTGATAGTAGGTTGCTGCTGAAACCAGGTAGGTTAAAATCCATGTACACGCAGGTTCTGTCTCAGAACTTCTTCTGTCAAAAATGTGTTAGCACCAACCTCTGTCTGGCTGCATTAATACTTCTGTTTGCAGACTCAGGGCCTTCAGAAGTTAGTGAAACACATTTTCCCACTCGAAGCCACAATGCTTATATACAGACTTCAAAGCACTTTCGGAATGAGTCGTTTCACGTGTAAACATTCTATTTCAGAACTGACCCGTGCTTTTGTTCAATGGACATCACTTAAATAAAAACATGGCAGAACGAATGAGGAAAGCAATAGAAGTGTGTTCAGGCTATATCTTCAGAGAAATATCTGGTTTATATTCAGGTTCAGTGAAGATGTTATACCTCATTAGCTACGACAGAACTGAGCCATTTTCTCATTAGATCATCCAAGTGGAACAACACAAAAGATTTTTCAAGTTTGTCAGTTGCATTTTAGTTGTGCTTTTTAAAGTGCTTGTTCGAAAGCAAGAATTGAAACCGTATGGTGCTGCTTAAGCTTAAAAAGTACTTTTGATCTTAAGCTTCAAAAGAGATTTTCCCAGCAGAAAGTAGGCTGGCACTTTATTTAGTACTGGTGTAGGTAGACACCAGAACACCCTGTACATAATAATACTTTCTTGTTTCATGCTATTGATTAAATCTCTTTTAATGTTTTCACTGCTGAATTTGAGATAATTTACAGTTCTTTACTCACAAGAAGTTGAACTTTATTGTTTATATTACTGCAAAACCAAAAAGACATTTCTATCATAAAGACTATGATACAGAATCTTTATTGTTTGGGGGAGTTTTTTTCTTTTCTTATGAAGCATTTTCCAGTTGCAAATTCACCAGGGGACTCTGGATTTCCTGGAATGCCAACAAACTTTACAAGACATAATCCTCTCAGAACAACAAATGGGAACCTGAATGAAAACATTTACCATTTATTTGGCTCTGATCTTATATTTGGTCGTGAACATCAAGAGCATCTTCCTAAGAACTCAAAGAAAGCAAACATAAATAAACAGGATTACAGATTCCTGGATACTTAACATAGTTACACTCCTTCATGTTATACTTCTTCATTACCCATTCCCACCCCTGGAAGTTTTCCAGGCTAGGTTGGACAGGGCTTGGAGCAACCTGGGATAGTGGAAGGTGTCCCTACCATGGCAGAGGGTTGGAATGAGATAATCTTTGAGGTCCCTTCCAATCCAAACCATTTTAGGATTCTGTGATATTCTGAATACTTAACACAGTTATACTTCTTCCTGCTACATATTGCATGGTCATACAGGGCATTTTTAACAAGTACAATTTAATCTTTCCTGGGTATTTTGCAAATCTGTAACTTTTACACAACTTTCCCTGAGCTGGAAAATGTGTTTTCTGGGGAAATATATACCTTTCTCAGTTCTTCACCCTTGGATGGATCTTCAGATTCAGTCTGAACCATTGAGAGAAGAATTAACCTTTCAGTGCTTTCAAAAGCTTTGTGGGTTTTTTGATTATTTTTTCCTTTTAATTCATTAACCTATTTCAGACTATAAATTAAAGTTTTGACTATGCTACGAACTGAAAAGAAATGATATACCATTGTTCTGATGAGGAAAATGAAGAAGTAAAGAAAAATGAGTGCAGTACTTGGTGACTGGCAGCTGGGGAGGCCATGGAGGGATAATATCCATGTGCATTTTGTGTTACAGGTAAGTCTAAGAACCTGGGAATTACAACAAATAATCTCTGAAGCATCCATGTGGAAAGAGCTCTTGGGCAAGCCAAAGGAGCAGCAACTAATCTTCTAAACCATTTGGTGCACCACAGTGCTGAAGCTTGAACCAGCCAACTGCACCAGGGCCACACAGAAAATCTGGGCAAGGCTCTCACAGGCCCCATACAATCTGGTTTCTTTCCATTTTGGGGTTTTTTTTGGGATGGGGTGCAGCAAAAACTCTTCTCTTCAAACATTATTTTCCTTCCTCTATTTTCTTTATGTTATTTTCCAGATCCACCAAAAATGCATTTACTCTCTTTCTTCTGATAAAACTTGTGATGCATCGAAGAAAGCATTTAGAGAACAATTTAAAATTTTGCAATTAGAACAATGTCTGTACTATAAAATGGAGCCAGCTGTTTAACTGAAATGAGCTGGTATCTCCCAAATCCATGCTTAATCCTTTTCTACCCCTAACTCAAGACTTTGCTTTTTTGTTTGTTTTTTTTCTGCTGCATGAAATCTAGTTTTGCTTAGCTTAATTAAAAATATTAAGTATGGAAGCAGAAGTGCAAGGGTAGAGCTCTTACTGTGGTTAAATACTTATAGTTAACATTTTAATATTATAAATATTATAGTAAAGAATGTAATGAATAAGAACTGTGATACAAACAGCAGTGTCTTTCTATTACTGACTGCCAGAGGCTGGAACCAGCTGGTGATTGAACGTTACACCAACACTTCCCATCACATCAAATGTTTCTCCACAACAGGGACATGAACAAACCTGGAACTCAGACTTTTACACTTCCGTCTTGATTATTAATATTTATTACCTAAAGAGATTTCCTCAAAAATCAGATGTATAGGCCAGTGAGGTGATTCCTTCTGCATCAGTCTGCAATCAGTCTGTGAAGTCCCAAACAAACATTTTTCTTAGGTATATTTCATATATGGTTATATTTATACACCACAGTATAAGCTGTGATTTTTCTTTGCTAGAAAAACATTTAAAAATTCTATGTTATGTTTGCTAATGAAAAAGTGCTAATTAAGGGCTTGTTCCTACAGATGTTTCTCCACAACCATCTTCAGCTGGTTTTACATAAGCACAGTGGTGATGGGAGCAGTTTCCACAGGAACATGACCGATACCACCAAATCTCTGAAGGGGAAACACTTTAAATAAACCTCATTTAAACAAAGGAGAGCCATGCTGACTCAGATGTGGCAGATGAGAAAGCAGTGGTCAGAGGAAGTGACATTACTCAGCGTGACTGATTTATACAGAGCCCAATTCCCCCCGGCCTTGACCTCAGCTGGCCTCTTCACAGGGCTGCATTCCACCTTCCCTGCACAGGGTCCTGTTACAGGTACTTCTCTCAGGTATTTAAAACACGGGCTTTTCTGGCCTAAAGCAGCATGTATGAAGTTTTCCCTATGTTGTAAATTGATCCTCACCCACTTAAAAAAAACCCCCAACACGTGGAGACCGTGTATTTTTCAGTCATGCAGATGAGCTGCTGTAGCAAGCATCCTCTACCAATAGTTTTGTTTGCATTTCCTCACATGCCACATGTGCTCTTTGATCTCTTCACGTATCTCTCAGCCTGTTGTAACTTTATAACTCCGTACTTAGTGTCTGGGTGTTTCCAATTTAACTTTGTTTTTTTTTTTTTAATCCAACATGCTAAAATTAGAAGAACACCACAAAGGCACCTAGACAGTAAAAAAAACCCCAACAAAATGTTTGCTTTTGAATAAGCAAGACAAATTACATCCCACACCAGATGAAGTGATGTTTTAGGACAACTGAGACCTTTTTTTAATCTTTTATCTCATGGCATCTTTTTAGTCAGAGATAAAGCTATTCAGGTGTCTTGACAGCCCAAATCTTACCTTACTGTGGTTAGATCTGTTTGAAGTGTTATCTCCCCTAAATTTATTAACTGACATGGTGTTTGTAGCATCTTTTAGTATTTTACAGTTGTTACTGGTATTTCCTTATTCATTCCTATTTAAAATTTATTCAAAGTGAGAAATCCTTCACACAACCCTTAAATAAAAATGAAACAAGAATGCTATTAGTCAACACTGTTCATAGTTTCTGTTTACTGGATCTGTCTTTAATCAGCACTTATTTTTTTGAACTTCAAGGAAGATTCACTGATGCATCAAAGCAGGAAGAATAAAGTAATCATTTAAGATAAAATTATAGTTGCATTCCATCCCCAAAAACCATATGAACCCATGCATTTCTCCTTTATTCTTTGGTGTAATTTACTGAATTTTTGTCCTCAGTTTGTGTGTCGCCTAATTAATCATAACACTTGTGCATGATTTTTAATTAGCAATTTAAATTTACAGCAAGATAATTAATGCAAGTGAATTCTATGTATAACATACAGATTTCCCTTGGAAGTTTAAAGTGTGTGTCCTTTGCTGTGATCAAAAGAAACAACCCACATAGGAAGGCAAAGCTCTTAAAAGACAGAGTTTCACCTCACTGTACTTCAGAAAGTAACAAATGCTTGAACTTTCCCATTCTATTAGAGAGACAGTAATGAGCTCTTTAATATACAAAGGCATGCACTGTTTAATGTACAAAAGAAGGAGTCTGGATCCTTGCTTAATAAGCAAAACAACTTCGTTTCACAACTGGAGTCTCCTCTACAGTCCCCACCTTGAAAGGGAGCATCACATTTGTCTGCATTTCTGAATATCAAGAACTTCCAGGCTTCATTTTGTTCGGTTTTAAATATCTAGTTTGTAAATTATATTTCAGTAGAGCAGAAATTCTAGCAAAAAAAAAAAAAAGAGGATTTTTAAAAGGATAATTTGGACTCAAATGGAAACACCTGGGTTTTAAGACTGTTGGGATTTTATCCTTTGATGGCACCAGGCAGTAGGTTTGGAGTGAGTCACTCCATCCACCAGCTGCCTGCAGAAGAGAGGGATAATGAGATAATTAGTTATTATCTCAGGGTTTCCTTCAGGTGCACTTCTGGGACACGTGTGCCCTAGTACAGTGCTGGTTTCATGGTATCACAAATGGAACAGGGCTAAAAGCCTTCTTATTAACCAGAGAAATCAACAAGTTGGAGCTAAAACATGCAACAGGATGCTCATGACCCACTAATGGCACATTCCTCTGCTTTTTATCCCTGAATCACCTGTTTTAGGGAAGAAAATTCAGTATTTCATCTTCTTTGTAAATAGTCTCTTCTTTCTAAAACAAATAAAGTTCTAATGATGCTTGTAGAGGGATGTACTGAAGTAGATGGCGAAACCTTGGCTTGTCTGTATTAGCAGTAGAACTCCCAAGTTAATTGACAAATTCCTGCTTTCATCCGTGAAGGGAACATAATAAAGTTATTGTCATGGGGGTACATGACAGGACTGAATGTCATGTTCCTAATGTATTAAATATGTATTATTGTAATTATTACTCCTCTAAATTAATAGATATTTTTTAAAAACAAAGTTTCTGTGGTCTAATGTGGAGTTGTTTCTAGCCTCCCCAACTAAATCAAACCTAAGGGTCAAAAGAACTGCAAAAATGAGAGAAATTCTGGGGAAAAAAATTATTCTGAGCATCGCTCTGCAGACTTAAGTGGTGTTACCAAAGGGAGGCTTTGGGCATCTGTACTTTCATTTTAATACAGTGATCGTGAATGTATAATGAATAGGAAATATCAATTATGTAAAGAAATTATTTAATTCAGTGAAGCAACCATTTACACATATGCAGAATGCCTGTGGGACTCAGAGATGCCTTTGGTTTGTTCTGTTTTCACTCACCCTGGTAGAAAAATCAATAAAATCTCAGACTTTCGTTTACAGTAAGTCTGATTTAATATGATTTCTTCAGATTTGCACCGGAAAAAATGGAGGGTAGAATCTGATCTCTCCAAATTTACTACCTAGTGGCTGGCCTGTTTTCCAAGAGCTTCATGATCTGACTTAATTGCTCTTCTTCCTTACTGAACTGGTTATGATACAATGAATTTTCATGCAAAGGTGAGGAAGGAAATAAAACATCAGTACACATCAGCTCAAGGTTTTATGCTGGTACATTCACTGTGCAAGATTTTGTTTTGCTGCTCAGAAATAGTTTAATCCAATAAAATTGCCACTTTGTTAAAATAAATGGGTTTACTGTATCTGTAGAGCTTTTCTCACAAATCTGTGTGTGTGAACTGATGCTGAGGTAGCAATGAAACTACATCTGAATGTAATTATGGACTCTATTATTCCATCTATTTTTAAAAAATACATTTCACTTTTCATATTATATATTTTGAATATAGTGTTTGGGGTACAGCATATAGGATTATATAGGGGTTTAAAATACATACTGGTATACAAAACTATAAACATGTACCTGCTGATTTCTAATAGAATTGTAAATAGTTTAAAAGCAAATGTTGATAACTTACCATGTCACTATGAAATTAAAGTTCTTAGAAGACTTTAGAGAACTATAATATAAGAGCTTACTTCTAGACTCGACAAATTTTTCACAGCATTCACTTCGCATATCAGATAAAATTAAATTATTGAATAGAATTTTTAAGGGTTTTTTAATCTAATATTTTGAGTTCCTGTTCTTAATTCAGAATCCAACATCACATTTCTATTGAGTGCATTATTTATTCTTTACAATTAATATAATGTACTCAATTTATTAGTATCACTTCTTGTTTTCCCCAAGGTGATATGAAAGAGGGGTTAGTATTAACTATACTTTTAAGTAGCTGTCAGGGGGTAAGTGTGAAGATTGCCACCAGAGCAGACATCCCCCTCCTGGCTGGCGAGTTCTTTGTCTGTGTGTGGTTTGCAGGGCAGCCACGAGGTGTCTTTGTTGTACCGCTGAATTTCCACATCAGGGATACCAACACATGCTCGGAGTGCACTGGGGAACAAGCGCTGACCCACTTCAGCCGGGTTGTGGCAGATTTGTACCACGGTAAATCAAAGATTTAGGTCCCATTCTTGAAATTTTGGGTTGGTTTGGGAATGGAAAACTTGAATCGGACTGGTCACTGCCTGGCTGTCACCTGGCAGCAGTTTTCAGGCGTTCTCTGAGCCAGAGGGATGGGAACACAGTTTGTACCTCTAAAGGGAGCCCGAAGGGGAGAGTAACACGAATGTAGGTGAAATAAGCAGAGGAACAACACAAAACAACAGAAGACAGTCCCTTACGAGTGAACTGGTTCAAAAATACTCTGTGGAGGAAAAAGAAGAGTAGAACTACTCGTGCAGCATTTGGTGCCCGTGGCTTTGTGTTACTGATCTCTGTGCAAGGGCACTTCCAGCCCCACACAGGAAACAACTGGATTTTAAGGCAAGATTTAACAATTGGCCTTAAGTGGGAGAAAGGGAGAGGAAAGGGTTGAGTGAGTTCAGTTCTCTGCAGAGATTTCTCAGAGCAGCGTTTTGCTGTTGAGCTCTCTGTGTAATTCTGAACCCTACAGAAAGACCCTTGAATCATCCTGAGTAGAATTATCCTGTGCCTTCAGGCAAAGTTTCCCGAGGTCATGGAGTTTCAATGGCCTGCTGCCTCCTCCTGGGAGGGAGAACCCTGCCTGTTACAGGGAAGAGCTTCCATCTTCTCGGGCTGCAAAAGCACAATGTGGTAAACACGAAGTCAGAAATACACCTGTACCTCCTGTAGCTTGGCTTCTTTTTGATTCTTTGAATTTATCTATGCTTTAATTCTCTTGAACTTATCTATCGTGCACAATACTCTTTCAATTTTCCATCTCTGCTTATAACTAGGGCTCCTTTAAGTGCAGAATTTTATAATGGAAGCCTCTTTCGCTTTTGGAGGCTAACTGCACTCCATTAAAACACACTTTCTGTCTCTCCTGGTTTAGCAAAAAATTTCCATTTTGAAAAACAGTGTCATTAAAGATAGTTAAATGCTGAAGCACCATAAATATACAGGGCACTTGCATTACAAAGCTTTTAGAAGAGATGTCTTTATGTCTAGAAGACACAGTTACAACACTGGATCTTGCATGTGTGTTCCAGGAAATACAGAAGATGTGAGAACTTTCTTAGCACTTGGCTGTTGTCTCCCAAATTACGCTGAAAGATTGAAAGAAGGGACATGGTGGACTTGACAGAGCTGGGTTAATGGCTGGACTCGATGGTCTTAAAGGTCTTTTCGACCTAAATGGTTCTATGATTCTGTGTTCTAATAACATTTTCTTTGCTTTTGATTCACACTCCCTGCACACAAAGAGTAGCAGTGCAGCAAAGGGGCAGCAACAGGACACGGACAGAAGCCTTGAGGCTGTGGTCTTATTTCTGTGTTTCTGCCTCATCAAACACTGGTTTTCTGGTATAAAATTCAACATTATTATAAGATTCTTTAATTGATGTTGGAGCACACAGGATGACAGATGTGTTCTCACCACCACTGATCTGTTTGTGTTCAGGACAGGCAGCTCCACCGCAGCCTTTGCAGCATGGAGGCAATAGTGGGGTACCACCACTTCCAGGGACAGTGCAGACCCAGACATAAGCAGCCAAACAGCCCACAGACAGTTCAGCAGGAAAACCACCATGAGCTGACTGACAAGACAAGGGATAAACCTTCAAGTAAAATCCCAGACAAGGATTTAAAGGTTTGCAACAGAGGCACGATCGTTTCTTTGGCTGGATGCACCCGGGATTGTCTGCATTTACTCACCAATCTCTTCTGTGGGAAGAATCTCAGAAGGAAGCAGGACTGAGTTTGGCCCTGTGAAGTGTAAAGGGGCTACAGCAGAGTTTTGATCCCATCTATGCTTTGAAACCAATGTTTCGCCTGATAAAAGAAAGCAGGAAAGGCCCTTGGTTTCTGTGACTCCTGACTCTAAAGAGCAGTGAAGCCTCTCTTTAGTACAGACACATTGGCATCCAGGCTTGCTGCACAGATCCTCTGTAAGACACAAAATGAGAGCTTAGAGCCTGCAGAGCACAGACAGATCTGCTATGGAAGCCTCACTTCTCTGTCCCCTGGGCAGAACCGGGAATGCTGCAGTCTGTGTCTATTCCCGCCTTATTTAATCTTCTATTGAGCTGATTGCCAAAAAAAAGCAAACAAAACTTTGACTCTCCCCATCTGTGCATGCATTAAAGAGTCCTGGTACTGCACCATTTCAATAGCTTTTGCCTGCAAAGTGTCACACTTTTCATCTACCATTTAATTCTCCTAAATGGATGTTACTCTTCTCCCCATTACGAATCTCTATTGCTTCCATGAAACATTATTTGCATAAAAGGAACTGAATAATTGATAGAGGATGTGAGCAAGAGCCAGCAGACAGCTTGGGAGGGGTTTGCTGGTAGTCCCAGCGAGTCCAACACATAGCTCCTGGCTCGTTTAATGGGATGGAAGCTGACAGGGTTTCCTTGTAGCTCTGCAGCAGAACTCAGCGCTGCTGCATGACCTCCTTGTACTCAGCTACTTTGCTCGTTGATCTCACTGCTCTCTTCCTCCATTAAGGCGAGAATTCTTAAAGCACGGGATGCAGTCTGCAGTTTGTGCTCACGTACACCTCCGAACACCGCCGCAGCCGAGGCCTGGCAGGTTGATTCCATTGCCTTTATAAAATAAAAAGGAAAAAAAGTCTCAAATTCATCATATTATTCAAGGCGAAGTCTGGGAACAGCTGTCATTTACAACTTTGTTTGATCCTGAATTCAAACCTGAGTTTGATTTTGGGGCTCAAAAGGTGTGGGTTTTTCCCTTATTAAGGTTTATTAAAAAAAAAAAACAAAACCCATTAAAATTGTAAAACTCACCCTATGCAGATTTTTTGCTCCTATTCTGCAACGTAAGTCTTATACTGAAAGTCTTCTGCATTTTAGATGTCTCCACTTAGTGAGATGACTGTCAGAATGAATATTTATATTTCTGAAAAAGAGAAGAAGCCATAGAAACAATACATCTTGTAAATAAAATATGTTTGGCAGCTGTCTGAAAAAAAATCTAAAAATAAACCAAAATCAAATTATTTTTCTTTTAGAGCTTTCCACATTTCTGTAAAGTACATATTTTTTAACAATAAGCAGCAGTATTAGGAGAGCCTGGAAACAGCTGGAACGATTAGTATTTTGTTTGGTGAGGAGCTGCTTCAGCTGCTCTGACAAGCAAGCTGCCATTTTCAATGTAATCACTTTTGATTCTAAAGCACTTGCTTTGCTTTTAACTTTGTGCAAATCCCTCTTGATATTTTTCTTTTTAAAGCAGATGCATTTCCATATGTCCATAAAAGTTTCCTTGACAATTCAGCATGCTGCTCAGAATGACTTCCGTGATTCCTGGTGGGGGATTTGTGAAATGAGTCTGCTTTGTTCATTAGGGATACGTGTACATAATGTAAAACATACTTAATATCCTCAACCTCTGTACAGATGTTTGTATTCTGAAAGGCACTGAAAGTTTCACTGATTTAATTAAACTTTCTTCCCCATTTATTAAGCAATTTATTAATAACTCCTCCTGATAACTTCCTAATAAATATGTTATTCCATGGTTCAAATGTTACTCTTAAAGAGTTTTCAGTACTCTCCGAAGAGAAACAATTAAGAGTGAAAGATGTTCTTTAAAACAGAAAATTATGAAAATAACTGATCCAGATACTTCTGTTCATTCTGACATTTTCTGTCCTCAGAACTGTGGCTCATGTTTTTTGGGGGAAAAGGCTTTCTGCAACAACAAGCTACTCTCTGGCACATTTTGTTAAAGTCTCAGTATTTTATTCCTCGAAATGTTTTACACACACACACACTTTTTTAATTCTTGTAAAAATAACCAGCAACCAAATACGTATCAGTAGCATTTTTAAATTTCAGTTCTTATTCCTTCCCACCAATTTGGCTGAAAACAGGTATTTGCAAACACTGGTAGCCTAATTTCTTGTGGCCTTTCATTTTTTATGAAGTGTTTTCAAAAGACTTCAATCAACCTTAATGGTGCTTTTTTAGTTAAGGAAACAGAATGGAGAGAAGTCAATTTAAGCTCCCCAATGAACAAGTGTGTACAGAAAAAAAAGCCATAAATGGGTTTAGAAAACAGAGCCAGTACAAGCAAAATGCAGCAAGTAGAGCGCTCAGGGAAGCCAAGATATAATAGAAAGAGTAAAATACTGCAGAGCTTTTTAAACTATATACAATTGGAACAATGGGCTGGACCCAGACATCCATGTTAAACTGTTAGGAGATAGGTGAAAAGCAAGCTGCAATTCTGTAACCAGGGCTAGAGAAAACAGAATGGAAGGGCTTAAAGCTGAAGCAAATGAATGTGGGGTAGTTTAGCAGCATAGAAATCAAGTCAAAATTGGCATATTTCACTGTTTAATGTACCATGTGAAGAATCTTCTCCTGGCTTTCTGTATTAAAGGACTATTAGTACCAAGCTCCTTAATGAAACTGCTTTTATGCCACCTGTGAAACAATAATACCTTTATTTGCACACCTACTTTTACCAAAATACTGTAAAAGCACGGGCTAATTAAGTAATGCAACCTCTGTGAGAATACAGTATAGATCTACAAAATATATTAAACAGGAATACACCTGGGAAACTATCACCCAGCGATCGTTTAATTGTCTCTCATTATTTAAACATGGCGTTAATAATGCATAGAACACATTTTTCCGAAGCATCACAACCTCCCTGGTAAAAGGGTAACTGCATCAATATTAACAAGCCAAAGACTTAAAATAATTCAGCCCTGCTAAAGCAGAGCGAGGCACTCTCTCGGCTGCCTGGGCCCCAGCACTGCTTTCAAACAAACTCCTGTACAGGGTCCCGGCGATTATCGCCGCTTGTATCAGTTTATACGCGCCTTTTATGCGTGCTCACAGCTGAGTGCAGTTGTTTTTTCAGTGTCTGCCTCACGGTATGATTCAATCCATTTGGGTGGCTTAATGCAAAGATTTCGTAATGTACACAGGGATGAGCAGCGCTAAGGCAACGAACATCGTGCTCATTATTCTTTTAACGGGAATGTCAACAAGAAGAGGAATTAGAGAGGAAATCGTTGTAACTCCAAAAGAACATCTGACTAACCACTACAGATGACATGTTTTTTCCCTTTTTATCCTCTTCATGATCCATAAAGCAGGATTTTTCCAAAACAATTAATTTGGTTGCCAAACCCCTCTTAATTCTAAGGAGATTTAAAACTCATCTACTTGGAGTCTGTCTCACGGAGTTAGACCCACAACCGGATTACAAGCTATTCCATCATATGGCTGCTGTTAGCCCAGTTGCTGCTACATGGTACATAATTGGACTGTTTAAAAAAAAAAAAAAGGGAAAGAAATATAAACCTCCAAGTCTTCTTTGCACTAAGCCCACTGGCACCTCTGCATTTTATTATTTGTGTTACTTTCTCCTCAAAATAAAAGCTCAGCAGCCTGAGAGAAAGAGTTCCCAAAAACTTCTTCTACGTAACCTTGATATCCTTGACACACAGACCCCACAATACTAATGCTCTTTAAACGAGCCAATCGACAGCACTGGGCATTCCAATTCTACAGCAAAAAAGAGGTTTAAGTGGTAAAATGGTTCTTCTTTGTGTCTAGTGTTGGAGAGCATATGGCAAATTTCCACTTAACAACAGTCTCTTGGTTTGCAATACAATTTAATTCCTGTGTTAATTCTTTTAATTATTAAGTGTGTGTGTGTTTGTGTGCACACAAGTCTGTGTGTTGTTTTGTTTCTTTAAAGAGAATCAGTGACCTTAAAAAAACTGAGGCGGACTTAAATCCTGATCCACTCCTTTGTAACTTCAACTTAGAGCTGGGGTCATGGTGGTGGCTTTGTCCTCTCTGCTGCTGGTGCACAATGGTCTGTGCTTGATCTTTGCAGCCAAGATAAGGCCAACAGCTAGATAATGTCTCTGCTGATAGCTGTGGTCTTGGGCCTCTGGTGATCCAAACATCCTGAATACAGCACCACCACCACCTAGCCTTTGTGCATGCTACCGTTATGGGGGAATTATAGTGGCCAGGGAATATGGAGGAATTGTCCTGAGATGGCACTAGAAGGGTTGCCCCAAAGAGATGAACCCAGCAATAAATCAGTATTCTTACTTCGTGACAGTTTTCTAATTTATCAAACCTAAACCAATTCCAAAAACTAGAAGCTTTTGCCCTTCATCAGTCTCTTCATTCATCCTGTCCCCTTCTAACTCTGTGACTGGACATGATATTGACTGCACTGGATGCATCATCTTTTTTTTTTTTTTTTTGGTGTTGGCCTTTTATGTCTGTTATTCTCAGGATTAAACATAAACGGAGTTCACAAGAGTAACACAAACAAGAGCAACCTGGAATGACCTGATTGCCCAATATGCATCACGCTGGCAAAAAGACATGAGGCAACCCAGGAATTTGAAATAAATAAGGACTCAATTACAGAAAATGGAATAGGAGAGGTGTTTGACCTGCAGTTTGAATTGATTATTCGAAAACATAATATGGTGCAGTCCAGATAAATTATCTGCCTGGGAAAACTATTCCCCTTTTGCAAACAGAAGGGTTGAAATATTGTAAGACAAAGGGATGCTGATGCATGTGAGGACCATCCATTCAAATTCCAATAGAGCAGCCCAATTTTTAGTTAGACTTGAATAATTTAATTTAACTGTTTAATGTTTGTTGTGCAAGGATAGAAGCTGCTTAAAACTAGATCTTTAAATTTAGATTAACTCCTTTAAACTATATTATTTTAAAAAAATAAATGCACTGGTATCTGATTTTCACCTTTGGGTTTCAGTTTGTAATAAAAATTCAAGCTATCCTATGTCTACCCTTTCCCCAAGAGAAGAATTGTCCCATTGGGCCTCTAACCAGACACTGATCTTCTTGGGAGAGGAAGGCTGAAGTGTGAGTTTATGATGAATCCCAGTTTCTGAATCTCCAAGGTGAGATTTCTCCTCCCCATTACCAAGGTGCAGCTTTGACACTCCCTCTGCTGCTCTGCCCGGAATTGTGTGGGATCTGTTTCGCCCTGCCACAGAAAAACAGGGAAATTCTATTCTCATTTCTCATCCTCACTCTCTCCAGGGCTCAGAGGGAATGCCCCTTTTTCACTTCCTTCTCTTTGTGCAGCTCAGGCCATATTTACGAACATTAAATAACAATACGTCTCCCTATCTCCGGTTTGTTCAGTGCATAACATCATCCAGAACAAAACAAACTGCAGCATTTCCTAAAACATGAATTGTTTTTAAAAAATTCAGGCTGGCCAGCTGTTTGGAGTCTCCCAGCTAGGAATGCTGCCTTCAGAACCCCCACTTGATGCTCCAGCACAGTCTCTGTTGCTCACCACTGTGTCCATCTGTCTGCGTGGCGTGTCGCCAGCTCTTAAGTTGGCTGGATCTTTATCCAGGGTACCAGAGCAACACGGATTTGGACTGACAGCCTCAGTAACTGCAAGTGTCACTCCTTCTGCTCCAAGTCCCTCTGCAGTGACAGCATTGCCTTCCTTGCTAGACTGCTATCTCAGGTTGGTATCTCACTCCCGTTGGCCTTTCGGCTCTGTTTCAGAAAGTGACAGAGCGATATTGATGCGGAGCCATACAGCTACCAGTGAATATAAAATAATCAGCATTGCATTCTTATATACACCATTTTTATGTACATAAATGTGTTTCTTCCACTAAGGAGCTACATACTTGAGGTACATGAATGTGTAAGAAAACATAATTGTTGTATAGTATGAAAACTCAATCACAAAACTCCCCTTGGTCTTATTGTGACAAGAACTTGCCCTAAATGTAATTTTGCTAAAGCTGGTCTAAAACAAGTAGGTCAGGACCCAAATTTGCAAACATCATTTGAGCAGTACTGTGCTCTAAGGAAGTCCCACCAAAATAAATTAATTTGTGCTAGAGACATTATCCATTGCAGTTCTGGGGGCTGGGATAAAATTCTGAGTGCAGAGAACATGCTTTTGCAGTATTTTTCTTTCTTTTGCATAGTTCCATATGTGAATGATCTTGCTGGAGGTGCTTTCTGACCCCACACTGTGAAAGGCTTCCTCTTGGGGCCATCACAATTTATAATTACTTCTAAAATCCCTGGTTGAGAAGCAGGCTATTTCCTTTATAAATTCCTCTTAATTTCAGTGGGTCTATTTGCTCTACAACCATAACAAGGCAACAAAGCATTGCTTTTTTCTTCTGAGATCTGAGTAGTTTATGTTCTGGATTGAGGACAGCAAGGGCCAGATTGTCACTGTAACTGTAATTCATCTGTCAGACAATTGTCATATAGTGAAACATAAAAGTTTAAATCACAGGGGTGGGGAAAGCTCCCGGTGCAGAAGAAACTCCCGGGCTGTGGAAACATCTGCCATTTTGTCTTTGTCTCAGTGGCCACGAGGAACTGCATTGAGGTAATGGAGCACCCTTTGTGTGTAAATCACCCTTTTGTACACTGTTTTTAAAATATTGTTGCTGTTACTGTTTGTTTCTCATCCCATTGCTGCTTGTTTTCAGTAAATTGTCATCTCAACCCAGAGTCTCTGCCTTTGTCCCTTTGTCACCAGAGGGGAACAGGGGAAGGGGAGCATCTTATTTGGAGTTTAAGTTAAAATCTTTAAGAGAAAAAAGTGCCCTGTGCAAAGAAAACAGTAAGATGAGATTGACACAGATACGTCCATGGGAAAGTTGCTCTAAGGCAAAGCTTGCATCACTTCTTTGGTTGCACCACAGCTCCTCCTTTTCCCAGCTTCCATGACAGTGAGCAGAGGAGTCAGGGCTGCCCCAGGGAAGTTTGTTGGGCACTACCAGGGTGGTCAGACAGATGTGGGGTCCTCCTGCTTCCCTCTGCACTCCAACCTGTGCCTGAGCAGCAGCAGCAGCTGGGCCAGCACTGGGTCCCCCTAAGGAGCCAGGGACAAGGGCAGGGCTCATTCCCAGGCACCATCACTTCTGTGGGAAACCAAAACAGCCACAACAGCTCTGCAAGCTCATTGTACTCCCATCTGTGGGGAGAAGGCTGCAAAAGTGGGACCACCTCAGCACTCCAGGAAATTTCTGAATCACGTACTGGAACACTTCCCATGCTTAACAGAAAGTTCTTTTAAAAGTATCGCTGGTGGGTTGTGCTTTCTGTATAGGGACAGGGTTATAATTAGACATGGATAACTATTTCCAAATTTCCCTATTTTAATTCTTTCCATTTTTATGAGGGGTTTTTTGAGCTTGCTTGTATGTTCTGTTCTATTGTTAACATAGGGTCTTGCTGAGATTCTTCATCAGACTAAGCTTTAAGAGAAAACACATGCACAGCATAGAGCAGTTTCTCTGCTATTTCTGCAGAGAAACAACACAAAATCTGCAGCAGCACAGAGCCATGCTCAACTACCCTCACACTCATGCTGGCATTCAGCCTCTGTCAGCCTTCTTCAGGGGCAGTAATAACATTATAATGGGACCAGGAGACAAAACTGTCAAATTCTTTCCAAGACAATCTTCCAGGCTCATCAGCATAGACAATCATTCCTTTCACTTCTGGAGTAATAGGAAGATTTTAAGCAATATCTTTTGATTTGAGTTGGACTTGAAAAATGACATAGCTGGGGGCCTTATTTGAAAATGCAATGAGACTGAAATGTAAAGTGCAATTTCCCATGCAGTCTGCAGGGAGAATGAGGCACTTGTCCCATTTCTCTTAATTGTCTCTGATTGCTGTTTGTGTAGCACAGTCACTTTCTCGTCTTCGAAATCACCTTCAAGGGCCCCCACATTTTTCACTTCACTGTTTTAAATCAAGAAGGGCTAAACACCCACCCATTCAACCATTACGGCTCTTTTATGTTATTTATGTGGTTTATGCTATTAGGCTTTAAAATTTTGTTTATTTAATGGACCTTGACAAGTACTTAAGTAACAGGTTTGAGGACACATCAGTGGGACTTGGCACATGTTGATTAAGGTGTGCTTAACCTGACAGTTAATATTTTGTACTATTTTCCCAGCAGCCGTGACTGTTATGGAAGAAGTGCTAATTTTCCAAAAATGGTTAGAGCTTGATTATTATGTTGGTTCTTTATTCACATGGCTTCATTATTTTGTTGGCGCTGCTCTGTGAGAGATGAAGGAGTGCTATTATTTCTACTCCCAGCTCCTTTCAGTCTCTTGCAATCATTTAGAGACACATGTGACATTACTCAGATAAGCAATTCTGTTTGCCTTCAGTGAGGCTGGGCAGCAAAAGGCACTCCATAAAATGAGCTGCTCAACTTCAGGAGTGACCACAGGATTTTCTGGCATATACCTGGGGAGGCAAACGAGAAACTATAAAAATCATGGTCGCATGGTCACTAAATCTTCTTTGTCTACATAAAGAGCTTTCATTCACAAGGGATGTTCTGTCAGCTGGAAGCCCCTAGAGCCTCTCTCATTTTTTGGGAAGCCCAAAGGAGCCTGGTTAGGGAAGGAGGGAAGGTTACGTATCTGAAATAAGTGGAATCCAGAGAGGACACTTTGTCCTCTAAAACTGTTTCTTCTGTGGCTGGAATGTTAGAAGCTGGTACTCCCAAGTTATCCGACACAGCAGAAGTCCAGCTTAGCTTTTTACATCAAATTATTCATGAAAGTCAGCAGGAGGTGGAGATAAACTATTCATTCTGTGCATATCTATGTGAAAGGAGCTCTCAGGAGAGATCCTCAAGGTCCTGCCAAGAAAACAAGTGAAAACATTTTAAGAATGGGAGGGAACATTCATAATTGAAACCACCAACAGCGTAGTTTGATTAGTTAATTCTACCAGAATAAAGATGCCACCTTTCCTTAGATGAGGGGGTGGCACAGAGGAGAGCAGAAGAGAGTATGAGAGTGGGAAGGAATGTGATTGTCACCCCAACATATTCTGCCAGCCTGATTTTACACACCATGGCACCTATGTGACCCTGATGCTTCGGACATCCTGACCTGACCAGAGGGTACCCAGGCACAGCTGACACCTCCCTCCTTCATTTCTTCCCTTTTGTCAAGATAATACTATAATGCCATCACACCACTATCAGGTCCTCGTGGAGATGCCCCTAAACCAACACCTCCCACCACCTCATACTCACCCAAAGGTTTCCAAAACCATGTATTGAGAGGCCTCTGATTCCCTAACACACAGCTGCAAATGAAAGGCAGGACTGCAGACAGAAGCCAGCTCCCTTTTGCCCTTCTTTGCTGGAGAAATAAAAAGTGGAAATAATTATTTAATGTTGTCTTATTTTTCCATGTCTTTTTGTTGTTATTATTATTTCAATTGCCACAGCAATTCTCAGACCCAGTCCTGGGTCTGAATGTGCTGCTCATGGTTCCTGCCCCAAGGAGCTGACAACAACAGGGGGAGAAACCACAGATGGACAGAGCCCAGCAGACCACAGGGAAGGAAATAATAAAACAAGCCAGGTTAGCATGTGTTTGGGCTGACTCAGAGCACTTGAAATTTCATCTTAAAGAAAATCAAACTCCATTAATGTTAAAGACTGTGCTAGTTTCAGACCATTTAAGCGAATTTTTTTTTTCTCTGCAACAAGAAAATAAATGCCACATAAAATGTGAAATTTCTTCAAAGCCCCTAGTCTAGCAACAGGGAAAGGAAATAAATTATGTTTTAAAAATGAAAGCTTTTGCTTTAAATACCATATTTAAAATGAAGAGTATTAACTGTTTTTTGTTCTTTATCTTTAATAAGATGTTAAGAGGTTTCTTAGAGGTATTTGTGGCAATGGGAATAAGTCAGGGTTAACTTGGCAGAAACCCCAAATCACACTTAGCTGTTCCCTATTGTAACAGTGAACAAAGGTTTTATTAACATCTCACTCCTTGTTGGGCCCAAAAGTCCCTTTTCAACACAACCACCGCCTTGAGTCTTCAATTTGCAGCTCTGTGGAGAGGATTTATACCTTCAGATCCAGCACATTGTTCAGCATTTGTTTACATTTATCCCCATCAAAAATTATCTATGAATAGCAGAGATGTTTAGAAAAAGAGTATTTTAAATAAATCAGCACCACAGTTTGCTCATCTCTCAAACTGGATGTCCTTGCCCCAAACACTCAGCATCAACTCTTTTGCAGCCTAGGCCAAAACTGATTAATTCACTGCCTTTTCAAGACCCAAAGTACCGCCAGTCCTTGCTCCTTGATAAATTTAAGATGAAGCATTTTTGGAAGGACAATCTCCTGTCACCTGGAAAGATATATTTCAAGACCACACATCTAATAGTCACATTTAAAGAGAAACCAACAGTTTGCAGTCCTTCACAGTGATGTGGTGATGACATCCAAGGCATTTGGCTTCCTCCAGCCAGGAGGGACCAGCACCTCATTCACTGACCTCCCTCACAAGCAGAATTCCCTCTGTTTGACTTGAGCCCTAAGGTCAGCCTTCCTCATGTGTCAAGTTTCCTAATCCACATTAATATCCAAACACATCAGCATTTCCTGATGTATTTTGTGCTTTGCCTCAAGGGCACAAGAGCACGTTGTGGGAAATGTGTTCCCTTCCTTCAGGGAAATAGTCTTTAACCTTGTATGATCTGCTGGTTCATGCTCCAGGGAAATGCACCTTTGTGGCCTCAGGGCACTGTGAAGAAGCATCCCCTGTGCTTTCTGTGTCCTTTCAAGTGCTTGATCTCATGAAAAAGATGGAACCAAAGAGACTGGTATGCTTTTATAAATGGGAATAAAAATCCCCACTGATTTTGCATGGATTTATAGCAACTTTTTTTTTTTTTTTCCACAGCAGACAGCAATTTTTCAGCTTCTTCACCAGGGTCTGTGTTTCCAGTCCGTGTTGCAGCTGCCGTAAAAAAGGGAATAAAAGGAGTTGCTCTCCTACCTCGAGAGGGCACCACGAGACAGTCGAAAAAAAGGAATGAAAGCAAACAAGCTTTACCTCAGGCACCAAATATTCCTGTCATGAGGATGTTCAATTACAGTAATTAGCAATAATCACATAAGCAACAGGAGCTTCCCTTACCTCCCTTCACCCCTTGGAAGAATGGAGTCTGCTTCATTAAAACCTCCGCTTCCTGCCTAATCCCAGGGACCCGTTCAGGGGCGCTTCCTTCGGAGACCGGGGGATCTGGATTCACCAGCACAGCTTCCCAGCGCTGCTGCCAAGATGCCGGGACAAAGTGTGAACTGCAGAAGGAAAAAAAAACCATATTGTAGTGACTCATCTAATTCCAAAATGGAAGTTTTAAAAGGGGGGGGGGGAAGTGTGAAACATTAACAGGGCCTATTAAACACCGTGTGACTGTAGCCGTGCTTTCTGAAACAATTCTGACCTACTTATGAGAGATGAGCTCTGTCCATGAAGCAGGATTTGGGGTGTTTTTATAAGTAATTATGTTTTCCCTCCTACCACCCGGTATCCAACCAACTTAGTCAGACAGTACCTGATTTGCAGGGGGAAAGCTAAAGTTAGCAGATTTACTGAAGGTCACAAGAAATCACATTTGTTTAAAGAAAACATTTTTTTACTATTTTAGCCTGGATGTATCTCAGTCCAGTATCTTAAACTCAAAGCCTTTCTTCCACCCTCCAAACTGAAGCATTCTGAAGGGGAAGTGCAGGGCACTTCACCTGCTGGGAATGCAGAGAGCAAGGCAGCCCCAGGCAAGGCACTGAGCTACATCCAGCCACACAAGGAGTGGAGTTGAGTGGTTAAAATCTGCTGCCCTAATCTCCATGAACCCAAAATGATCCATAATACCATGCCATGAAGACCCTCTACCCTGACCTCCTCCAACAGTCAAGTTAGGAGTGAGCAGATTAATTGTAAAAATCAGAAATTAATTTTAGCGACATTTCTACTTCCTTTCTCTGCTACATCCCCTTTAAAATGGTGTTATTCTAGTTGCACATTTTCTTGACACATCTAATTTTTGGTGCTATTGATAACTTTGCAGTATAAAACCTGAAAGAAAACAAAGACATTTCAAACCAGAGAAGTAAAACAAAAGAAGTAAACTATGTTAATGTTAAAAATTACTCAGTGAGTTTGGGTAAAGAAAGGTAGCTAGAGAGTTTTGAATGTGCCTAAATTTCTCAGTGTGGATGCAAGAACAGGCCTGGATTTTCCTATCTCCAAATGCTTCAAAACACAGGCAGCACAAAGGTATCTTCCATACTGACTTCCCAGAAACCAGGATTGTGCTCTCAATGTCTTCAGTGCATTGTCTGAGCTATCGAGTATAGACAGGAAAGTCCGGATTCCAGGTATACCACAAAGTAACAAATATCACAGATGGGTGTAAATCCATGTCGTGAATCAATGACTGTCCCCCATGAAAGGCAAAAGCAAAGGAAAAAAACAGGAATTCAGTTCTATTAGGCTTTAGGTCCTTCTACCCCAAAATAGCATGCAACATGATAAAGGCAAAGAACAAATTGGACATATTCAGGACATCTGGCAATCTGATAGCAATTCCAGTCAGTGACATTTCACAACCAGCATTTTGCTGTATCCTCTGTACTCAGGAAACCAGATGGACACTCTACATTCTCACCATTGTAAGCTGAGGGCAGAGACGGGGAGGTCTTGTTGTTGGAAAGAACAACTAGGCAGAAAAAAACCCCAGTATACAAAGGAAACCATGAATTTCAGTCATATAAATGGACAGAAAATAAGTGGTTCATTCATGACCAAGAGGATTCCATTTACAGATGTTTATTTTGGGGCAGCATTGCTGTCACTTAAACAGAAATGCTACAAATACAACATTTTAGGACTCAAATTACAATACGGAGAATTAAATAACTGCAGTTTCTTGTTTCTGTATAGATTTATACAGGTAATCCTTGTACGGATTGGTTTTGTCCTCTTTTCAGAGTTCTGACAGCCTCCAGAGCTCAGGATGATGATTAAGTCCTACAGGTGTGAGGGCCACAAGTTAAAAAATGATGTGTGGGTCTTGTGAGAACCTCAGATACTCCAATTTCCATCCCTCCAGCTCTATCCCAAGCATTTATTTAGAAATACTTCCAAATGGCAAACACCAATCTCCCCAATGTCAACTCAGAGAATTGCAAAGTCACAGAACCACTGAATAATTCAGGTTGGAAGGGACCTCTGGAAATCATCAAGTCCAACCCCACTGCTAAGGCAGGGCCACCTGGAGCAGGTGACACAGGAATGTGTCCAGGTGGGCTGGGAATGTCTCCAGAGAGGGAGAATTCATGACCTTCCTGGGCAGTTTGTTCCAGTGCTCTGCCATCATCAATGTAAGAAGTTCTTCCTCATGTTGAGGTTAAACTTGTTATATTTTAGTTTATGGACATTGCTCCTTGTCCTGTCGCTGGGCACCACCAAAAAGAATCTGAAGACTGAAGGAGCTGGGACTGTTCAGTCTGGAGAAGGTAAGAGAATTATATCAATGTGTATAAACCCATGATGTGAAGGAATAAGAACACACAGACCAACTCTTCTCTGTGGTACCCAGTGAGAGGACAAGAGGCAATGCAATGGACATGCATTGCAATAGAGGAAACTCCATTTAAATATGAGAAGCTTATACTGGGAAGGAAATCAAACACTGGAAAAGGTTGCCCAGAGTTGTTGTGAAGTCTCCATCCCTGGAAATATTCAAAATCTGAGAGGACACAGACCTGAGAAACCTGTTGTACATTGATTCTGCTCTGAGCAGGGCTTGACTAGACAACCTCCAAAGGTCCCTTCCAACCTCAACACTTCTGTGATTCTGTGACTGCCGAGCCAGTTTTTTTCCAAGTTACTGATGTGTTTGGAAACAGGAAGAGCCACAAGCTGTATCAACAAACTTTTGTGACTGGAAAAGCTGAATTAATTGCTAGAATCACACCAGTCAGCTGGAGAGGACGCAAGTTTCTGTTCGATGGCCTGCCAACATAAACATTATTGTTGCAGAATCTGAGCTCTAGCCGAAGGCTGCGTGCCAGATTTCTCGATGTGCCTGAAGAACATCGACTTCGTTAGCCACAGCAGTAGCATCCTGATAAGAGCTGCATGTGATAGCAGTGGGAGGGGCTGGCTGAAATGGGGATTGAGTCTGTGCCACCGGATCTGCTGCACTAAAAGGGGTACGGATGCCTTAGCCCAGCCAGAAAATCACCCCGTGGCAAACAAGTGCCAGCTATAGGAAAGAACTATGGAGATGGTTCCAGAGCACCCAACAGAGAGGCCTGGCAGAGCTGGCCTTCTCGTACTCTGGGGAAAACTGTCAGCAGCCCCCAGATCCCCCTGCTCATTTCTAGTCTTCCACCCAGCCCTTGGAGGAGAAGTATTTAATGAACATTCATTTCAGCAGAAATACTGTCCTATTCTACACCTGTAAGTGGAGTGGGAGTAATGGCCAGGCACCAGAGCAGGAAGAGGTAAGGGATAAGCAAGACTGAACACTGCTGAAGGGGCGGGCTGGCAGCTGAGCCTCTTGGTAGAACCATCCAAGCTTCTTCCTGGATGGAAAACAGGAATGGAGAAAGAATGGTCCTCCCGTTCCATTTCCTGGTTACATGATGAGCTCTTTGATCGTGATAAGGGAGATTTCATTGCCAGCTTTGCCTTTTTGGCAGAGGGCTCTTTTAAGCTCCAGTTCCTGGAATACATTTAAGCTTTCTTTTTTTTTTTCAGGCCTGATGATTTCAGAAAAAGCAATGTAAACGTAATTCCTAAAGACACAAACTGAGAAGCAACACTCCTCACATCTCAAAATCGTTCAGCCTAGTTTTTAAGTCTATCACGTAAGTTAGGGAAGAAGGTATACATAATTATTTCATCTGCAAAGACAGATGAAAATACTATTTTAAAGTACATCCAGTGTACTTCAAATCCCATTTTTAGATCTAGTAGTGTGGTCTGTTACATCAAGCATCATATGGTTGTATGTTTCACAGATTCAATTGCAATGCTTGTCTGCCCCCTTCTATATAGATGACATGAAAGGAAACAAACTGGAGCAAGATGCTGAGGAATTATTTATTTTGAAAAATGATTGCACATTTTTAATCATGTTTGCCATGGTTAATTAAGTAGACTTGCTCAGGAACAAAATTAATCTTTAGGCTGGCTTTATTTTTCATTTTGTTATATACTATGTCTCCAAATGTTGAACTATAATTTATTCCTAACCACACTGGTGTTTTTGTAGCACACTCAATAAACATCCAACAAAGGACGTCCTCTGCATTTTTTCACAGCTCAAGCAATTTTCACTTCAAACCATGTTATTCTTTACTCTTTGCTTTCTTGTCCAGTTCTGCACATCAGATGTCTGTAATTGCCATCCTCCCAATTGCATACACAGCCTGTTTATTTCTCACATATAAAACAGGAGCACAAGCATAAAGGCTAAGACAAGTATAATTGCTGTTGACTAGAACAATCCTGCAAGATCCAAATCTAGAAAACTTTGTAAGCATATATTTAATTTAAAACATGTTTGTATTTCCATTGCCTTTGAAAGAGTATGTTTTATGTTAAGGCTTCTATAGAAATTCTCACACTTGAATTACGCACAAGCTAAAGACCTTCACTGGATCAGGGTCTGAGCATCTCACAAACTGAGCAGATCTACTGCACTAAATGCAACCTACTTTGTCTTTCAGAAACTAAATTCCTTTATTGTCTTTACACTGCAATAGACTCACACTTCAATTTAAGATCTAAAATGGAGAGTAGAAATATGACATACATATTAAGTGAAATTTCAGATATGAGAGTTTCTAATCTGCAAAAAAGCTTCAGTGGAAGTGGTTTGTTCTTGGCAAATTACCTGTGACAAGTCAGAATTTCACTGATCAGCCTCTCAAATACTCTGTGTCTGTTCAGAGGAGTATCTAAAAACTCATCATGCCCGGTCCCTGACGAGGAACAAGAATTCAATTCAAACTGAAAAGAGGCTGTGCTAGGAGAGGTTCTGACATTCAGAAAGGGTAGCAGGATAAAAGAGAGAGAAAAATGACAGACTCAGTCTGCACCATTACTAAAATTAGATCACTTCTTTTGTTCTCCTGAACCTTCTGCTCTATTTGCCAGGAATCATATTAGCAACAGAAACTGTGAGAATCTGTCCAACCTTATTAGAGAAGCTGGACACAGAGAAATTATGAAAATCTCTTCTAAATGTACTTGCACACAAAAAGAAAAAAGGCAGAGTTTTAGAATTCTGCAAGATTAGATCAAAACCCATGTCAGAAAAACTGGACATCAAACTAATCAAGATTAATTAACAGTATTGCAGTGTGCTGCACATCAGCACAGCACAGGACTTTACCATTTCTGTCTCTCTATATACTGTTTTACTACTTAGGACAGACTGGACAGGCTCAGAGGTGTGCCCATGGCTCTTGACAATAGCAACCAGTTTACCCAAAATGTTGCTCTACTGTCTAAGATACAATTCAATATTGCCACCCAAAAGAGCTGTGAAGGTCCAGTTTTGCTCCTGAGGAGTATTTGGGTGGTTGGCAGGGAATTCCTTCTCCGTGTGGAACCTAATAGTCCGTAATGCTGTAGGGGCAAGAGATGATTCTGTTGTATGCCAAGGAACCATGGCTGAGCTCCTTGATATTGTGGGAATTTCACAGGAGAGTCTTTACACTGAGATCTTCCCTCCCTGGCCTGCTTTTCTGATGACACAATTAGAAACAATAGGTAAGGACTAATTAATACTTTAAGTTGGGCACACAAGGGAAATGTGATTGAGTGATGGGACCAGGCTCCTTCTCCAGCCTGATTTCACTAGAATACCTGGTAGTGGCTCTTCTGTAGCCTCATGGTCAGGACATCTTTTAGGAGTGGCACAGTGAGCTAAGAAGGTCCTTGGCCTCCTTCCTCTTGGGGTGGGCCCCTATCCCCCTCAACAAGGCAGTTCCTGACACCAGACCACTGCTTTTTATTCCTCCTTAAGCAGGTACCAGCCCAGCCAGGGACATCCCAGTTCTGAGTGGATCAAGGCACTTTTTGCACCGTCACAAACCAGCAGCTCAGACGTGCTTCTGGAGAGATGTTTCCTAATGACCAACGTGGAAGCTCTCCAATCAACCAGCATCCAACTCCCTCCAGAGACACCTACTTCATTCCCAAAATCGCACAAAGCCCAAATGTTGCACTCTCATCTCTGAATTTTCTTGGTCAAGAGTATTTTTTTAAGTCTTTGAGAAGTTGGATACTGGACAGTGGTGACCTGAACCAAGTTTTGACAAGTAGCAAGTGTGTATATGACCATTTTTAATTGGGTGAAGTGCTCAAGGACACAGGACACGCTGCCTCATAGGTGACACAAACATTCCTACTCCACTGGCAGCTACGAAGTGTCCTGTAGCTCCAGCTGTAAGAGGCTGTGTGTCATTGGAGTGGGGAGTCTCCCACATGATCTGTCTCTGTTTATATCCACAACATCCGTGTGGCCAAGGACTGGGGTATAAATGACAACTGTGAAGGCTGCATGGCCACAGGACTGTTGCACCCTGTCAAACTAAAGATGCAGAATATCCCACAGTCAATCCTGGCTTGTCACTTACGATTCTAGTAGTACACAAATTTGCAATTTGTAATTCTCTCTCTGTCCCTTTCTCCTCAGATCAGTGACAGATTCTCAAAACACAGCAATTGAAAGAGACTTCCAAGAGAAGTGAGTCTTTCCCAAAACATAAAATATTTAACTAGATTGCTTCCATAATCAAGATGTTTTCAGCTTGAAATGCAAAGAGGGAGGAAAAAGGAAAACATTACTGTGTTAGACAACAAAAATAATTCAGCCCAAAGCTCCCAATTTTAAGAATATCCTACACAAATTAAACTGAAATGTGCAAACTCAGTGTTTTATCCTTCATCTGAAGAATAAAGCTCTCATAAAATCCAAACCACGTTATACACAAAGTTAAATTGATGAGAAATACTTTCATGTTTTAATGTTGTAAAAAATAGCCAGGTAGGAACACTGAAATTACTTGAAGCACATGTTTAGCTGCCACAGGAAGGGCACCTGAATGGGAGCTGACACTTCAAGTTGGTAAAACTCATTACATGGATGTTACCCTTGAACTCCTAATGGTTGCTCAGGAATGTCACCAAAAGCCTTTCCCTTTGGGAAAACATGGGAATCTTCCACATGTAGGAATGGAGTACCTTTTCCTAAAGTTTATTTTAAAGGGATAAAGTCACCCAGAAAGAAGTGAGATCCTCCGCGTGTTTTTCTGCCAGCCTACGGCCACGTTGTCAAAAGGCATCACTTCCAAGGGAGCCATAGGAAAGCAGTCATGGATAAGACACATCCAGCACACACGGATTTCCAGAGACCCACACAGACAGACACAGGACAAGTCCCCTGTAGGATGCAGGACAAATAGATTGAGTAAAACAAGGAGTCAGATTTCACTCCGACATCTTTCCCTTTGGGAATGCCAGCCTGCGGATTGCAATAAAACAGTAATTAACTGGGCATCAGGAAAAAGAGAATAAACAATTCCATAGCCTAATTTGAAAGTAAACTTTTTTTTTTACCTAGAACTAAATCTCTTTAAAAAAAATAATTTCCTACAAGCTCTCTCTTTCTTAATAATCAATAACTGCAAGAAAGCATCTGCTTCTCCTACCCTTACAGCTGCACACAAAAATGCATTTCCAAACAGAAATCAATTTTTTGGTTTATCTTTACAGAGAAGAAAGGTCAGTAAGAAAAATATTTGCACTTGCATCACTATAAACAAAGTAAACATTAAAAATACAGAAATGTTCATATTATTATTCAGGGAGTCAGGACTAACAGACTTTTCATAAACTAAAAATAAGCAAGCCAAAACCCAAGTCCCAAATCTGGAAATAGTTTATGTGTATTGTAATTTTAAGAGGATCAGGAGTCCTGTTAAATTCAGTGAGATAGTTCATGTTTCCAGCTATATATTGTGTGATAATCAGAAAAAGACAGCTGGAGGTCCGCAGAATTTACCTGGAACAGTTTACTCCATTGGCAGGTTTTATCTTATTTTATATGACCAAGAAAATTCTTAGAATTTTTAAGAGAAATAAATTACTATGCTCCCTTCACCAGTAGCTTGGAGTTTTCACTGACTGAAATTCTGATTTATTCTTTTCAGCAAGAGTGAAAATACAGGAAACGATTTCTCAGAGTTTTGAAGAAGCTTCCTTTGAGTTTTGAAACATAAGTGGCAGAGCTTGCAAAGAAATAAATCCAACGTCTGCTTCCCTCACCCCGCTGTTGTTATTTAGGATTTAAAGATTCCAGAAGAGAATCATCATCATCTTTACAAAGTTGTAACTGAATTGGGAAACTGGGACAGGATGAAACTTGACAACCAAAAAGTAAATACCTGCTACCAACCTTTAAGGAATTGCACAGAGATGCTATTTACCTTGGAATACCTAGGAGACATAAATAATTTTAATAGGATTGCAACAGACACATTTGAAAGACAGGGTGGAAAAATATTAGATCAAGGATACTGAAAAAAATTTTTTTTTTCCTTAAATACCAGTATTTATCTTCCAAGAGGCTGGAATCATCTGTACAACTGAACTACATTTAAAAGAAATGCAGTAAAGATAAATGAGCGTCTTCCTTTGGTGGTATTTCCAAGGTTTTACACTGGATTCCCCATCTAACTCCCTTTTTATTATCTCTGAAGAATAAAGATTAACAGACCTAAAAAAAGGTTATGATGCTTCTGATAAGAACTCCTTACAGTGAATCCTTTTTCTATCTAAAACTCCAAGCACACGCTTGTGTGTTAAAGTAGGTATTCAGATTAAAATGGATATAACTGTTTCTAATTACTTACATGGTGATAGTTCTAACAGGTATTAAGGTAGACATGCGTGCCCTGGTGTTAAAACACTGAATTATACATTTTAGTATTATTAGATATAAATGATACTATGTGTGCTGAATCTATTAAACATTCTCAATGTTTAATGGGTGTAATTTGAAGTGGTAGCTAGTACTGCACTCTTTGGATTTATATTTCAATTTCCCACTGAATGTTCAACTTTATTTAACCTGTAAGAAAACAGAATGCATTTGGTTTTACCTGAGGCTAAAACCAGTGTTTGCGTCTCGAATTAGACAGTACATAAAAGCCATTAACATTCAAGATTCAGGGAACTCTTAGGGGTATTTTGGTATTATGTCAGAATGCTGTGGACCTTCTTGCTCCCTACAACTCCCTGACAGGAGGTTGAAGCCAGATGGCGGCCGGGCTCTACTTCCAGGGAACAAGGGACAGGATAAGAGGACAGAGGCTTAAGATGTGCCGAGGGAGGTAGCTGGACATTAGAGGAATTTCTTCCAGGAAGGGTGATTAGACATTGGAATGGGCTGCCCAGGGAAGAGGTGAAGTCGTGGTCCCTGGAGGTGCTAAAGGAAAGCCCGGCCGTGGCGCTCAGCGCCATGGTCCTGCTGGCACGGTGGTGTTCGCTCGTGGGTTGGACTCGATGATGCCACAGGTCTTTTCCAGCCTACATAAAGAGTAGTTACACAGCCTGTGGGGTCCTGCTTTCCTTGGTGGAGTGTACTGTGGGATGCTGCGGGGCGGCGGGGCCCTGCCCGCCGTGAGGGAGCGGGAGCCCCATCGCCCCTCAGCGCTCCGGTACCGACCCGCCGGGGAGGCGCCCGGAGCAGCCCCGGCCCCGCGGCTCAGCGGAGCCATTTCCCGCAGGCAGCGCGTCCCCACCGCCTGCCTCAGGCGGGCAAAATGGCGGCGGCGGCTGAGGGGCGGGAAAAAGGGGCGGGCAGAGAACGGCGGCGCTCCGCCATCCTCCTCCTCCTCCGCTTTCTCCCACCAGCGGCTCGGCCCTGTGCCTTGCCGGCCCCTTCCCTGCTCCGACCCCGGGCCACAGGTAGGTGCCCTCCCCAACGAGGCTCCTTGCCGCGGGTTTGCCCCCCGGAGACCGCAGGGGTGTTTTTTGTAGTCGCTTGGTGTTGGGTGTTTTTATTCAGTGCCTGCAGAAGAGGTGAGGGGAGGTGGGTGGGTGGGTGAGAAGCATGGTGGCTCAGGTGGGAGCCCCTCTGGTCAGGGGCAGAGCTGCCTCGGGAGGAGGTGGCCTGCGACCCTTCCCGAAGGTGATCCCGGGATGCTCATCCCTTAACTGGATGGGGTGTGTTGTCCCAAAATGCTGTGTCCCTGGTCTCACTGGGGGATGGCATCAGCACTGCTGAGCAGGGGCCCCCAGCCTGCTCTGCCCTGCTCCTGGCTGGAATCTGGCCTGCAGCACTGTGGGGTCTTTAGCCATGGATGTTCGTCCAGGGAATCTTTAACCAGGTGTCCGGGCACACAGGTGGGCACGGGGTGCATCTGGATTTGGTGGGACAGGGGATGCCAATCCTCCCCTTCACCTCCCCACCTGTTCCTCCAACCTGTGCTAGCAAGGGTACAAGCTGGGTAACCCTTACTTATCCTCACATGAAAACACCTGTAAGACCACTGAGGTGAGAATTTTTGAGCCCTATGTGTTTCAGCTGCTTAGGTGGCAGACAGCTGTACACATATTCTGTAATCTGTTAAAAATAAAAGCAAACCAAACTGAGCTGATCTAACATCAGCCCACTTGAAGGATGATGTTCATTTAGACAAAAATTCGTGCCCTCCTGTGAATTCCTGCCTGAATTTGTGGCCAGGTTTGCTTTGTTTCTCTTTGTAATAAGGGCATAAAGAGGTTATTGCAGGGAAAACTTGTGAAGTGACTTTATGGTGTTACAGCCCTTTTTCCATCCTTGCTGTGATAGTGTCCAAGTGGCACGGATCCCCTCTGGTGATGACAGACTGTTGTGCTGGGGGTTGTTTGGGTATCCAGGCGAGTCGTCGAAGTGGGGCCAGGCCTGTATGTCAGGAATGTGTATTGAAGCCAGGTCCTGTAAACACTCACAAATGTGTGGAGCCTTGTTGCTAGGGCTTTGCACAGGAATACAATATGTATGAGTCCCTCTTTGAAGTCCTGATGTTCTACCTGGCTATTTGGAAGCTAGGAGCGTAGCAGAGGGAAGAGTTTCCATAGTTAGCGAGCTTCAGCCTTGGGATTTTCCTTTATAAATAAGTTCACCTCTTTTTATGGCTCGGTTTGGAGCGGAGCCAAGTGGAACTATATTGTTTATGTGCGTAGATTCTTGTGTCTCACACAAAGATGCCTATTGTTTACACAGAAACTGTAAGAGGAATGTTTTGTTAACATTTGGTTAGCAATATAAACTGACAAACACAAATGCAGACTGGAACTTGAAACAAAAATAGCCCTTCTCAGAGTAGAAAAACACAGCTGCCCAAAAACTCATTCTCAAGGAAAACTGTGCACCTATTGGTTCTGTTTTCTTTTTAAATTCAGCTTCTATCATTTCAATGCCTGTAAATCTTCTACTGCACGTACCTATCCCAGCAACTTAAGCTCCACACCCATGTACCCTCTAAACAGTGCTTATTTTTCTAAAGAAGATTGAGTGAATTGTGATATTTCTAAATTACATTTGAAATTTGGTTTTAGTTGGGTGTGTCACTGTTACATTTTTAAATTCCTGAGCTGACTGGGATGAATTCCCCTCTCCATTGTCAACATGTGTCTTTTCCATTAGTTCCAGTAGGACTGACTACTGCCTTCTCCTTACTTTTAAGAAACTTTCAGTGGCTTGAAATAGTATGACCAAAAAACCTGTGTTTTCAATATTTTATTAAAAAAAAAAATCCACAGCCTACATAAAGAGTAGTTACACAGCCTGTGGGGTCCTGCTTTCCTTGGTGGAGTGTACTGACTTAGTGGATGCAGAATGCAAATTTTCAGTGGTGATGATGCATAAAATCTCATTTGCACTGTTTCCAAATTCATTCCCTGATGCCCAACATCTACCTACAGTCAAGTGACTGGTACCTGGTTAAATAAAAGGGGTGAATTGTTCTCAGAAGGGCTCAGAAATGTTTGGTACTGTAGAAAAAAGGGATCACAGTAGTTTGAGGACTGTGGCAGCCAAGTGTTTAATTTTTAATGTCTCAGCAGCGATGGCAATAGGTGTTAATCAGATCATACAGGTCCAGTGGAAGAAAGTCAGAATTTCAGTCCTTGCACATCTCCTAATGCACACCATCTCTTTTTTAGAATTAGTGACATGGTTTGACACTGCTTTTTTTGTCCTGGTTTTTTCACCCTATTTCTTAGCTTGAGTATTTCTACCTGTCACTCATAGTTTCTTGCTTTCATGATTAGTAGCATAGAATTATGTTGGAATATCACAGTTACCACCTTACATTCACTGTTTCTACATTGCCTGATCCTTTCTAAATGAGTATTTGCACTTATTTCTATTTGGTGGGTTATTGTAAATGTCTACAGGTATCTTTTTTTCCTTTCTTTCAGCTTTCTCCCTTGGCATAAAGAAGAATATATGTGCTGTTTCTGCTAAAACTCACAAGTATTGTGTTTATTTTTTTATTTTATAAGTGTTAAGAAGCAGAAAGTGAACTGTTTATTTTATTGTAGTGCTCATTACAGTGAGATCCTGTCCTGCAACGGGGCTGTGTAGGGAGGGCAGTAACAGTGCTGATCTGGAAAACAATTTGTAATACTTCTGCGTATATTTTTTGACATATTTATGTAGAGAAAGCTTTTTTCCATAAAGCTTTGAATTTTTTACAGGTACCTCTGTGTGCCTGTATCCTTGCACTTGTGTGGCTGTTCACCGAAATCACTGACTCCGTTTGTATACAGAGATCCTTAACAGGATTATTTGGAATTGGAGGTCTGTGGCAAGGTGTGATTGGAATCAGATCGGGTGGGGAAAATGTCAGTTTTGTGAAGGTGTTCTGGTCTGCAGGTTAGTTGGTTATTATCTCCCAAGAACATGTTATATATTTTTATTTGCAACCTTCAGATGAAAGAACCTGTTCACATTTTAAAATAGATGTTTGCTTAATAGTTGTATTCTAGGAAATTCTAACAGCAACATGTCAGGATTGCACTGTAACTGGTAAATAAAAATAAGATACAAGAATTCCCTGAGTTCTGAGTTCCAGAATCAGTAATGTGTCCATATATTCCTTTCTGTTCTCTCACAGGAAAGATGATCCCCAGCCAGCATTCCTGAGCCACGAGGATGGGGCCAGATGTACCCCTGCTCAATGACTACAAACAGGAGTTCTTCTTGAAGCGCTTCCCTCAGACTGTGCTGGGAGGTCCCCGGCTCAAATTAGGCTACTGTGCCCCTCCCTACATCTATGTGAACCAGATCATCCTCTTCCTGACACCATGGGTTTGGGGAGGAGTGGGAACACTCTTGTACCAGCTGGGAGTGATGAAGGACTACTGCACCGCAGCGCTGTCAGGAGGACTCATGTTTGTTACTGCACTTGCTCTTCAGATGACAAACCTCTATGCAAAGCAGAAAACAGTGACAGTAGAAAGAATGCAAATTCAGAGTACACTGACAGATGAAGATGAGTTTGAATTTTCCAGCTGTGTAGGTTCAGAGACAGTAAAATTTATTATTCCTGGCAAGAAGTATATAATCAACACTGTATTGCATTCCCTTCTGGCAGGGGTATTGTGTGGGCTGGGAACTTGGTATTTGCTGCCAAACAGGATAACGTTGTTATATAGCAACATTGGAGGAACTGTTGTGATCTTTGTGTTTGGATGGGTGACCATATGTATAGGAGAGTATTCGTTAATCATAAACACAGCTACCGAAACAGCCACTTTCCAGGCACTGGATACTTATGAAATCACTGCTCTGATGAGACCTTTCTACATTTTTGTCTTTATTGCAGTGGATCTTGCACACAGGTAACCATAATAATGCATTTAGCTACTTAAAGTGATGGTTATTCTGTGTATTTTTGGTGGGAAACGTTAAATTGTTCTTCCGAGGAAAATTTATTTTGAGATTTTAGTCAACTGTAGTAACTTCAAAGAAAGAAGATTGATGCATATATGGTAAAAACTGAGGTTCTGTGCTGTGCATAAAAGGTTCTTAAATTTTTATAGCATTCCACGTAAAGTAGGAAGAGCAGTTTGTAAGAGATAGGTAAAACTATCTTCTACCATGTCATTTTTCATATTTTTGTATTGGAGCATTTGCATCTATGTCCTTTTAAAGGATGTGTTTTGAAAACACATGTTCCTGACCTGGAATCATAGATCTAAACACTGCAAGCTTCAGGATTACTGGATTTATGTCAAGATTTCATCCTGGAATACTTTCTAATGTAAGCTCTGTAAAGTGATAGCAGAGGCTTTTATACAACAGACAAAAAAAACCCCAAAACACCTCTGAATTTGGTTTTAATGAATGGATGAGCAAATGTGAATATTGCTGTGGCTTTGTTATATGGATTTTGAATTTGGATTTTTAAATGCTTTTGCAATACAAAAGAGCTGTGTCAGTCTACAAATTAGGTGAGTCACATTTCTGTTTTTCAGATGAGTGTCTTAGCTAAAGTATTTGTAATACCAGGCTCTTAAAACAAGATGCTTTTAGATTTAATCTATGCACTCTTTCTCCCTGTCAGGTGATATTTACATCACTTTGTCACATGTACATATTTTATGGTTGGGGTACTTCAGATACGTTAAAAAAAGCATGTTTGATTTTGCTAGTTTTGCACTGGGAGATGTCTTTGTTAATGATTTACCCTAATTGCCACTTCAGGTAAGGTATGAGAATTATACATGTGGTCTTGGACTCCAAATTCTTCTATTTAATTTCCTGAGGAGAAAATTAATTGTCTAAATTCCTGATAAAATTCCTCTGAGGCTTGCTTACTTATTAAAAAATAGAGAGAAACCAAATATCTTGGCAGTCTAATTGGTGAACTACATATGGGTTAGAATTTATGCAAATTTCTAGTATTGATCTTTGTGTTTTTGCAGGAAGTTTTTGACACTTTTATGTAAAAAATAAACTCTCTTTAGGAATATGCAATAGTATTTGTAGGTGTACAGGCAACATGCCAGTTCTTCCAGTGTTAAAGCTTAAATCTTGGGCCTTGAAATTGCATAAAGTTTTGCTTTTGTGTTTCTGAAAAAAATACTTTGCAATTTTTGTTTAACAGTTGAGGCCTTGGAGCCTGTGGACCTTTCTTTTTTGCACAAGTATTTCTTCAGTGTATTATCACAACAGTAACAAAAATAATCGGGATAATTGCATCACTGTATTCATCTGAAGGCTTCAAACCTTTTAAATGAAAAGTTAGTCTGTGTTCTGGTGTTCTAATTAATGTGTTACTGCCCCAAGCATAAATGTATGTCCTTATTTTTCCTTTTAAAAGATACTCATTAGGTTTTGTAGGTTGAATGTGTAATGGTTTTACTTTGGGATTTGCTGTAGTAATTAAACAGAAAGTCTTCCCACATGGAAGTTATTTTTCCCTTCACAGACGTCAAATCCATTTCTTCTTTTATCCAGGTTTGCTGTCAACGCACCCATTCTAGAACAGACAAACCAGATTTTGCACATCCTGTTTCTTTTTCTGCCATTCTTGTGGGCAATGGGAATTCTGCCCCCGCTTGATGCACTTTTTCTCTGGGGAATGGAACAACTGTTGGAGTTTGGACTAGGAGGTTCACCTATGTCAAGTAACACAAAGTAAATGTTTATACAGTTGTAAAATATATCAGTATTGTTTATAACCTTTTTCTTTTCAAGCAAATCTTCTTTATTTTCTCCTTCACAGGTTGTTAGTAATGTTTCTCATTTCTGCTGGAACAGCAATAGCATCGTATTTCATTCCCAGCCCCCTCGGTGTGATCCTCTTCATGACTGGATTTGGGTTCATACTGAGTCTTAACCTAAGTGAGATTGGGTTTGCCTTCAAACACACCATGATCAGCCATTTAGCCTCCAGCAAATCTAAAAATATGCACAGAGGTCTTAGAATACAATTTGGGTGGAGGGAATTTATTTTCTATGTGACTGTGTTGACATTTGCTCTCACAGAAGCCAGCCTGCTGCATCAATTTGCAGGCTCCTCATCATTTTCCCAAGCCAGTCCCCAGGCCATAGCAAGTTACATTCTGATCCTATTGCTTGTAATTATGTGGATTCTTAGGGAGATTCAGGGAGTGTACTTGTTTGGAATCTTCCGAAACCCCTTTTACCCAAAGGATGTCAGGACTGTGGCTGTGTTCATGGAGAAGCAAAGAAGGCTAATGAAAGTTGGTGTTGTCAGGAGGATTTTACTAACTCTAGGTAGGAATACACCACTGTCTGTTGTTTGTTAGATGATGCTTGGAGGGAGATTGAAGCTCTAGAATTACTGTATGTGCAAGATTCTGTGAATGAACCAAGGGAAACCAAATGGCTGGAAATATTTGTTGATGTCATGTTAAATTGTGCATTGAGGTCAAAGTTACTGGTCCAGAATATTTGAAAGTGATTTTATTTATTTCTTTTTTAGGGGTGAACCTAAAAAATTGAGCCTTTTAAAAGCCCAGCTGAGAAAGCAGGGCCTTTTAAAGGATTTTAGTTACAACTGCAGTACCCACTTTTGAAAAGATGGCTCTTATAGATCTTTTTGAAGGTACTTGGAAACAAAATGAGTTGAAAGACTTCAAGCTGACTAAATATTTGGTTCTTACAGCTTGCTAGGAAAGGGAACAGCCTCCTTTCTGGTAGGTTAGAGACAAATGCATCTACTTCGAGGGAATGAAAAATTGATTTAAATTCTTTAATTTCGTAAAAGCGTCAGTTTGGGAAAGCAGAGTGATGACTGCTATTCCACGTTTATTTTTACTTATTTGAGTATTCTCTTGGAGAAACAAATAAAGGACAAAAGAACTAATAGCATGTAAGAACTAAGCATTGATGTAAATGTTTGTTGTCCTGGGCCATTAGTGCAAATAAATTGTTCAATATCCTGGGAGTGAGTGGAGGAGACTCCACTCCAAAGAGGAGTTTGTGATGATGAAGGGAAGGTTTCTCTTTTTATGCTAGGATTTCCATCCTGCAATAAGACTGCTTACCTCTGTAGACTTTTGTTATGTTTTTGGAAGGAGGTCAATGATTCTTTTATTTCAATTGCAGTGTCTCCATTCGCTATGATAGCATTCCTGTCTCTTGACCATTCGCTACAAAACCTGCATTCCGTGTCTGTTTCCATTGGATTCACAAGGATATTTAGGATGGTAATTTGAATTTTAAATATGTTAGCCTTAGAAGTGCTCTTCTATGTGATTTGAGTACCAAGGTGACCTAGAAGAAATATTTTAGGTCACGGAAGCAGAGATAAATAGATATATTTTTTTATGTATTTCTAACATATCTCTATTTCAGGTCTGGCAGAATACAGAAAACGCCTTACTAGACATGGTGGTTGTGTCAGCAGCACAAATGTTGGTGTTTAATCCAGACCTCTGGTGGAACAGGAGCCTTGATACAGGAATCAAACTCTTGCTGGTAATGGTCTTAATGTAAAATTAAGCAGATAGTTGTTACCTGAAATCTCTGTTTCCTTGCCCCTTCCTATTGGAGAATTACAGAGCCCAGTACCCGGCAGATAGAAGCTAAAAACTGGGTACTAAGCTATTTTCTAACACCAAGCACTGTAATTTTGTTAAAGTTACTGTGCCTGTGCTGAATATGCTGCAAACAGCGTGCTTCCTGCCTGTCTCCTGCAGGTTGGCCTCCTGCGGGATCGGCTGTTCCAGTTCATCTCCAAGCTGCACTTTGCCATCGCCATCCTCCTGACCTCGTGGACGGAGAAGAAGCAGCGCCGCAAATCGAGCGCCACCCTGATCGCGCTCAACGTCGCCTTCTTCCCCGTGCTGCTGGGCCTGGTCGCTGTCTCCGCGCTGCTTTCCTCGCCCCTGCTGCCTCTCTTCACCCTGCCCGTGTTCCTGGTGGGCTTCCCCAGGCCGCTGCGGAGCTGGCCCGGCCCCGTGGGCAGCACCGCCTGCGTGTGCTCCGACACCGTGTACTACCGGCAGCTCGTGCCCAGCCTGGCCGGAGCGCTGCAGTCCGCGCTGGCGGCGGGCGGCCTGGGTAGGTACAGGCAGCACTGGAATTATGTAGCTAAATATTTCAGGAAACGTGGTTTTGCTGGAGAGCGGGAGAATCCGTAGTTGGAAACCACGTTTCACAGTGTGGGTTAAATCTGATATTCAGGGATTGCTCAGTTGAGGAAAAAGTGCTTACTTTTATACTTCTTGTACAACCAGTGATAGGACGAGGGGGAATGGCCACAAGTTGCACCAGGGGAGGTTCAGGTTGGATATTGGGAAATATTTCTTCATGGAACAGAGGGTTAAGCATTGGAGCAGGCTCCCCAGGGAAGTGGTGGAGTCACCATCCCGGGGAGCAGTCAAGAAACAAGTAGATGTAGCAGTTTGTGATACGGTTTCATGGACATGGTGGTATCCAGTCAAAGGCTGGGCTTGATGATCTGAGAGGTCTTTTCCAACCATAACGATTCTATGATCTCTGCTTGTTACAATCCTGTAAAAAAATAACTCTGGTTTGTCACCTTTAAGGAGAGACTAAATGGTGATGAAACAGTATCAATCCTAATCTTTCTATAGTGAACAAAAAGGATGGAATGCATTCATCCCACCTAACTGGAGGCAGTAAATTGAGTTCTTTAGCCAGACAGCATAGAGAAGGATGTGTGTCAAACTGCTCTCTGTGGCTGTGTAAGTCTGTCTGTCTCTGCATCAATCCCATTAGTCAGCATCCAGAAGGTGACTTTGCTAATTTGGCTGTGTTAATTGGCTGTGGTGAATATTGACTGGATGTTTGTGGAATACGTGATGTAGTGTAGCTACCAGTAAACAGCCAGGAGCAGAACCTGTTGATAAGACTTACTGGCATATCTTGTGCAGGCAGTTGAGGTAGGATTGTAGCAGCACTCGTGGGTTTACAGCCTGTGAAAGGCACTGTGATGGGGTTTTCATAGAATTACAGAAAAAGAGGTGAAGAAATGCCCAGTCTTTTTCCCAGCTGGAGGCAGAGTAACTGTTTTAAAATTGCAAGGTCATTTTCTTGAGAAACAGCCTTTGTGTAACCTAAATAATCAAAAGATTGTGGCCCTTAGACAAGAGGCAAATATTTACATGAGCCTCTTAGAAAATGGCTTATGGCTAGAAAAAGTGGCCTAATATTTGAAGGCAGTGGAAGTTAACCTTAATCATGCTTTTCTGAAAAATATATCCAGGTGCTTTACTAGGAAACATTTGCTGCACTTTCATCACTGGTTAGAGGGAGGTACTAAATAAAACTGGGAAGTCTTTTTTCTCTAAAGAAGGGTACTTCAGTTTGTCTGCTGCATTAGTCCATCTATGTTTTATATGTACAATAGATGTATTTATTATATTATTATAATATATAGCTATCTCTCATATATATATATGTTATATATTTCTCATACCTATCTATTTTATATCTATACATATTTTAGTAGGCGTTTTTCCCCATTCCCATCATGACTGTGGTGGCATGTATGCCTCAGAATAAATAATTTAAAACACTAGTCTTGAGGGGTTAAAACTCTCTTCTTTAATGTGAAAATCTGTGAATGAATGTCTTCAAGCAAGAAAAACTGTGGTGTTCTCAGATGAGTTCTAAAGGAAGTGGTACCACTTTGTGTGCCACTAATTTAAACCCATCGTTTTTTCTATGTAAAGGAGTTTTAGTAGCTTTAACAGCTAGCAAGAGAGGAATTAAAATCTTTGCAAAATGTTAACAAGAAAATGCACTTCATTAGCTCAGTGGGATAGAAAAGGTTACTTAAATTTTAACTACAGCTTAATGGTTGGTTTCACTGATTTCATCTTACAACATTTTAAAATACTAAAATTCTCTGCAAGTGAGTGGTCACCAGACGTGAGTGACAGCAAAAGCTGGTCATAAACTGGCAGCAAATGTCATGCTTAAGAGTAGAACCATTGTGTTAGGAGGATTGACATTAGGCTATAGTTCAAATACAGTATGACCACTAGTTCTTAGGAAATTTGGCATTGCTCTTTTTGTGAAATAGGTAAAGAAGAGAAAAAGTACCTGTTTGGGGGGTCTTTTGAGTACTAATCTGATGTTGTTCAGGACCTGATTTTCAAATTCCAGTTCAGTTATATTTTTATTTCTCTGATGACAAAAAAACTTCCTACTCCACAGCAAATAGGGCCATTAAGAAACTATTGTGCTATATCATCATTCTGTAATGTATTCTCAGTCAGAAGGATTTTAGGTCTCCGGAGAACATCAGTGGGAGCTGTGTTGTTGGAAATGCAGCCAAAAATTATCTTTAATCATGAAAGTCATCTCTGCAAAGGGAATTAAGGGTGGAGTTGTTTAACCCTGGTCCAGGGTGAATAATGTAGTCCTGCAGTTGTGAGAGGTTTCCCAATTTTCTACAGCTTTTTCAAAGCTAACACTGCAATTTCAAGATCCGGCTTTGCAGCCAGTTTGTTAAAGATTCTAAGGTGCTACTTAGCCAGTGTTTAAATGATCGTGATGCTGATGCAGAAATATTTTGAATTTGCAGTTGAATTCTTATGTTCGCATGTAGAAAAGGTAATCTGTCGTTTTTATTTGGGTTTTTTTCTTGCCTAGGTCTCTCTCTGCCCGGGTCACATTACTTGTGTCGCTTTCAGGACAGGCTGATGTGGATATTGGTGCTGGAAAAAGGCTTCACATACTGTGGTGTTAACATTAAGGTAACTGCATGCTGAGCACTGAGATGTTGATGTTGGAAATTGTGCAAAGGTTTTGCTGTGTAACATTTCAGCAGTGTAACTGATTTACCTGATGTTACAGTAAATTTTCTAAGATGAGTGTTATACTTACTAGTCTTGCAATTGACACATGTAGCAGATGTGAAATTTTTTATCATTTAGCTTGTGACACAATATCTTTAATAAGCTGGCTAATAAGATCTGCATCAGGCAAAGATTTACTTAAGACTTTGATCTGTGTCTAATATTGCAGCGAGTGCTTTGTTATTGCTGTTATCTCTAGTTGGATTTGTAGGTTCAGGTGTGGAAATACTGACAATCATTTTGTTCAGAAAAATTCTGCTGCAAGCAAACAGCTTGCTAGCATTTAAAATTATGTCCTGGTGATGACTAACAGGAAGCTGTTTTCATGTGTGCTTTAGGGGCTGGAACTGCAGGAAACATCCTGCCATGCTGCTGAAGCTCACAGAGTGGATGAAATTTTTGAAATGGCCTTTGAACATCAGGAGCACGCAAGGATTCTGTCCCCCAATCCCCATTTTGGACACATCCTGACTCCCTGTACTGTTGTTCCTGTGCGGCTGTATTCCGACGCCAGGAATGTGTTATCTGGAATAATTGATTCCCATGAGAATTTAAAGCACCTGAAAGATGATTTCGTTAAAGTGCTTGTATGGATGCTTGTCCAGTATTGTTATAAAAAATCAAAGACGTGGGAAAGCCCAGGCAGTGCCAACAAGAACAAACAAGGATCATTTCCAGATAATCATACTGGTGCAGTAAAAGGATCCAGGGCTCTGAGGGAAGAAGACAGCTTTAGTGTTGATACAGTGGAGGACTGGACTGATGATAGTGACATTTTTGATTTTGAACCTAGTAGCAGAACAAGAGACAGAAAAGGACCTGGGCAGTTGGGACTGACATCAAAAGTGCACCTGTCTATTCCAGGGTCTGTAGAAATACAAAGCCAAGATTTCCTACAAGAAATGTCACCAGAAGATAAATTAAACAGGGCTGTGGTGCTTGGGCTGCCTGCTCTGGACAAAGGGAAACAGCCAGAAGTTTTACCTCGTGTAGAATTTAGTTGCTCTTACTCGGAGCTGCTGAGCATCCCTGAAGAATGGAGAACAGCGCCAGTGCCTTCTTCCAAAGTCAGTGAAATGAGGCAGAGGTTTCCAGAGGAATGGTACTACTTTGTTTTGAGCCAACTGGATTTTTTTCATCTGAAAGAGAAGCCTTCCAGTTTACTCACAGACCTTATGCAAGATAAAGCTTTGAAGGACCTGTACATCCACGGGGTGCTGTCGTGTTGCTTTGGTCTGTTTGGCCTGGATAACGCCGTGCCTGCCCCAAGCCACGTGTTCAGGGCGTACACTGGTGGCATTCCCTGGTCTGCTGGCTTGGACTGGCTAACAGGCAAACCAGAGCTCTTCCAGCTGGCATTAAAAGCATTCAGGTAAAGGAAAATAATTTCCTGAGATTCGAAAAATTATGTAGAGAAGTGTCACTTCAGTAATGTTTTGTTAAACCCATATAGTTGAAATATATTTGTGGGTTTTTCCTACATAAATATTGCCTGTGACTCCAGGCAGTGAAGCCTGTGGTATGGAGTTTTCTTCTTTCTTCTCTTCCCCACAGCAATTGCCTCCAATCTGCTCTGTTATGTGGGGAAAAACAACCTTTTTTCATTGTCCCCAGATCTAGACAGTTGTGCTGGATTTAGATATTTGGCACTATCCATTATCAGGCAGTGGGAAAGTGTGGGAGGTGAATGAGTGATGTTTAAGCTGATGTGTTTTACGTGTGGGTGAGCTAAAAGCACACCCAGACCAACTGGCAGTGACTCAGCTGACAAGCAGGGACTGACAGGAGTTTGGTGGAGACTCTCTGTGGCCTGAAGAGCCTTTTTCCCTCCTGTCTTTGCTGCACAACTGACTGTGTGACGTTCTGCACCTTTCAGATACACCTTTAAACTTATGCTGGACAAAGCCAGCCTGGGCCCAGTAGAGAACTTCAAAGAGCTGGTGAATTACCTGGAAGAATATGAAAGCGATTGGTACATTGGGCTGGTGTCAGACCTGGAGTGGCAGCAAGCAGTTCTGCAGGAAAAGCCATACCTGTTCTCACTGGGGCATGACCCAAGCATGGTAAGGAGAAAAATTACTAGGTCAGAGTTTGGGTTTCATTTTCACTGTTCTTTTTTTTCCCCCTTGTAATTGTGTTCTAAAACATGAAGGCTCTGCAAGGTTGGTTTGTACTAAAGAGGAACTGGCACCACTGTTGTTGAAAATCCCACTGCACTGTTCTTCAGATGCAGCAATATTTCCTGACTATATTCCAGTGGAAGAATTGAACTAGGAGACTGGTTTATACACTTTGCTGTGTTTAGAGTGTTGATAGAATGTAGCCCCAAAGCTTCACTCAGTGCTTTGTAACCAAAATGCTCATGTGTCTTCTCGGAGAATGTACTGGACATCTTGATCTGTTTGTTCTTGTAGGGAATTTACACAGGGCGAGTCCTCACTCTGCAGGAGCTGTTAGTCCAGGTGGGAAAGCTCAATGCCGAAGCCGTCCGAGGCCAGTGGGCCAACCTGTCCTGGGAGCTGCTCTATGCCACCAACGATGACGAGGAGCGCTACAGCATCCAGGCACACCCGGCCCTGCTGCGCAACCTGACCGTGCAGGCGGCCGACCCGCCCCTGGGCTACCCTGTGTACTCCTCGCAGCTCCTGCAGCTGCCTCTCTTCTAGACTGTCCTTTCTGGAATTATGACTGTTACTGTTTTGTCTTTTTCGTCTGCGTGTTGGGAATCAAATGTCCGTGCTCCCTTCATGCACTACAGATCAGGTGTTACTCTCAGGGCGGTGGTGCCAGGCCAGCGCACGTCCTTGGCACAGAGATGGTGCTGGCCAGAACCTTCAGCAGGCAGGAAGTTGGGAACTGGTTTCTTGCTGCTGGAACATGAGACACCATTGCTTGTGTGGCTGATGAGCCAGATGCTGAAATTCTCTTCTCCAGTTTAGAGAAGAGCACCATAATTCTGATCATTACCATAATTCTGATCACTAACATAATTCTGATCATTAACTGTTTTTGGTGCATTCTGATTTATTTTTACTTTTTTTTTCTTGGACAGGTGACTTGCACTGCCAGTCAGGTTACAGCTCCTTGTAGTATTATCAACCCCAGAGTTGGCAACAACCAAAGTGTACATTGGACTATTTATATGAATTTTTTTATTCTGGCCATTTTGTATTGGACTGAGTTCAGTTCTAGCATTTGTTATATGACTCTCACTGATCTTCCTTATGTGTAGTAAGTTATCAGCCATGCTTTAACTAAAGAAATTCTAAGGGACAATTTTTACCAAAGTACTTGTTTTGGTAAAGAGAATTTATGTAAACCAGTGTGTGCTCTGATACACTGATAACCTGGGTGACCTTACTGATGAAAAAAGTAAATGTGTATAATTAGGGGACAGAGGAAATTTTAAGAATAAATGGTATGATTTCATCTCCTTCTTCCAGTATCCATATATATGATATATATAATATATTTATATATGTTGTTACTTGCAACCTCTGTCTGCCTCACTAACCAGTCTTCCACAAATGCAGTGAGAGCTTGATGATGGGGGTGGGTAGGTGGAAATCCAGCTGTCTGTGCCAGAAGTAATTAATTTTTTTTAACCTCACTACAGGCTGGAACAGACTTGGGCAGCTGGTTTGTAATGTTACAGGTCACCTTGAAAACAGGTCCAGGTCCAGTTTCCAGTGGCTCATTTATCCTGTTCACTACCACCAGTCTTAGCACATAAATGTGTGTTCTCAGCAGCTCAGTGGTTACACTGTAGGCAAATGTTGAGCAGGGAGTAAGTAATTGTATTTCCTAATCCTATAGAATCAATTTAAGTCAGACTTGCTCCATAACTGAAGTAGTATTGGCTTAGAATACCCAGCCTTGTCTGATCTGGAGCTTGTTTATGACTTTTATTCCTCACCTCTAAGACCTTTTGTCTCAGATAAAATTTGTCACAGAATCATGGACTTGGCTGCTGGCTGTTCCTTTTGATAGTTGTCAGAAATGATTTTTAAAAACTATGCAAGTGGTGTACTGGAACTCCAAAGCAGGTTGGTGCCATGCTGGGCCCTGAGCTGCATCTGGAGATACAGCGCCATGGAAGTGAGACAGAAGGGGCTTATAGAGAGCACCTATTTCAGCTCCCTCTCAGAAGGAACTATGCTAGCAAATGTTTACTCTGATCTAAAACTTCCAATGTCAAGAGTGTCATGAACTCCTCAAGCAGTTCACTCCAGTTCTTTGCTGCTCTTGCAGCAGCTGGAAAGTTGGAGTTATTTCATAAATCTAATTAACCCTCCCTTCCTCACTATAAACCTCTTACTACTTGTCTTCCGTATGGTCACAGAAAATTTAATTATCTTTTTTTGCAGCAGTCCTTATTCAAATATGGCTGTAATTTCTGCCCTCATCCTTTGTCTTTTGTAAACTGAATAAACCAGTTGACAAAAACCTGCAGAGAGCTGTGATCCTTTTCCCTTCCTTTCTCTGGGTTCTCTCCATCTGGTCCGTGGCCTTGAGGAGAGCTGCTGATAACCAGGCCCAGTGTTCAGCAGAGTTCCCGACTGGCACCAGGTGGAGCACAATTAGCAATGGGCAGAGTTCCTGCTGGAGAACAGGAATGTGGAGCTGGGCTGTGCTGCCCTGCCACATCCTGTCCCCTGCTGTCACAGGCACCATGTCCCACACCCCCACTCCCTGCTCACAGAGCCCCTTGGCACATCCCAGGATCTTCACAGCCCTGAGATCCTGATTCATGGTACTGTCACCTTAAACCTGTCTGCATTCTGGTTTTGGCAGAAATAGGGGTGACAGCTTCTTGTTCTGTCCCACAAATCTCTGCAGCCAAGTGCCCCTGTTCAGCTGTTGGTTTGTTTGTGTGCCCTTGAACCATGGCCTGTCTGGTTTGGACCGTTTCTTTGAGTTATCTGGAATTCAGGAATCAGAGCACCTTCAACCCTGGCCTTGTCTGTGTTCACAGGCTGCTGTTTGGATTACTGATGGCATCCTGGTACTGCATCTGCAATGGGACTGAGCTTAGGACAGGCCACCCCATTGTTATCCCATGGGCCCCCTGAACTGCTCTGTTTTCCAGACAGGTGTGTGCAGAGCTTTATTTAGCTCTTCCCAACACCTCCTTGCTTTAGATTGTGATGTTCATCACACACAGGGAAGTGTAAGGGCAGTGGAGCTGGGGAAGGGTCCAGAGCGTGAGTCCTGATGTTGTGTCAGAAATTAAGGGATTCAGCCCTAAACACACATTTTGCTAAAGGGACACATCCCAAGCACAGACCAGACACCCTTACCCTCTATACCACACCCTTCTACTTTTTTTTAATCCACATGAATTAGGAATGAAAGTGAGGGAAACAGGATCCTGGGTCTATAATTTTGGGGTGCCACGTATTTGCCCATGTCAGAGCAGCACACAAACAAGCATCTCTCATGGATCTCAGTCCTTGTAAATTTAAAAATTCAGTCTATGGGAGTTTGACATGAAACAGGTGTGTTTAGAAAGAGATTTTTATTTAATCAAGTGTGTCATCAGCTTCATAGATCTGTCAAGTTACAGGATGACAAAGACATAATAAAACCAAAAAAAAGCTGTTGTTTGCAGTCACGCGGTATGAAAAGTTTCTCAGCCTTAGCACAAGAACAGCAGGATTTCGTACACGCTCGTCCTTACTTCTTCTTTCTTGAGTAAGAGGCATCAGCATCCTGGAGGGAGAGGACATTAAGTCAGTATTTCCCCACCCTGCTTCCTGCTGCGTTAAGTCTTTCACTCACAGGGCTGTTTTTATTTTGAAACTGCTCGTGACAGTGGGCAGTTACAATGCGAAAGCACAAAGTTTTAAGCTGCATGTGCCGTGCTTATTTTTGCATTTCCTGCTCTTGCAGTACTTTAACATGGTGGGGTTTTGTACCAAATTCAACAAAAACACAGTAAGAATAAATAGCATCTACCAGGGAGCACTGCAGGAATAGAACACTGCCTTGCACGTCAGATCTCTGAGTGTGAGTGAGGAGCAATGCAATCCCAACATTCCCACAGCAGAAGAGTCAGCAGAGCGAAACAAGCAAGCAGAGGAGAGAGGGACACACTGCACACTCACAATTCCACTCTTGAAGTTCTGTATCCTCCTCTTGCCCATCCTGTTCATGAGCCACCAGGCCCAGGTGGGTGCGTACTGCCACAGGTAGCACACGGCCAGGTAGGGGTGGTCGCTGATCCAGGCCTCCTTCACGTCATTGGCCACGCTCACCAGGGTGAGCCGGGCACAGCGATCCGTGGGCATCTTGTGGGACTGGTCCCCGCTGTTCTCAAGGGACTGAGGGGGAAACAGAGCAGGGAGGGGTTAGAACCTGGAAGTGATGGAGGGAGGAAAAAGGCCAAGCTCTGTGCGACAGATACACTCCTCACAGTTTCCCCACAAGCAGAACTCACCCAGAGACTGGGGCAGAGGAACCCATCCCTCACTATCCTCTGGTTTTCAGTGTGGGAACACTTCCCACCTTCCTATGGTTCAAATAAAGCACCGTTTTAATTAATTACTCTATTGATGGGTCAAAGGTTTAAAAAAAATGGATCTCCAAGCTCTGTCCTGCTTTAGCAGGGCTTTCACTTGATGGTGATTATTGAACAAGTTCCCCCAACTGCAGCTCTGAGGAATGGGAACTCCCCAGTTCCCAGATGTGCCTGCCCCATTCTACACTAAAAGTTACTCAAGTAACCAAGTAAGTAGATGAAGTGCCACATTCCCCATTAACTTAAATATTCCTGCCAGTTCTCTTCATCTCAACCAAGAGAAAAGCAAAGGTTCCTTTGGAGTAGGGGCACCAACCCGAGGTCTTGTCCCTATGTATCATTTAGTGAACATAAACCCCAGCCCTGTGAACTTGTGCACACTTCACTCTAGTAATAACAGGCTGCTCTAGCAATCTGTCCCTCTGTTTCACAAGGAAAAGCAGTTCTGGTCTAGATTTGCTCCTCCTCCCTGGTCTCCTGCCACACCAAAATCTGAGGAATGTGTTTTGCAAGCTTTCACCATTGTTCAAAAAGAACATCTTTTCTTTCACGCAAGTCAGAAGTTTTGCAACACAAAAATCATTCCAGAACACAATTCAGCAACGAGAGATCCCCTCCCCGTCACTGGTGGGTTATCCCGAGCTTCAAATCGATTAAATTTAGGGCAGATTACAGTTTGATGTATCACAGGAGCAATTTTTGCCAGCTGCTTTGTCAGACAGCCTTTACTAAAAGGCATTGTGCAGTTGGAAGGTTTTGCTTTTCCTCCTGGAACAATCCCTAACAGGAAAGGAATGCACAGCTCGTGTCAGCTGAGCCGGGGCTGCGCCAGCAGCAGCGTCACCCACCAGGGCACAGCGTGACCAGGGCAAACAAAACCCTACCTGTGCAGCAAGGACAGCACTCCCCAGGCAGAGCTGTATCCAGAAAATCCTGGCTTTCCCCCCCCCAAAACTGCAGCACGGTGGCTGTACTGTACATTTTACTAGACTTGGCTTGTATGTGTTGGAAAAGAGAAGGCATAACCGTTATCAAACTCAATTTTCATTTGATAGAGACTTGATACCACAAAGAATTCCAAGACTATAGACAGTTCTGCACCAGTCAAAACATTTCTTGGTAAGAAGATGAGGTTAGTGTTTGCTAGGAGTACAAAGCCAGACAAAAGTACCCCACAAAAGGATCACTGGCCCCGCAGCAAGAGTTGGGTTTGTCACAGCAGAACTGAGTCCTTACCTTTGCAAGATTCTCAGTAAAGACATTTTGGATGATCTGGGACTGTACAGGCCCTGGGCAGATTTGGATAATGCTTATCTCAGGGTAGTCAGTCAGCTCGGTCCGCAGAGAATTAAAGAATCCCTAGAAGACAAGAATATAGTGAAATCTTCCTCTGCCATGTTTTCTGCAAGGTTTAACTGATGACACCTTTTCACATAAATTTATGCTATAAAGAAAACAACATTCCACTAAAAGCAGTTCCTACTACTTTCTTTGACTTTTCATGGCTAATCAATCAATGGCTAATTTAGCATTTTATCTGCAGTTACAGACATGGATATATAAACCAGTGAGAAATCTATCCTCATCTTACCAAATACACAATAATTTATCTAAACTATAGCCACATACTGCTGTCCCTGTACTGAGGCCAAGCTTTGCTGTTTGGCAGTGGAAATGCCACCAATCCTAAGAATTGCAATATCATGGAAATTACCCTTTTGCAGGTGAATTGACATTTGGGGTGAGATTAAAGAGTTCACACAGTTTCTATGAAGTAAGTGAGGAAGAAAAGGAGGAAATTTTTCAGCATAGCAAAGTCAAGAATGCACGCTGACACTTCAGGGGGTTAATCTGCAGCACTGAATTTACTGCAGAGTTTGAAATTGGCATCCACATAGATAAAATCTTATTTCAGCTCAGGAATATGCTACCAGTGTATCCAAGTTAAACTAAAATTACAAAATTTCCAGTATTTCTTTTCTTTAAGCTAAGAGGATACAAGGTTTTCTGAATCTCTGTAGCAATTCACATTTTGACAGCAACTATTATGGGAAACATGGCCAATTCAGAAGGCTGCATTCCACCAAAGCTGCTGGTCAAGCACTGTGGAAGATGATTTAGCCAACACCCCATCATGTCTTATCTCAGACCCGGCTACCAACAGCTCCCTGTATCTATTCCAACATGTAATTTTGTGTCACAACGGAGACACAGAGTGAGCACAGGCTGATAAACTTCTCCCACTGTAGTAAAATTTTATCACTTTACTCCCATCCAGTTTGGGAGGAGGGCTGGCTGACCCAGAGCTCTTCCCCGAGCTGCAGCACAAGCTAAAACCAGTCAGATATGGGCCTGTGGTGACACAGAACCATCAGCTGGGACAAGCCACCAAAGCTCAGCAAGGAAAAGCACACTCTGACCAAGAACATGGGCCCCAGTTTCCCCGTTGCTGGTGGCTAATTTCAGTTCGTGGATTGCATACAGGCTTTGCAGATCAATGCCCTAAAAACACTGAGCACGAATTTAAAGGCATGAGTACCTGCTGGCCCCAGATCTGGGGCTCGATCAGCACGTGAACAAAGCCTGGAGAGGACTAAATTCTAACATTAGACACTCATGTGCCCAGAAATCTTCTCCTGGACAGATGGGAATCTGCTGGCCTTCCAGTGGTTTTGGATTAAAACGCCAGGCCCTCCCCTGGATCCCCTCCTGCCCTGAGAGGAGCCTCCTCCACCCCTGTGAGCACCAACAGGGCTGTGTTTTATCCCCCACTCCGGGCTAATGCTGCATCCCAACCTGCACTTTCCTCATCCCCTTCCTTCCCTGAGCCCACTTCTTTCAAAAAAGCCCCAAAACCCCCAGGTTGTGCAGTCCTGTCACAAAGGCCGTGCTGTCAGCCCAGCTGAGGATAAAGTCACACACAACAAGACACTTAGACCACACTCCCCCACCACTCCCTGTCCATTTGGGGCGAGGAACAGAACTGGCTCCCATTTTGCCTGAAGGGAACGCACTCATGATGCATTTCCAGGAGTCAAGGAGGTGGAAGGGAGAGTGTCTGGGAATGCTGTGGTAGAGAGGAAGCCAGACCGTGGCTCGGTCACTTGTGACAAAGCTCCTACACCTGCTCAGACGCTGGGGTGCTCCTGGGATCCAAGCTGTCCCCAAAACTGGGCACCTGAGCAGCCACACGGAGGCACACAGCAGCAGCCAGCTCTGTGGGCACTGTCAAAGTCAGGGTGATTTCATTAAAGGCTGCTCAGCCTGTAGGCATGAAATGCAAGCAGCCAGAGATGCCAGGGAGCTCCTGTTCCTGCTCTGCAGCCATTCCGCTGCCCCACATCCTTCCCTCGTGCTGCAGCTCCAAGGTTTACACCAGAGAAGAGGCACAGGCTTCACCAGCAACGCAGGAGGACCAGGACACTCAGTCAGCTGAAATCCTGGCTGATACACACTGACAAGAGCCTCTTGAAAACCAGAATCTTACAAAGACTCAGTCCCCTCTGGAGGCTCTGTGTACAGTATGCACATGTTTTCTAATTCCAGCACTTATCCTTGATATTCAAAGATAGCTGGCATGAAATTCCTCTGCTTCCTCCCAGAAGAGAAGCTTTAAATTCCTCAGAAAGAAAAATAAGTGCTCTCTGTTCTTGAAATTCAGGCAGGGACAAACCCAGATTTGAGAGCAGTAAAGGAGCTCCCAGTGCAAGAGGAAGAACCCGAGTGTTTCCACCAAGCCCAGACTGAAGGCAGCTCTGACATTCAGACACAGAATGTGTGGGACAGGAACTTCTTTCAGCCTTCTCTGGGTCTTTTCAGCTCAGTGACAAAATCCTAGAAGATGCTGAAGAAGGCAAGGCTGAAATGGCTGCTACCCTGACAGAAATATTTAGGAATTCCACTCATGACCACACAGTGAACAAAGAGAGGAGCTGTTGCTGCTCAGTGCAGTCCCTGTGCTTCTTAGACAAGTTCCTGATGAAGGAACATTTTGAAGGCCACCATTTCTGATCCACTCCCCACGGCACCAATTAGATGAATTCCAACTGGGTGAATGGCACATGATCTCCACGAGCATCATTCCTCCAGGAGAGAAACTGCACCAGGCAGATGCAAGCTCCCGTGGACTTGACTCATGCTCTTACAGCACTCCCAGCACTGAAATAAAGGGTAATTTCATCAGTAGAACATTGCTATGAAGAATTCCAGTTGGCATGAATCAAAGCATGATTGTTTCGAGAACAGATTCTAATTCTAGGCAGAATTCCTTCCTTCCTCCTACAACCGCCATTTAAAGGAATTAAAAAATTTTAAAAAAACAAAACCACAAGCAAAAGGAAGGACTTTTTCAAAGAAAGGTGTAATTAAGATTGCAGCATTAAGTGTGTCAGTTGTGATAGACTCCAAGGCATGAATTTAAAAAAAACCAACAAAACAAGCCAAAAACTATAACAGATGAATCCATGTCAGATGGGCTCACATGTTTAATAACTGGTGGCTAAAACACAACCTTCAAGAAGATCTTAGAGTACAGGTGGATACATTCTGGGAAAGCTGAACAGGGAAAGCATCACTTTATGCTTTGGCTTATTTTTCCCCTCCCTTCGTCCAGTCTCCATTTCTTCTTGGTCAGCGTCAGAAATGGGTTACAGGGCTGTCTGAGGAGGGCTGCCAATCCTAGGAATAGAATTCCTTTATCTGAACTGCACTGGAAGTTTTTTATTTCAAAATAGCTTTTCCTAGTTTTGGGGGGCTTCATGCACTCATCTAGCTGTAACTCCAGACCAGTAAAAGACTCTCAGGCAGAGTATTTCCAAAATCTATATTGCAAGTCATGTTTCAACACCTGCAATTAGTGTTTGTAGAATTACTGTGAAAGAAACAAGGAAGGAGGTTTGGAGTCTGGCCTGGTTATTGAGCAGAGGTAGAAGATAATAAAGATAAAGCAGTTCAGTCAGCTTATTTTAATTAATTTCAGTAAACTATGTCTTCAAAGCTTTGCCTGTCCTCTCAATCTCAACATGAGGTTCAGAATTCTGAGTATTTTTAAAGCAACACCTGAATTCCTTTTGCTCTGCAATTAATTAGCCATGCTTGGCCCAACTGCACCACACCCAAAGATAATTCAACCGAAAGAACATTTAATAAATAAAGGAGCATGAAGGGAAGCCAGGCTTCTGCTCATTGCATTCTTCTAATTTAAATCTACCAGGCTTAACCCAAAAGCTAGCCTGTAATGGGCAATTCCAGCATTCACTGCAATGAAGAGCAGCAGACCTCTCCCCATCACTAACTGAAAAATGTTGTTAGCAGAGCCCTGTCACCACCTTCTACATCTTCATCTTCTCAAGAGGCTTTGCCATGTCAGCCACTGGTTACATTTTTGTTGTTGCTGGTCAAATTGTCGAAAAGATATTGATCCCTTGGCTTAAGCAGTTGTTTGCTCTGTGCATGTGCTGAAATGCAGCAGGGAGTAAGAAGATGCCAGTTTTTAAACCATCACTGAGCACAGCTGAAGTTTGTTTTACTGAGATCCAAATGTACATTAGCAGGAGGCCAAGCAGTGGTGAAAGACAAATATGTCTAAAAAGATTTACTAGTTAAACAAGTGATTCCTCAATGATACAGGCAGAAACTTTTCTGAGCTCCTCTTTTATGTTTTTCTACTCAAGTGACACCACTTTCAAAAAGTTTTTCCAGGCAATATTCAATGCTAAGTGTGAGGCAGAAGATAGCTTCCTATGGCACTGGGAGCTGCCAGCTCTTCACACCACAGAAAGACACAGAACTGTTGGAAAGAGTCGTTCAGCTGTTCCCAGATGGATCAGGAATTCTCATTTCTCTGAGTACTCTGCTTTACCACTCACTGTTCTCACTTCCCTGTATTAAAGATTTCCTCAAGTCTTGCAACTCTCACCAGTGACTCTTTCTCCCTAAACAAATTAAGAACGTTAGGGCTCTATATGCAATAGAATAATCCTCTCATAGAGGTATTCCCTCATCTGAAGGCCAGAGGCTGAAGTTTTGTGTTTCACACTGGAATTTAACCATGCAGTGGTTAGAACCAAGCTGGCACTTGAATTCCAGTCAGGCAGATATATCTACACTGGGAGCTGAGTTATTTCGCATTTCAGAGCAAATTAATCTTGAAGGACTTCCAATACCTGAGGATGTCACATACACCGTGTGAAATTTCAGGTGAGACTTGTGTTTGCTGCACAGAACAAAGCCCTCTGCTGCAGCACTGGTACTGGTCCACTTTACCTTAATTAACTTCCAGACTGTAACTCACCTGCAGAGCGTGCTTGCTGGCACAGTAGCCGGTGGCAAGAGGAGCTCCCATGATGCCCATCACACTGCTCACAGTGACAATCTTCCCTTTCTTCCTCTGGATCATGTGATCCAGGACATACTTTGTCAGCGAGATGGTGCCCAGGTAGTTGAGTTCAATGATGGCACTGTAGACATCCAGGTTTGTATCCACGAACAAGGAGCGCTGGGAGCGCCCACCATTGTTGACCAAAACATCGATCTCGGGAAAGATACAGAGATAAATTAATACAAACACAATTTCCTTTAATATTTGTGCTTCCTCAGGCAATTCAGTGACATCAAGTGAGTGTTTAGCCCTTGGCAATGACCAGTGATTATTTGGGTGTTGCTGAAATCCAGAGCAAGCGGTAGAAGGGATAAAAATTCAGGTACTTCTTGGCGAGTTTAATACTGAAACTGAAGAAAGTTATAGACACTGCTGAATTTATCATGCAGTAAAATAAAAGTGAAATATGAACATAAATGGAGGTCTAGAAGACAGAGAAAAAGTAGTTTAACCCCAGAAGCACATCCTACCTTGCCAAAATGCTTGAGCACACTGTTGGTTGCAGCTTCGTGAGAGGACCTGTCAGTCAAGTCGAGACGCAGAACAAGGATATCATTTTCAGTCAGGCTGCTAATCTCTGAAAAACAACCATGAAGGCAATGGGAGCTGATAAGATTCCCAACACACCAACTGTGGGCAACATAACATGCTTTTAAACACCACATTTTCACAAAGGAAACACCAAGAAACCATAACATCAAGCTGGAAATAAAATGCTTGCTTTGTTTCCATTTTGATCCCCACATAGAATCTATTTTTAATCTGTTCCTAGCAAGTGTTTTTCTCATCTTTGTTTTTTGTATATGAAAAGCTTAACTTCATTAAACAGGCTTGGTAGCACAACACAGAAGTTTCACTTCTCCAAATAAATTGCAATAGTTTGGAGTAAAATCCAACAAACTTTTCACAGAGGGATTCAGAAGGACATTGGGAGCCCTGACACTTTGCTTGGATGTCAACAGGTCAGGCATGTTTATTCCTGACAACAGGACTCACACATTCAGACCCAAAATACAACGTACATACCTGAGTAGCTACGAGGCAAAGTCTATAGAAGCAGAATTATTAGGGGCTTTTTGGGAGGAGGTAGAAGGCCTTTGTTTAACTGACAGCTTTTAACATATCCATTCTCTGAAATAAAAGTCAGATGCCATCAAGTTCCAGCCTTTTTGTTGTGATTTTTCCCCAACTGTCTCTTCAGAACAACTGACCTTTTCCATAGAAGGCATTTCTTGAGCAGTGATTTGTTACCCTGGGGTTTTGGGGCAGATGACTCACAAAAACAAAACATTCATCATTTCAAGCTTTTTTTTTTTAACTACATCTAACAAGAATTTTTACATTATTTATACTGGTTTGTTAGTGCTATTTTTTTTCCTAAATCGATTCCTAGCCACATCTAAGTGTGGTTGCTCCCCTTTAAGCAGCTGCCCTCTTCAGAGAGTCTCAGGCTCTTATCTTTAAATTACTACTTCTTGCAAATAGAGGGGAAGTTGAACTTTGTCTTAACAGTTATGTAGAAATAAAGAGGTTACTTAAACCCATGAGTTGCATCTGTTCAAAGGTCATTAGTATTTAAGCCACTGGTTAAAATAAACCCATCTGTCTGGTTTAAAGTTAGTAGTGTTTCCATTTATTGCTCCCTCCAACCCCTCCATGTGCATTTTCTCCTCCATTTCTTCCAGAAATGCAGCAGTAAAATGTAGTTTAAGCTGCCCTCTCAGGGCCACACCTCTACCTCTGCTGCTTGAAGCAGATTTGCACTGCTGAAACCTGTTGGGGTGTGGATGTTTCTGCCATGGATTAACAAGACCACATGGTCAGCCCAGCCATGAAAGATACACAGGGGAGAAAGAAAAGAGCAGAGGAAGAGACACAGACTGCTGGTAAGGAAGGAAGTGCTCTTTTATAAGATGTAAGAAACTTCTGCCATCAGGAAATTTCAAGCCAGAAACCTTGTTTTGGAGCAGTCTGTTGCCCAGTTTGATTTCCACCCCTCAAAGCATTCAAACCACACATCTCTAGCAGCTTCCTTAGTTCTTTTCTAGGCTGAGGGATCCTTACTTCAGGCACTGCTCACAGACAGCTTTTACAAAAATCAAGCATTCCTGTTCCCCTTTTCTAAACTCCTTCTCCCGTTCACCAGCCCATTGTTTTCCTGGCTGATGACCAGCACTGGGCCCACTGCAGAAGGCACATATATGTCCCAATTTATACACTGACACAATGGTGTTCCTCATTGCTTTTACTAATAAACCCTAATATTCCACTGCCCCTTTTGCCTGCTACCAAAGTGATGTTTTTAAGGGAACAATTATGATATCCAGAAAAAACACTTGGTCCCAAGTGGGAGACCTTAGGTTAAAGTTCATTGCTCAGGTTTCAGGTCAATAACTCTTTTCAACACATGTTGATCCGAGGTGGCAGTTTCTCATAACATGACAAACACCGTAGCTCAGAGCAGTATTTTCCAGCTCTTCAGCATTTCCTCTTCTGCCTTTTATTTCTGCCTTGTATAAATTTCTGCCCTTCAGCAGAGGTTGAGCTTTCAGCAGAGGTTGATCAACGTGACCTCCTGGGGTCCATTTCAACCTCAATTACTGTATAATTCTTGAACTTATAGATTGCCTGTCACTCATTTGGCCCATCCATAATTAAATCATATTTGACCTTTGCCAAACCGAGAAACATCCCCTCCCACTTTTTTTTCCTTTTTAGGGCTTTTGAGAGAAAACAGCCTCCAACATTTCTGACAAAAGAAAGAGTGGTTGGGGAAAATAGAGCAGCCTCTTGCAGGAGCTGTGTGAGTTATACAAGTTGTTTTCTCTCCCTCCTGCCCAAATGCAATGAAGTGTTGAGTTGGCATATGCATGACTCAACAGGTATTACCATGGCTCTTACAGTCCTTTCCCTCTCTCTCTTTCACCCCCTCAGCTTTTAAGCAGTGTAGAATGCACAAACCTGTACCACAGGGTGGTGTCACTAAACCTTGGACAAGATGTATGTGCTTGTTTCTGACACACAGCTCAGTTGCTGCTGTGTTCGACCTCTACAGCAGGCGTGTTGCAGCACATGAGCTCCAATTATGCCCCATAAATCAGCCAAATTCACATTGATGTTGCACATTGCAGCTCACACTTCATCTACCCCGCGTTACTCAAACCTTACAGGACAGTCTTGAACTCAGCTGCAAAGACAAAACAGGCAGGTGGACACAGGGACAGGCCACTCAGGAAGCACGTGGACCCACTGGACAAGCATGCAGGGATGGAATCAGGAAGATCAACACTCAAGTGGAGTTGGAACTGAAATTTCCACTGGATTTGAGGAATGTGAAAGGGAGCAAAGGCTCCACAGGTACAGCAGCAACAAAAGGGAGGCCAAAGACAGAGTGAGCTCACTGCTGGACAGGGATGGTGAGGAGGAACTGATGAAATGCACAGAAAAACACCAGGTACTTATTGCCTTCTTTGCCTCAGTCTTCTCTGGCAAGATCTCCTCTCAAGTCTCCCACACTCCTGAGGCTATGCTGTTGGGAAGGAAACACTGCCTAGAGTCAGACAAATTAGGGACAAAATGCAGGGCAATACATGCATCCATGATTTACAAGAGCTCACTCCTTTTTGGAATGTTCTTCTAAGTGGAGTAGCTCCCCAGGGACAGAAAAAAACCAAATGCCACACAGCCTAACTTCAGTTCTTGGGAAAATCATATGGCAATTCCTCCTGAAAGCAATTTCCAAGCAAGTGAAGGACAAGAAGGTGTGTGGGAAAAGCCATCACGGATTTAGCATGGCCATATACTGCCTGAACAACTCAACAGCTTTTTGTGATCAGCTGTGGTATCCCTCCATGACAAATATGTTTGAATATCTTCATTAACAACCCAGATGATGGGGAAAAAACCCACAGGTTTTCATAAAATTTTGATTTAACATCAAGTTCAGAGGAGAAGCTGCTGGAGGGAAGGACTGCCATGCAGAGGCACCTTCACAAGCTCCAAGAATAGTCTGACAAAGCTCATTAAGCTCAATAAATTAAGATGCAGATTTTCACACCTGGGAAAGGACAATGCTCTGCAGTACTGCAGGCCAACATCCACAGGGTCAGGGATCAGCTCTCCAAACAAGACCTGCGGTCCTGATGGGAGGACAGCAGCAAGCTGAGTGCAAGCCAGCAAATGGCTCTGGCAAGGACAAATGCTAATGGGCTGCACTAGTAAAAGCAGACTGAGGGAAAGTGATTTTTAAGAGCTTCTGCACAGCATTCTACACTGCACCTAAAGCACTGTGGCTAATTTTGGACTCCCTAGCTCAAAACAAATACTGATAAACTGGAGATAGTGTAGCAAAGGGCCACTAAGTTGGTTAGAGTGGCTGGTACACATTAACAGTCAAGGAAAGGGGTGGAAGATGGATTTACACAGCCTTGAGAAGCAAAGGATAAGAGTGGAAGTGGGTCCAATTACTACCTTCCACTTTTCAAAGGCTGGCTGTGGAAAACATGAAGTAACTATCATAGAATCACAGAATGGTTTAGGTTGGAAGGGACCTTAAATATCACCTCATTCTAAACCCCTCTGCCAGGGGCAGGGACACACCTTCCACCATCCCAGGTTGCTCAAAGCCTCATCCAGCCTGGCCTTGGACATTTCCAGGGATGGGGCAGCCACAGCTTCTCTGGGCAACCAAATGTCCCAGGGTGTCACTAGCCTCAAAAGCAAGAATTTCTTCCAAATATCTAATCCAAACCTGGTTTCTGTCAGTTTAAAGCCCCTTGTCCTGTCACTTCATGCTCTAGTTATGTTTCTATGTTACTGAAGAGTTTCTAATCAGACCTTCAGTTAAAGTTGAGTAGCAAATATTTGCAAAGCACAGGGCTGCATAAGACTTTCAAGCTTGTGTATGGCACAGCTCAGACATTTGCAGGCTCACTGAAAGTTGGCAGAGGCAGAATTCATCTCAGATAAATCCATGCTCTTGGTCCCATCACTTGAAATAATATTTCTGACTATTCCCTAGCACATCACACAAGTATTTCCTGAAGTGCCTATCCAGGACTGCAGCTGCTGCCAGCCTATCTCGTGTTATGAGTTTTGCAATCACAACAAACAGCCACAGACGCAAATGGAGTCGCAGATTTGTGCTGCCCATTGCGTCACACAGCACTGGGATTATGTCATGATTGCCACTTAACCACACTGATCACATGTCCCTCACTTCTTTTCAAATATAAAATTGTTTAAGTGACTGCTTTTTGGAGCCCTCAGACAATAAAACTAAGGAGTTGTGCATTTTTGAAAGTTCCTTGAAAGATTTACTGAGTAGGCTGCTGCAACTTTCAGCTTTCTAGGCATGTTTAGGTGCTAATCCAAGAAAAACATCTGATTATTCCCTAGCACACATTCCAAACAGACTGTGGACATTCTGTCAACATTTCTAAGACTGAACTGTCGGTGTGATAATGCATTCCACATAAAATACTCCATCCTGAGCTATAGAGGATAAATAGTCTGAAAAAATGCATAGTATTAATCAAGTTCAACCCTCTATTTATCAGTGTGAATTAACTGCCTATTCTTCTTGCTGCCAAGCCAGAAAACAGGAGAGAAAAAGAGAAATAGGAAGAATGAAGCCAGACTACTGACTCATCAGGCATTTGAAAGCTAACTGGAAGATAACTGAAATAGTTCAATATTTTGCTTCACATTTTTTCCTCTTGATTAAAGGAGATCCTCTTTCTTATGCATTCTTAGAACAACTTTTTCTGACCATTTTTATTAATCCATTTTCCAAACAGCAAAGTTGGTTGTCTTTCTGCCTGTAACATGCACAAACCTGAAGAAAAAATAGCTCTTAGTAGCAAGCAGCTACATGGTTTGGTTCTTTACAGGATGATACCCCTGAGATTGTTTCCTCCATTCCCCACAGTATTTTTTTCCATTTCTTAATCTAGTACCCTACAAGAGCGCTTGCAAGTGATAATGAGATTTTTAGGCAACAGTGGTGTGTGTAGGCAGTTGAAATGCACATCTATACAAAGGCTCCTCACTCACAAAAAGAAGATACCAGCTCTGTATAAAGTTGACTTCCATCATTAAATTTATTGTTGTGATACGTGGGTTAGTGTTCCTGTGGCAACTCCAGCCCAGCAAGGGTGGAACTGCTTGCATGAAGTGCTAAGTTGTACTTACGAAGGCATTTCTTTTTCACTCTCTGCAGCTCATCCTCCCTTCTGGCAGAGATGGCAAGCAAGGCTCCCAGCTTTGCCAGCTGGTAAGTCAATTCTTCTCCGATGCCACTTGAGGCTCCTGTCACCCAGACAACCTTGCCACGCAGTTCATGTTCTATCAAAAGAATCAAGACAGCAGTTCACACGTTGCCAATGCTAGGATAAGCATCTAACTCACTGCAGGGGTGTAATCTGGTGCTGTTTTTTAAGAAATATGCTCATTTGGGGGGGGTCTTACAAAATTCTGACTTCTTTATTTTTTAGTCACACACAGTTGTGAAACTGTTCATAGTCATTCTGTTGCCATTTGAACTTTGTTCCAAGGCTAATCTGAATAAACACGGGTTATTTACCTGATGGAAGAAATCTGATTGCATTTCTGCGGGCCATCCACTCATAGCAACTCCACTAACCTCATCAAAAACAGCTTCAGAGGAAAAGGGAGAAGAGAATTCTTGGAATTGACAGGAAACAGTTACTGTACTGCAAATACAAACAAAAGCCTAAGCAAATCTTTCCAAATACTGTTTTCATCCCAAAAAATGTTCCAGAGTAGTCGCTGACAGAGTAAAATTCTCTGAACAAAGACAGCTAATCACAAAAACCCCAATGGGTGTTCAGGCACTTTGTTTTGCATCTGATGCAGGTTAGCTCCTGCGCCGGCCAGGACACAGCACACAGAGTTCCCAAGGTGTAAGTTCATGTGGGAATTCCCCGTGCAGTCACAGCTCCTGCCCTGACATGCTTTTTTAACCTCTAGTAAAAATAAGAGCATCTTGCTCCTTTTACTCCTCTGCTGATATGCCTGTTCCCACTTGTCTACAATCAGTCCCACTCTGTGGTACACCTGGGCACTGGGATAAGCCTTAGTTTTCCAGACATGTATCCAGTATCATCAAATACCACAGATGACTGAAAAATCACTCAGTTAATTCCAGAACATGATTTAGGGATGAAGGTTCACAAATATCAGAGCAATTTCCAGAAGGAATCGTTGCCTGACACGTGTCTGTGCTCCTCAAGATCAGCCGTAGTGAGTATCAGTCTTGGGGAAAATCTGACTCAGAGCACTGCTGACAGGAGCTCTTTCCTCTGTTTCTCAAGTTTGTGCATTCCAGCATCTAGCCAACCAAGAGAGATTTCATGGCATAATTCAAACAGCAGAGCCAAATGCAGTTCCTGAGACTTAGAGCCAGTTCCATTCTGAAAATGGTCAGAACAGCATTTTTCAGCTCACTGAAACTTAACCACTCATTTCATTTAGCAAAAGTACTCCTTTTTCGCTGTGGCTGGCGCTGCTTTTACTTCCTGCTCTCTTCAGTGATCAGTTCCTGGTTCTCTCTACACTGTGTTTCAATTTTCTACTTTTGGAGTCAGACAAATCCCACAAAGAGACCAACACCAAAACCCTTTACCTTCAGACAAAAGCAGCGAGCACTCAAGACTGACTATCAGAGCTCAGCTTGACTTTGTGGGGCTGGCAGTGAGTATTATTTGTCTTTTCTTAAGCTGGCTGTATTTCAGCCAAAGAAAAATCCCTCCTAAAGCCAAGCTTTTGTGGTTTGGGATTGTTTGGAGTTTTTTGTTTCTAAAAACACCAACAACAGCAACAGGAGTCACTTCCCAAAGGAGACATGTATTCTAAGGTTATGAACTAGGGAGGTGGAAAGAGATGTTCCTGACGTTGTAGGAATATCCACTATGTTCATCATTAGAACAAATGGCTGCTGTCTGTAAAGCTTATTCACACTCTTTTCCTACAGTTTCATTCCAATATATTCCAAATTTATTGAATTAATCACAACAAACATGGGAGTTTGCCTCTCCTATTACATTTTAACACCCGAGCAGACAAACACTACATGAAAAAAACAACACATGGACATAATTTCAACCCTGCTTACCACACTCATGCTACTGAAAACAAATCCGCTTCCTCCTACCACTTAGTTTCCCTGTTCCCAACCTGTCTTGGGCAGCTTCACAGCAGTTATTCAGGATCTTGTTCTGTGAACAGAATAATTAACTGAGATAAGGACAGTTTTCCCACTGATTCCCCAGAGCTGATTGTTACCAAGCACTGAGCTACTGAGAGTTAACATAATGGGAAACCTCAAATGCTGGTGTAGAACAAGTACCAAACCATCAGCTTTGCTCCAGAATAAATGTCCTGTTGTTGCTGGAATTAAGTTTAAAAATTAACCGTGCCAAATTAAAAAATAAAAGCAGATTATTCTATTACTAACCATTAACTACTGTGTTACAAGGCATAACAAATGAGAGGCTGAACTGCGTAGAATTGCAAGTAATCCAAAAAGTTGTTTTGTAGCTCTATTTGGAGGCTTTCCCCAACATTTTATAGCTCTTATAGGGCAAGGTTGCCATGTCATTTCTTTCAGGAAAAATATTTGAAATGGGGAAGTTTAAAACAGAACATCCACTCCAGAGCCCTAAAGAATCGTACCATTATTCCTAAATTTAAGAGCAGGGTTTTCGTACATGGAAGGTTCCCCCTTAGCTTGATAATATTAAGCTGCCTGTGAAAAGCACAGGGTTTAGGGTGACTTCTATCCACCCAATGAAACACAACACGGCAGGAAAGGCATCCAGCACCCAAAAACCCTTCTCTCTTGACCACACACATATTCAGAGGATGGGAAGGAATCCAGCAGCTGCCAATGAATAAATCCAAAAGTCAATTTTTGCTATAGAATTGAATCACTGAACTAGAACCCATCTTACTGACATTAAAGCCTTTCTTCGGAATTACAGTTTATAGCACAAGAAACACAGGAGATCAGTCCACTTTCTGCTGAATACCTTAATCTCCAAATACTTCAACACCCATAATAATATTGTAGAAGTGATAACACAATATAATTACTGCAAGAGTGATAGCTCTAATAACAACTTTAATTAAAAGTCAAGGGATCCACACTTTATTTACTTAGGCACCCTACATTACATGCACAATATGGAGAGAAGGAAAAGGGAGAATACATTTAATGAAACATCATTTCTAGTGTTTGTCCCTTCTCTTTTCCTACCTGATTTGTTAAATGGTACCATTTCAGCTATGTGTTTTACTTAACTACAAGCACGGGGGCTGGGGGGAAAGGGGAGGTGGCCAAAACACAGCCCACCTCTTGTGCTGACAAATTTCTGCCTGATTCTTCTTGTATTACATGTTAAAGCAGTTCCTTCACAAAACTACTACATTGGTCTTTACATGGGAATTTTTAGAGACTCCTTAAAGGGTTTCCAGGCCTTCAATAATTCTGAAGGCTACATTTGAATAACACTTTATCTATCCAAGAGAGCTCCTACATCTTGATGCGTATGGCACACAGATTCCTCAGGATAAAACTTTGATTCTGTTTGTATTACTCAAGATTTATCTCATTTCTCTGCCCTGATTCTTTCCATGTGAACGCTTTCCATGTTCTTTACGAAGTCCACACACGGAGACGTTGCAGTTCTCTTACAGCAAGGGAACGCTGACGGAGTTCAAACAAAACTTTGGGCTGAGTACCCAAAGAGTTACAGGAGATTGTTCACGCTGATCTAAATTTAGTAATTTTTAGAGCTTTATTACTTGTGCTAATACATCCGTAGAGAACAGAAAACCATGCACCTTTGCAGGAAGCTTCTAGTGAGAGCAAGAGCCAAGAATGTCTCCAGTTTGTCCTACTCTTCTCTTGAGCCACTCCTAATGCCAAACTTCACCTGGGGCACCATCCCCTAAGGAATCATGGTCCCAGGCTCAAACTGTCACTCCACCATTCCTGATCCACCTTCATTCGATGCAGTCCCTTCTCCCTATCTCAACCCAACAGCCCGTTTCAATTCCCACGTGGGACATCTTACAGTGTCTCTCATCCCACCTTTTTTCCAATCAGCTTCTGTCCCCATTCTCCACTTCCACCTCAAGCACCTGCAGCCAGCAGCTCACAGCAGCCACGAATCACCACAGCGGGTGGATATTCACAAATTTGTGCCTTTTCGGACCAAAAACCTCTATTAATCAAACAAAGCCTATGATTTCTAAAGATCTTTGTCCAGAAATAGGGAGAATTGCAGTCCGAATAGAAAGTTCAACACGAGCAAGAACTGAAAGTGCCTGTCTGACAGTATTTTATTGAGCTTTTGTCCCCCAGGTGACAAAGGCAGCCCCTTACAGAGATGCAGCGTACGGCCCCCGACAGCATCGCGTGCCCGGGCTGGTCCCCGGCGCCGTTCAGGGCACAATTCACGGAAGAGGAAACCCAGCTAGCCCCCGCATTAACAATCATGTTTACTTCGCCGTAAACACTTTCGACACCCCTGTGAACACAAGATCTGCTTGAAGATGTCAGAACAGGCTGGAGCAGAAGCTAAACATTTAGGCTACAAAGCCACTCGTCCCGGCCACATGGGCCAGGCACCCTCGTCCCTTTCCGAGCCTTCTTTCCACACTGTCCCTGTGCCCAGCGCTCGCCGCAGCCTCAGCTGCTCCGCGGGGCCCTGCCAGGACCGGGAACCTGCCCAGAAACTGTGCAAAACAAACAGTTTTGGGCCAAACAAGCCAGCTCTCGGCACAGACCCGCGGCAACTCACGGGCGCGGCTTTTTGGGAGCTGCTTTGCCGGCACGAGGGGCACCACGCGCCTTACCCAGGTAAAGGGCAAGTAAGCTACACCTTTGGGGGTGTTTTTATGGATAACCCCACGGGACAGCTGGTGCCACCAGCACCGCCGTGCTCCTCGCCACCCCGTTTGCGGAGCGCCCCGCGCCCGCCCCCGGCGCCACCGCGGTCCCCTGGCGGGGCTACTGGCGGGCGGCATTACCTGGCTTCTTCCCCCACCTCTCGGCCCAGAGCAGCGTGAGGTCCCCGTCGGCCCTCAGCCAGCGCAGCAGCTGCACCAGCAGCGCCAGGAGGGCCCCTCCCGCCAGCGCCAGGCACAGCGCGCACCCCCACGCCATCACCGCCGCACCGCCGCCCACCCGCACGGCGCCCCTTTATCGGGANCCTCCCTCCCTCCCTCCCTGCCCGTCCGCTCCGCTCGGCCGCGCTCCCCCCGCAGCGGGCGGCGCTCCCGGCCCGGCCCCGCGGCGGCCAAGGCTGCGGCGATAAGCGCGGGGTCTGTGCGGCAGAGGCCGGGCGTGCGGCCGCGGGGTGAAGGTCGCTTTCTGGGAGCCGTGCCCTTTGTTTTCCCTCCTCGCCGTGCCCCCAGGGCAGCCAGGGCTGCCCGGCCTTTCCCCGCTGCGAAGAGCGCTGCTCGCCGCACGTCCCGGGCAGCGGGGGCGGTGTCCAGGGCTCGGCTTCGGTGTGCAGAGATCGAACATTGCTCAGAGAACAAAAACCGGTGCCTGATTTCCTGGAAAGCCTCGTGGCTGTCTCTTCGAGACACCGGCGATTCCTTCACCTTCTGAAGCTCTCCGAGGGCTTCCAGCCCAGCTGCAGCCACCCCCGACCCCTGTGACAGGTCACATCCTTTCCCGGCCAGGTTCCTGCAGGAATGCTGCCCTTGGACATACCTCCTGCTTCCCCAGCTGTGAATGCAAACCCAGCTCTCACATGCACTCAGTCTGGCCAACCTTTCAGACCTTGGGCTCTAGAATTCGTGTTGGTGGATACCGACAAGTGCTAAAAACACTGGGGACCGCAGCATTTCTGGTCATCACATCGCTCATCTTCACCACGGATTTATTAGTGCTTATGTGCAGAGGTGAAAAACTGTTCTTACTGCTTTGATGTACCAAAGTGTTTCAGAGGAGGAGGCTGGAGAAGGACTTTTTACAAGAACATGCAGTGATAGGACAAGAGGGAATGAGCTTAAGCTAAAGGAGGGTAGGTTTAGATCAGATGTTAGGAAGAAATTATTTCCTGTGAGGGTGGTGCGGCCCTGGCACAGGTTGCCCACGGAAGCTGTAGATGCCCCATCCCTGGAAGTGTTCCAGGCCAGGTTGGATGGGGCTTGGAGCAACCTGGGATAGCAGAAGGTGTCCTTGCCCACAGCAGCAGGGCTGGAACAAGATGGTCTTTGAGGTCCCTTCCAACCCAAACTGTTCTATGATTCTATGAAAAGGGAAACCCACAGTAATTCCTGGCTCCTAATCAGACATGACACAAATACATGCAGAGCTCATGTAGGACAGGACATACATCCTGTTCCCAAAATCTCACAGGCTCAGGCCCCTGATCTGCCAGAAGCACAGGATAGCTCTTTATCACACACAGCTGCTCAGTCTGTTCCAGCTCCACCAGTGAGCAAAGAATTTATGAATCACCTCCTGAATTACCATAAAATTTGAATTACGGCTTTTTGAGGCAAAACACAGCCATGGTCTACCTTTGAACCCTTAGGTTCTTATTGATTTTTCAGCAAATCAATCCAAACCTAATCCATATGACAAGGGAAAGGTGACAGAAAATAAAAATACACCATCAACATACTTTGCTTCTGTAAATAGCCCCAGTCATCAACCATGTCCAAAATAATAATTGTAAATTAAATGGTTGTGGTGGTTCATAATAGAAACAGGCCTCTGAAGGTTATAAAGGAAGTCACAGAACTATGATTGTTCACAGTTACACAGCTATAGGTAACAGCTATTTTTATATTCCTCTGTTTTCTCCTGTTTTACTGAGTTGAGAACTATTTATCTTCTGTTAGTGCAATGCACAGTGTAATGGAACCTTAATGTCATAGAAAATACAAGTAATATAAATAAATAGCAAGTAATTTAAAGTGTTTTCTGGGTCCCATTTCCTCCTTGTGCTAAATGCAGGGGGTGCACACAAATCCTGGAACTTTGCACAACAACACACCCAAACAGGCAGTATAAAGTTAGAAAAGGATGCACACTGCAGCTGCACAATATGTTCCCAGTGTGGGTTTTCCCAGCTATCCCCAAAGACACAGGAATGCAGCAGCTGGGGCTGAGCATAGAAAAGATGAGTAGGGGAAGCTCACAAGGTTCCAGAATCTTGTGATTGGTTAGTGGTGAGAATTTATCCTTTTAACTCTGTGTTTCAACCCTTCTTTTACAACAAAACTGAGTAAAACATATTACTGCTGTTAAGAAAAAGGTAAAGTTTTAGAGGTTTTGTGCATTTGTACACTGGCACAGTCTCTATCAGTGGGGATTTTATGTCCCGTCCCTGAGACAGGCATGAAGCTCCTGCTCAGTCTCAACTTGAGCTTGGGAAGGAGAGCACCCGGGAAACTTACAACATCTTTTCCAAGGTAACGCCCATTCTTGCTGTTTTACAACTTATAGACAGTAAATATGCTCATCTCATTAGTATTCTATTAATGATAGGTAAGTATCCTTAAGGAATTACCTGTCCAAGTCAATTCAAAAGATTTATTTTGAGATCCTCACCAGCAGTGAAGCTACCACAGGCCACAGCTTTTACACATGGCTGGTCTAAACCATCTAAACCATGCCAGACTGAAATTTCTTCTTAACCCCGAAGAAACTGGCAAGACATTGATGGGAGTCCAAAGCTGCCACTTCCCATCTAACCTTTATGGCCAGGAGTGCTCTGACATTCCTTGCTCGAAGTGCAACTTAGAGAGCTGAGAGTAACAGAGCTGCCACAGAGCCTGCAAGTGCTTAGGGAAGAGATGTTTGACAGAGCACCAAAGTGAAGTGAAACATCTGGCCAAGAAGGCCAATGGCATCCATCAAAAATAGTGTGGCCAGCAGGAACAGGGAAGTGATTGTCCCTCTCTACTCAGCACTGGTGAGGCCACACCCTGAATCCTGTGTCCAGTTTTGGGCCCTCATAACAAGAAAGATATTGAGGTGTGTGAGCCCCCAGAGAAGGGCAGCAGAGCTGGGGAAGGGTTTGGAGGATCATATGAGGAGCAGCTGGAGGAGCTGAGGTTGTTCAGTCTGGAGAAAAGGAGGCTCAGGGGGGACCTTCTTGCTCTCTACAACTTCCTGACAGGAGGATGGAGCCAAGTGGGGGTCGGGCTCTTCTCCAAGGGAACAAGGGATGGGACAAGAGGAAACAGCCTCAAGTTGTGCCTTGGAATGAGGTCACACATCAGGAAAAGTTTCTTCACTGAAACCATGGGTAAGGATTGGAACAGACTGCCCAGGGCGCTGGTGGAGTCACCATCCCTGGAAGTGTTCTAGAAGCAATGGGATGTGTCACTCAGTGCCATGGTTTAGTCGGCAAGGTGGTGTTTGGTCAAAGGTTGGACTCGATGATTTTGGAGGTTTTTTTCCAACCTTAATGATTCTATGATTTCTGAAAGGATCACATCTTAACAGAGCCTTTGGATTTGACTTCCTTAGATTCTCTTGGATTTGCTTCCTTAGTTTCCAAGGAAGAGCCAAAAAAATTTCTCTTTATAATGCCTGAACTTAGTTTCCACATGCAAAGCTAATTTTCACTTTCTGAAGAGGCCACTGCTTACAGCTTTTAAAAGTCAGCCAAAGTCAACCTGAACATCAGCAGCATGAATTACAGCTCTGCTGCACTTTGCCCTGTGGCTGATGCAGACGGCACTTTGGAGTTCAGCAAACACATTCTGATACCTGCACAAAGTGCTTGACTGCCGCTGGGAAGTGCAAGAGCCACTGTAAAGCTGGAGTACAAGGCTCTGGAAACAAAATGACAAGCACTTACTAATGTGGGAGGTCACAGTCTTGCTCCACACCCTCTGTGAGCCTTGCTGTGGTTCTCGTGCTCTCTCAGTGGCAGCAGATAACAGGTCAATTAAACTCAGCACATAATATGATAATGAGCCTTATTCTCAAGAGTTGCACAGATTGTATTGACACACTTAGTGTAAATAAAAACAAGATAAGCTGCCTTCCGTCTCTAAAGCAATATGGCAGAAATTTGATCAGATTGCTTCTTCTATATAGTTTTGTTTTTCTTCAGCTGTGCAGTATCGAGGAGACCTTGTGCAGAAGAGGAACTGGGGGATGGAAGGACTGAGAGCTGTCTTGTGGAGAAAGACTTGGGGATACTGATGGGTGAAAAATTGGACATGAGCCAGCAATTTGATCTTGCAACCCACATTTTCCCCCTCTACTCTGCACTGGTGAGACCTCAACTGAAGGTCTGTGTCCAGTTATGGATTCCTGTGACAAAAACAGTGTGGACCTGTTGGAGCAGTCCGGAGGAGGACCATGAAAATGGTCACAGGGCTGAGAGAGTTGCAGTTGTTCAGTTGGAAGAAGAGAGGGCTCCATGGAGACCTTGCTGTGGCCTTTTAATATTTAAAGGGGCTTATAAGAAATGTGAAGTCAGGTTACAACACATGCAGTGACAGGACAAGGCACGACAGTTTTAAACTGAAAGAGGGCAGGGTTAGATTAGATATTAAGAAGAAATTCCTCCTTCTGAGGATGGTGAGGTTGCCCAGAGAAGCTGTGGATGCCCCATCCCTAGAAGTGTTCCAGGCCAGGTTGGATGGGGCTTGGAGCAACCTGGGATAGCAGAAGGTGCCCCTGCCCATGGCAAGGGGTTGGAACTGGATGGTCTCTCAAGTCCCTTTCAACCCAAAGGATTCTGTGATTCGATGAGTACATTTCCACAGATTTATGGGTGAAGTGCTTCGTCTTGGAATGTTCACAAGGTGGGCCTCACATGACTTACTGCCAGCCCTGCTAATAATACTGTGACAACATGGGTGTGAGTATTTTCCACAGTGCTGTGATGCAATTTCTTTGATCCACATTAGAGTGAATAAAGCTCCAGTGCAATTATCTGAGATTATTTCAGTGTCTGTGTAAAACATAGATTTGAAAAACACTATTACTTCACTCAATTATTTATGAGGGTACAATAACACTAAAATGAACAGCAGTAAGTACAGCACCCTTTTCCTCTATTTTCTCTTTCACTGTGAGCAAAACAGAATACTTCATAAGGAGAAAAGCTCTTTGCTTTGTTTGGGAAAACAAAACTTCAGGGATAATCTGTCATAAAATGAATGCAAGGGAAGTAAGGCCATGCCTCCATCCTATCTGCTTCAGAATGTTACCTGTGCTGTATGGTTTAGTGTTGCCTGAAGAGGAGACAAACAAACACACATCCAGGCAAAGACACTCCCATGTAAATGTAACAGAGTGCCAAAAATGTTTCTTACATACACCTGTCTGATCAAACAATGGATATATTCCTTCCTTCTACTGGTTTTATTTTATGCCTCGTTTAACCGTAAATTACTATTTCAGAAAGTGTAATCTCTTTTGTAATAGCATTTACTGAAAACCTGAAACTGTATCCTAGGTAAGAAACATCCATTTGAGCCCTTTAAATGTGGCAATCACTGTGATCTGATGCTGATTCGAGGTACACTTCTGCTGACACTATGTCAATGAAACTTCTCCTGTTGCTTACAAACAGCACAAGCTCCTCTGCTTTCTGCATCCAAGTTACCTCCTTGAGTTCAAGTCTCTGAGGTTTTCAGCTTTTAAGCCTCTGCATTCCTATCTTCCCTAACTGCCTCTCATTTTAGCTTTTAGCATGTTGCTCCACCTTCATGTTTTTCACACATGGCCCCTTCTGCCTGCTGCCTTTCTCAGGCAATTTAGAGACTTGAAGAAAATAAATCCCATCTTTTCTTCCTTCAGATCATTCCTTAATTTTGCTAATGACTTGCATCCATTTCATTTCACTTTGGTTAGTTAAACACTTGTGTGTGAGGTCCCATCAATTTAAAACTCAAAGTCTAGTTCTAATTATCATAGAATCATAGAATGGTTTGGGTTGGAAGGGACCTTAAAGACCATCTTGTTCCAACCTTGCTGCCAAGGCTAGGGACACCTTCCACTAAACCAGGTTTCTCAGAGCCCCATCCAGCCTGGCCTTGAACAGTTCCAGTCATGGGACAGCCACAGCTTCTCTGGGCAGCACGTGCCAGTGTCTCACCACCCTCTTAAGGAAGAATTTCTTCCAAAAGTCTAATCTAACTTCTGTCAGTTTAAAGTCATTTCCCCATATACTGTCACTCTGGCCCCTTGTCCAAAGTCTCTCTCCAGCTGTCTTGGAGCCCCTTTAGGCACTGGAAGCTTCTCTAAGGACTCCCTGGAGCCTTCCCTTCTCCAGGCTGAACAATTAGAACAAGTTGAAATACTGTGTCTTCTATCCATTTGCAAAACAGTAAATACTCTGTCTGCCACTGCTTTATAGATTAATACAACCTGTTCCCAAGCAATAGATGGAAAACTAGAGAAATTGCACTTTTTTTGCCAGAGTAAGCTGCATCTGTACCAGTCAGTCAAATAGGGCCAGGGCGTGGAGTCGTACACGAGCATTGGATCATCCATACATTCAATCTGTTACTGAGGTTCCTGGTATGGCTTTGCACACAAACACTGTCCCCAGGAATGTGGGGTATGTCTGAGGGACATCAGCTACACACACACAAGCCAGGGCAGTCCAGTTTGTCTCAGTACTAGAAAGCTCAAAGATGGCTTTACTTACTAGCAAAGATGGAGCAAAGATGATTACACAAGTCTTTGCAACTGTTTAGTTAAGCTAAGTGTAACTGTGAGTAAATCATTCTCTCCTCCTCTCCCCTCCTTACACCTCACTGTTTGCTCCCTCAGAAAAAAGAAATAGAAAAATATATGGAAAAGCATCTTATAACAACAGAGCATCACAGAAAAATACAAAAGAGCAACATAAAATATACAGGGCTAAGACAATACTCATTCAGACAGCCAGCACAAAAATAGGAGCATCATCAGGCACAGAAGTAGATGATTCCTGGTTGTTGGTCAGTGACTTTTTGTGGCGTACCCTGGGCAGGAGGTTTTCCTCAAAATAAGAAGCAAGAGCTATTTTCCACCTTGTACCTGGTGTGACACTTGTGTTTGAAGCACTAAAACTCTGCAGTGATCCCAGCCACCTGCAGCTGCACTTGGCCCTGCCCTTCTTCCCAGTTTCACATCCATCACTTTTCAATTTGATTATAAACTGCTTGGCTTTGGGTTTTGTTTGCAAAGTGCTCTGTGAGCATTCACTGACATCTGCATTAACAGTATTTGTTTAAAAGAGGCACATTACTTTTGAAGGACAAGGTTTGCCTCCAGACAAAGAACTCCTGCACATCAAGTTTCCCTCCCTGACCTAACCGGATATTTTATTGTGACTTAAGTAATCCAGATGTATCCTTCACGTAAGGGTGAACTCTAGTCAGGTCCTCCAGACCACTTTATTCTGACTTCTCTTCCTGTTTATTGACATTAAAAAGCACTTTTACTCAGAGAAATAATAAAAAGAGAAATCCAGAAAAACTCCAACCTTTTCTGCAGGAGATGGGCCATCTATAGGAAGATAAGATTTGTTTATTATGATGGGACAGCGATGGAACCCAGAGTCCTTGAGCCATATTATCCATTTCCTTTTCATAACATAAACATTTTTTAGTTTACATTGGGGTGTGACTAAATCACCTGTGTTTATTTAAGTAACAGAAATACAGAACATGTTCAGGTGAATTGAAGAAAATCCCATTTGATGATAATGGCATTTTGTTTGTATGACATTACTTCCATGTTATTCTTTATGATTATTCAAATGAAACATTAGAAGTCAAGATAGAAATTCTTGATTCTGTTCTGCTTTAAATAAACAGATTTCTGCTTTCTTGCTTCAGAAAAAAAAAACATCTTCACATGGTGAAGAGGCAGGCGATATCATTGTTATTTACATTCTGATTCACAGATCCCTGTTTTGTGTCTATCATCTTGGGCTGGTTTTTCCGAGGTCACCAAATTCAATGGAAAGATTTGCATTCCCTTTCCACATCTGGAATTTTATATACATATATATCCCTCTCCATACATGCATATATATGCAATATTTATTCCATTTAAATCTGCTCTGATGAATCTGGTTTCTTTCCATGTGGGCTGTCTCAGTGCACTAGAACTGAAAGGGCTACTCACAGAAACAGGGAAAACTCTCTCTCCTGCAACACTGAATATTGTGAGGGGCAGCAGGAGGAAAAGGAGTATTTCCAAAAGGCTGATTCTACAGAGTTCTGCCTCCCTGAGCACCTGCTATAGTCAGCAGAAAAAAACTCCTCCGTGGGGGTGGCCAGGGAACCTAAGTTGGGAGCCTGCTCTAAATCCTGCGCTGAATTTTTCTTCCTCCATCTCCTGACACAGAGGTAACTTAAGGAGTAGCTTGTGGAGGGAATGTCTTCCAAAAGCCATGAAAAGTTACTTCAGGGAACCATCCTGTAGAGGCTGTTTGCCAATGATAGAATCATATAATAATTGCCAATTTTTTTTCCCTTTAATTATTAGTACTACTTTTTGGACAGCCTCTTAATAGTGCAGTTTTCCTAGGACAGCTACTTTCCTTTCCTTTTCATCAGTGTATTCCTCTTTGGTTTTAATAGAGAACTAAAATAAAGTGGTGTTGGTTTGGGTTTTTTACACTGATAATGTTCCTAATTCCAGCACAAATCTGGGACGGGGTTTGCTCTCTGGTTTAGGCCCCCTCTGCTGGTCTTCCCAAAGCAAAACACAAAATAACAGGGATTTTTCATTACCAACGAACCTTCTTAAGAGAAAAATCCAGACTTCTCTTTCTTAACGTTTTACTATCAGAAAATAAATCACAAGAAGGATCAGCTTTGGGGCTGTGAACTCAGCATGGGGGCAGTTTTTTAAACGAATTCAAGAAAATAATTGCATAATCAAGCATGTGAACCTGTGGAATTTCTCAGGCAAAAAGTCCAAAAGTGAACATGGCCTAAAAAGCTGATCCCAGCCTGATCTGGCTCTTAGCAGCATCCTGTGATTGGCCTTTTAATGAAGATATTATGTAAGGAGCTCGAGAAGCATAGGCTGCTGGGGATGGGGTTTTTCTGTGTATCTCAGCTAACAAAAGCCAGAGGCAGTAGTCCTGCTCAGACAGCACATACTTGAAGGAGATAAACAGGTAAGGAGATACAGTGGCTAAATATTAGCACCCATTCCAGCAATCCCGTAAAACAGAGATCTAATTATCTGGGAAAATCCCTGGGTGTCAGAGAAGTGAATTAGAGCACAGTGCTTTCTTAATCAGGTGGAGGACAGGACATGCTGGCATTGGGAGAAGGGAAGTTTGGTATGCCTGGTACTCCAGCAGTTCCTTTCTGGCATGCAAAACCAAGCAAAAGAAGATCTAAGACTGTTCTAACTAAAACCAACACCTAAAAATGTTTCCTGCCCAGGATCAGACAGAAATGTGTGGTAGCACAGTTGTCAACCCAGAGAGGTTCAGGAGAGTCACAAAGGACAATAATGATTTATTTCGCATGTGTGGGATTTTTAATGATGTTAAAAAGCATTTCACATGTCACAGCAACAGGCAAGTTACTGGCCACAGGTATTTAAATCAAAGCTCTGTAAGCAGCCTCCTGTTACCTGCCCTGGGTAAATAAATTCCTGAACGTACTGGAGAAAGTGCAGTGCAGTAGAGGCCAACCAAGGTGGACAGAGACTTAGAGAACTGTCTTTGCTCAGCTGTAAGGGGAGAAGGATAAGGGAAGGTTTTATTTCTGCCTTCAATCACAGACTCTTTTCAGAGAGACATAGTGGTAAGAGACAACACAAATTATAACACAGGAAATTCTGACGGGAAACACAAAAACAAGAGCCCAGACAGGTGGGTTCTCCATTCTCAGAGATATTTAGGTTGGATGATGGGAAAAGGTTCTTCACCAAGCAGGTGGTTGGCACTAGAACAGGTTCCCCAGGGCAGTGGTCGCAGCACCAAGCCTGACAGAGCTCAAGGAGTGTTTGGGCAATGCTCTCAGGCACAGGGTGTGATTCCTGGGGTTGTTCTGTGCAAGGCCAGGAGCTGGACTCCATGATCCTTCCAACTCAGGATACTCCATGATTCTATGGCTCACCTGGACAAAAACCTAAGCAACTCCTCATGGGACCTGCTTTGAGCCAGGAATTGAACTAGTTGGCCTCCAGAAGTACCTTCCAACCAAAATTATTCCATGATTTTATGGTAAGAGATTACTGTATCATTAATCCAGCTTAACCTGATGAAAGCTACTTTGACAGCTCTAATGCTTCCCCAAGCAAATAAGAAATTTAAACCCAATCCAGACTCATTGAAGTCAGTGGGAATCTTGAGCTTAACTTGAAAGGCACTGGATCAACGTCAATGCTTTTAGGATTCGTGTTCAGGAAAGATACGAAACTTTATTTTTGTAGGTGACACTAGAAACTGCTTTTTTTTCACTGTGAGTTTCTCAGTAGGTTGTCTCTGCAGTTAGATGAGAACTACTCTCTTTGCAGCAGTCACAAATCCTGCCCAGAGACTCACCCAGCAGAGCAGGGTTTTGCTCAGTGCTCTGGGGGTGTGTAAGTCCACTTCTCAGTTTCTACTTGCAGGACAATTCCCATTTGCCAAGTGTTATTGGTAATGAGCCTCTTGTCTCACGTGGGTTCAGCTCAGGTCAACTGCTGCTTTCGTGTTGAGACACTGTCTATAGTAATTGAAATTTATGTCATAGAGTGGCAATCCTGTGACCTCTGTAGAGTGAGCTAATGGTTCCAATGCTGTTTTCAGCAGGCTGCTGTGAATTAACATGGCCACTGCCTTCCCTTTTTCACCTCATCATTTTTCTTTGTGAAACAAGCTTTTTCCCTCTTCCTTATCTTGTCTCTTACAACGGATGCTATTATTTATCTTCAACATGACACAGAGTAAAACAACACAAGGGAGTAATTACTTGACAATAAATGTCAAGTACTAGCCAATTATCTTGATTATTCCTATGAAGGTTTAAAAATGCAAAAAATTGCATGAATTTGTAAAAATAAAGTGAATTCTTTCACACACACAAAGAGAAGGGAAACACAGGTTTATTTTAATAAATATAGGAGTCGTATACTACAAAGGAAGAAAACAAGCAAGGAAACAAACATGTTTAAAATCCTTAAAAGAAATCACATTCACAATCCCTCAAGAAGTAGCTGTCCTCCTAATCCCTTGGATTAACTGAAATTTCCTGAGAAGGAAGGATACCTTTCTGGTTAGGGTGGAGACTTGGATTATCTCCAAGCAGCATCCACGTTTTGAGTAATCCTCTGATATGAAACTGCACCATGTTACTTGCCCTTAAATGTTCTCCAAGAGAACATATGCTAATGTGACCTGCAGTATGAGATTTTCCTTTCCTGATAGGCTCCTTCTCCTCAGACTCTGGGCTTGAACTGCACAACAAGCAGTTTCTTTTCATAATGGCCCCTGTTGCTTTGCTAATCTTTTGTTCTGCACCATCCCCAAAGAAACAGAACACCGTCATTGCAGGGTGAGGGATGTCATAAAAGTGCTAAAAATCCAAATTACTGATTGTTTCACTTTCCTAAGAAAGCCAACACATGGAACTTGTGATCTCATATCCATTTTTACCATGTCCCTTACGCTAACAAACATGAAACAATGTCTTTACTTCTTAGTCATACCCCATCAGCACCTATGTAATGAAACTAAAATTAAATTTTGGTTATATTGTCAAATAAAAAAAGACATAGGTGGCAAAAATCCAGCTCCAGACCAGGATTATCCTTTAAATCTGGGACCCTCCAGAATCCTTGGTGCTGTGGAAAACCTATTTTGCAAAATACTGTTTAGATTTTAAATATCTCCATGCCTTGGCTATTTGATTCTGATATGTTGCCTTTAGCTTAATTTAACTGTTTAATTGACACAAAAAAATTCATCTGCTCAGCTGTGTCCCAGCTAACAGCTTGTTAAAAGAGACAACTGTTTAAACACATTTCTATGAATGAATGTGGCAAAGCATAAGTTGTGTTTGGTTGTACAAAGAAGATGACTACATGCAACCATTGAAAGAAGAAAAGGACTGGTAAGACAAAAGAAAGAAAAAGGGAATTTACAGAATATAAATCTTATCCTCTCATCCGAACTAATCTCCCTCACATCTGGAAATTCCAGTCTTTATCAAATTTCAGAGTCTGTTGCCTGGATGTTCATAATTATAAACCCTTTAAGGTCATCATAAGACTCTTGATGACTCAGGATGAAGTATTCTTATGCATCGACAGTCCGACGTAATATCAGCTGTGATTGCTAAGCTAATTTTTAGGTTAAACAACTGACAACTGTGGGCAGGCCCGTTACAACTGGCTGGGTAAGAGCAGTTTTTAAAACGTGCTAATGACTGAGGGATTGATCCTGCGATGCTGAGGTCAGTGGCAGCTTTGTCACCGACTCCGGTGAGGACACAGCGAAGCCTCCCTGCACGGACCAAGAGCAAACAAAACCAGCAACTTCCACGTGCCCTCACATTTTGAAAAGAGAAGAGCATCTAATGAATGGAATAGGTGAAAGCCTGGCTGATTAAATGTTCTGGGAGTTCTCTACTTCGCAGCTTGTCTTTTAGGAAAAGAAGATCTTGTCAGGAGAATCAGACTTTGAGAAATTGAATACCAAGACACAGGCATTTCTTGGTGTTGAGTGATGAAGATTAAATGAAGTGTGTCCCTCCACGCTGGAAAGAGCTGTGAAGGTATCCCTGTTGGAGTCCTGTTGAGTATTAATCTGCCCCAGCCTTTAAAATACTTCAAATCAACTTATGTTGTCTCCCAATGTGGCTTTAAGCTGATTGATGCTTTCTGTGCTGCAGAGAAGCACAGATGGTCCCAAAGAGACCATATGCATTGTACTGCCGTGAAACTGGTGGAGAGCTCAGGGACAGGGGCCAGAATGAATTGGCATAGCCAGGCAAGCCGTGACAGTGCTGCTTCAGACATCAAACACAGTTATTTTGTCCCTTTTTCCATAACAAGTTCAGGACACACAGGCTTTCTAGCAAGACTTTTCCATTTCAGCTACCAAGGTAGCAGAGATTCTAAAGGGAGATGGGAAAAAAATCACTGCTTAAATGTTTTTCCTTTTCCTTCTCCTTTTTCATTTTCTTTAAAATGCCTGTAGATTGTTTTGACATTCTTTTTTAATTTTCCCATTTCACATAAAAAGCAAATATTCCTGGCCACCAGTCTTCAGTGACATTTTGTTGCAGATAGAAGGATCCCTGTGAAATGCAGGTGCTTTGCAGATGAGCTCTGAAAACCTCAATAAACTGCATTTCTCTTCCTGAGTTGCCTGGATTTTTGTCATCTCTGGGATTTTGAAGAAATTGGGAGATGCCATTCTTTTCCAACATTTCATATACAAAGAAGAGAAAAATAGAGGGATGACCCCTCCTCAATATCCTAGAATATTAATAATATTTTTATATACTAATCTACATTAATGGTAAATATATTACCTTTATTCTCCTTTTTATCTTGATAATATATATTTTATATGCTTGCGTTTTATATGCTTTATTTTGTATTATGTTTATATTTGTTATACTTTGTATTTTTATTGAACTTATTTTACAAGCTTTGTATTTTTATTATGTTTCTATTTTTAATATGTTTTATATTAATTTTCAGCATAAAACTATTTTGCTTCTGTTGATATTTTGGTCTTTACTGTACTTTGCTTCTGCTGATTTTCTTGAATTATAGGTTACTTCCATCAGCAAATTCTCCCTGGAAAAATAAAACTCATGACTGAGCATCACTTGCTTTCTCTTACAGCTAAAATAAGAAAACCACATTGTGATGCCCTAATGACTTTGTACCTAATTTTGTAGTTTGAAAATTACCAGCATTTGGTTTTTAAATGAGATCATCACTGTTGTTTTTTAAAGCAATCAGGAGAGCATGGATCTGGTCTCAGAGGCAACAAAGTACGGCAGTTTGGGAAGCACTTTTCAAGAGTCCAGCAGAAAGGGAATTACATCAAAACTGCTGCATTTCAAGAATGCAGGATGTTCGCATGTGATGACCAAAATCTTTGTGACATCCTTCAGATAAATTCAGTTTGGATGCAGGATACACCCTAGGTGTGTGCTTTGGATGATTTAAACACCATGTGATTATTAATCATCGCTACAGTTCTGGCATTTTATGGAGTTCCCAATGGCACAGCTGCCTGAGCAGATCCCTACAGGTGTCATCACAGCAGGGTGTTGCAGGAATAGCACCAGGAAGACAGAAAGCCTGCAGCGTAATTATCCATCTGGCTTTGAGATTCCAAAAATAGGTGCAGCCCCCTGGAGAAGGGATGGGGCAGGGCACCAGTGCTTCCCAAGTCAAACATGAAGTTATGGCAAGATCACACTGTTACAGGTCACATATATCATTAATAGAAAGATTTCTATAGATAACCTCTAAGCATCTCCAATGTGTAAGGTAATTAATTAACTTTAGCTATATAAAAATTAAGGATATCGTCTAAGTTGTCATCTGAGCTTCTTCCGAATTCACAGATGCAACAGAAGAGAAAAAAGTCACCCTCAAAGAACTCAACCCAACCTGCTCCAGACACCAGTGAAAACATGACAGTAATGATCACCTGTCTCCTTCCACCAAACCAAGGCAGCCCAGACAACAATCTATACATCTAATATTTAGATGAGTATTACCAGGTGATACAAATCCTTTTCAAAACAAAACAAAACCCCACAGTTTACTGACTTTTTAGGCTGCAGAGTAACTTCAAATGTATTATTTCCCACCTACCTCAGATATTCATGGCCCGTGTAAGAGAGAAGAAACAGAAGTAAGTAAGGGAAGCTGAAACCAAAGTTTCAGATGACAGAAGTTCAGGTTTGTTCTCTCAGAAGTCAAAAAATCTAAATGGTGCAATACAAGAGTTCACAGTTACAACAGTGATCCTCCACCTCTACTCCGCCCTAGTGAGGCCGCCTCTGGGGTGCTGTGATCAATTCTGGTCTCCACAGTTCAAGAAAAACAAAGAGCTACTGGAGAGGGTCCAGCAGAGGCCACAAAGATGATCAGGAGTCTGGAGCATCCCTCTTATGAGGAGTGATGAGGGAGCTGGGCCTGTTTAGGCTGGAGAAGAGAAGACTAAGAGGGGATCTAATCAATGCATATAAGTGTTTCAAAGGTGGATGTGAAGAGGACAGTACCAGATTCTTTTTGGTGGTGCCCAGAGACAGGATGAGGAGCAGTGGCTATGAACTCAAACACATCAAGGTTCACCTCAGCATGAGGAAGAAATCCTTACATTGACAGTGGCAGAGCACTGGAACAGGCTGCCCAGGAAAGTTACGGAGTCTCCCTCTCTGGAGATATTCCAAACCCACCTGGGCCCATTCCTGTGTCACTGCTCCTCGTGGCCCTCCTGCCTTGGCAGGGGGTTGGACTGGGTGATCTCCGGAGGTTCTTCCAACCTGGCTGTTCTGTGATTCTGTGATCCTGTGATATTGGTACTAAAATCCCCCTGTTTGAGGAACACACAGACAGAACTCTGATACTTCTGATACTTATAGTAAAAGAAGTTTAAGCACTGGTATTAAACCAGAAGGAGTTAAAAGAGGTGTTGGGCAATACAATGTGCAGAGATTACAGCAGGCTCGTACAGAACGTGGCCATTACGATGGAAGCTGATTCCAAAGTGCAGTTAAATTGCCATGTGATCCCAGTAGCAACTGTGGTCCCATTTTCTCTTTTTATGGGAAATGATGTCATTGGGAACAGCTCCATCGGGCTAAGTGTGGAATTTTCTAAATTGAGTTTTAATGAATAGACTGGACAAAGTCATCCTCCTGCCTGCAATAACTGAGTGTGCATAGGTAGCAAAAAGCTGTTTATTTAGATACATAGATTTTTTTTTTTTTTTAGTAATACTCTTGGCAACTACCATCCATCTAAAGACATCTAAAAAGCTGTAAGAGGAAGCAGAATTAAAATTGTCCAGAAATAATATTTTCTAAAAATAGGTTGGGAAGCAGCACATCATTTTAGGTATGACTATAATGCTAAAAGAATTTTCTTGTTCCAAACAGTGAAATATGATACTTCTCAATAACTCATTAATGATTTATGATACAGAGTTGAGTTTCACAACGGTTCTTGTTACTTTGGTGCTAATGAGTGTGGTGACTACAGGTCCCAACCCTCTGTATCACAACTTGATGTACAGCTGAAGAGAAAATAAAGAGTCATATGATGGGAGATGTAGTCTCATCAACTACAAATACATTTAGTAGAGGGATATGATATACACAGCTGTTTTATCCTAATTAAAAGTGATGCTCAAATTTCTTGTAAATATTGATTACCATTGTCAGTGCAACAGGCCAAGCAAATCTAGGGAACTAAATAAAAGTTAATGCCTTAAGAAAATATTGTAGTAAATTGACTTAGTCCCATTTCCCCTGAAAAATGCATAAATAGCAAATGAGAGCAGCAAACTCTCTGTTGTCATTACATTCTTGCAGCTTAAAATGAGGGCATCACCAAAAAGAAACAGGGCCATGTTTTCATTCACTTTTATTTAAAAAAACCTCACTCAAAACACAGATATAGGTAACATGGAATCTAAATTAAATCCATGACTGTACATAATTCGAAGTGCAAGGAGAGCTTTATTAAAGTGGAAAAGGGGAGTGAAAAATTAAAGAGGAGAGGTTAAAGAAACACGGCACATGCAATTCTGTGTAATCTTGGGAAGGGAAGGGTTAGGGTTTGCATTTAAATCTCTCTAAAGGTCTGTTTCCAGCAACGAATTTGACTGCATTTAACTACAAATTTAAGTAAATTAAGAAATTTCTAACATTGAGTTGTTAACAGAACATTGAGCACAACTGAGCGGCGCTCAGTATCGTGGTGACAATCACAATTAGGGTGAATACAGAGGGATCGGGTCCGAACATTCCATCCAGCTCGCAGACAGCAATGGGAAGTGGAGATTCTGCCATCGTACCAAAACATGGCCGGTTTATCTATCACAGGAAAGCCAGACAGCGATGAGGTTTCATTGTATTTTTCACAGCTCTTTTAGCTCTCTCCAGATAGGATTTTACTGTAAACTGCCCTCAGTCGTTGACGAACTGCACTGATGGCTGACAACCGTAACCAGCAATTGGAGGGCTCTCCGAACATTCAGTTTAGGGAATGCTTTGGTTTGGAAAGGACCTTAAAGACCATCCAGTTCCAACCTCCTGCCATGGGCAGGGACACCTTCCGCTAGACCAGGTTGCTCAAAGCCTCATCCAGCCTGGTCTGGGACACTTTCAGGGATGGGACATCCACGGCTTCTCTGGGCAACCTGTGCCAGGGCCTCACCACTCTCGCAGTAAAGAATTTCTTCATCATTTCTAATCTAAAATTCTCTCAGTTTAAAGCCATTAACACGTGGCTGTTTGCTGTGATTGCTGTTAAAGATGGAAACTATCTAGACAACCTTGCTACACAGCCACTTCACCTTTCCCAGTCCTCCTCAGCATCTCTTCCTCCGTATTCAATTCCTTCTTCACATCCTCAGCTACCGTGCATTCCTAATCCTTCCCTTGAAGCACTCCTCCCGGCACCCACTCCGCCTCAGAAATCCCCAGCCACGAGGTTTAACCCTGGCTTGCTGGAATTAGCCATTCCTCCCAGAACCACCCATCTCCCATCGCAGCCTCCTTGAGCATCCTCCTCCTTTCCCTGAGACAAAAGAGAGGTTTGTCTCAAAGCTTCTCTCACTTTGTTCCCTGCAGACTGGTGGGGGAGCTGCTCCATGAACACACTCCCATGTCTTTTGTTCACAGGCCAGCCTTCATCAAAGGGGGCTGAAACCCGTGGGATTATTAAATCCATTATGCGTTCATTACTGGTAATCCGCTGCTGATTTTGCCAGCGGTTGTGCTTCCAACGGGAAATCCTGCGGGGCTCTGATTCAGGCGAGTAAGAGTCCCTCAGGGCTAGAGGACATAGTCACAAGCTGTGACGTTCAGGGGATGTTCAGGTTGGACATCAGGAGGAATTTCTTCACAGAAAGGGTGATCGGACATTGGAACGGGCTGCCCGGGGAGGTGATGGGAGTCACCGTCCCTGGAGGTGTTTAGGGAATGACTGGACATGGCACTCAGTGCCATGGTCTGGTTGACACGGTGGTGTTGGGTCATGGGTTGGACCCGATGATTCCAAAGGTCTTTTCCAACCTAAATGATTCTGTGATTCAGGGAGACGAGGCTGATCCCGCCAGCACCTCGGGACCCACTGTGCGCGCCACCGCACCGGGACCGGGATCCGGATTGGAATACGGAACAGGACCGGGATCGGGATCTGGCTGGAGGCTGGGATCAGGATTTGGATCGGGATGGGAAACGCCCGCCCGCAGCTCCCGCGCCAGCCTCTCCCTCGTCAGGGACAGGGGCGGAGCCAGTGACGTCACCGCCCCGCGCGCCGCTCCCGCGGGCCCGGCGCAGGCGCGGCGCGGCGCAGGACCCGGGGCGGAGGGTGATGTAATACCCGTAACGGCCCCGCTCCGTCCGACATCCGGGTATCCTGCCGGGGTGCTGCTTTTATTTTTTTT
>VXAD01002667.1:367448-411499 GCA_013399195.1 Dicrurus megarhynchus | reverse complement strand
GTGGCGCTGCGCAGTGCGGGGCCGGGGCGGGGTGAGGGGGCGGCGGGGCCGGGGCGCTGCGGGGCCCCGGGGCCTGTAAACAACCGGGGGCGGCGGAGAGCGCGGGAGCTCGGCGCCATCCCCGGCGGCACGGCTGGGAGCGGGTCGGGCGGCCGGAGGGAGGGAGATGGATGGGGAAGGGGAAGGGGGGTGCGATCCCGCTGGGATGTCGCTGCCGGGAGCCCCCTGCGCAGCCCCTGCATTGCAGGCGCCTGCTGAGGTTGGGGGTGTCCCCGCAGCCCCCCGGGCACGGCGAGAGGAGGGTGAGCGGCGGGGTCTGGGCCTGGCTCAGGTAGGAGCAGCAGCTTTCCCTTTCTCCCTGCCCCCTCCTTTCCTCGCCCAGAGTTCATTTAATAAAGGCTGTAAACAGCCTCCTCTCCCATCGCCACCCAAACGCTCGGGGCACGGCACTGACTGGGAAAAAAAACCAAAACAACACGCATCTATTTATAAAGCACCCCACCCTGGCGAGGGTCGGAGCATCAAGCGCTCCCCAAATAGTGACATTGTGATGCAGCGGGCGGCTTTCCCTCGCCAACGCCTTTCGGGCGTTTAAAGTTTGTGAGAGATTTCGGTGCCTTTGAAAACAATGTCGTGAGCAAAGGTTGCGCTGACGATCTGTGATCTGTCACAGAGTGCGTGGTAAAAGTCCGTGGAAGAAAATGCTGCTTTCGGTGAGAAAGTTGTGCGGTGATGTGCTGGGTAATTGGGCTTGCGCGTGAAATGCCAGAGGTTCTGAGCGTACGTCTAACCTTTTTGTTACATTAGATTGTATTCTGGTAGCTGTGATACAACGTTAAGACAGGCCGGAGGTTGACAGTTTCAGGAGAATTGATTTTGCAGACATCTGTTCGATACGTATTTCTATTTATTTGGTACGATTAAAATATTCCTTAGTGTTGCCATGTGGATGGCAAAATTTTGTGGTTACAGAACTAATGTTTAAGTTTACAGCAGCACTTGGGAAGAACTAAATTTTTTTGAGCTGTATCTTCTGTCAAATGAAAAAGTGCTGTTCATTGGGGTGGCCTCTGTGGTAACTTTTAAGTTTAAGGTCCTTAAGGTATATCATCCAAAGGAATTTTTTTTTTTTTTTTAAGCAGAAGACAGTTTTAGATCACGAGAGCAGTAGCTGGAAAGAAGGTAGGTGATATGTTTTCTTTAGAGTGTGATATTTAGCATCAAGGAAGCAGAATCAATTTATAAAGTAGAAGTTCTAACTCTTGTGATTCTAGGAAATGAATTTCCAAGTATGAGCCCTTGTAGCACTTTCCTGAGCTGTTTCAGTGATTAGGTGTCTGAAGCAGGTTTTGTGAAGTACTGGTGGAATTAAGGCTGGATGGCTACTGTTACTCAGCACCCTGAATGAGTTGCCAAATGACCAAGAATTGTGCAATTTCTAGCCACATTTCTTCTCTGATAGCTTCCCTTCTGTTGCTATTCATAGTTTCTTCTATGAATAACATCAGAGAAAACGTGGGCCAGGGAAGTTTTCACTTTACCTATCCAATCACAGTAGCATTCAAAGGGAAGGTGTTAAAGGGCAGCAGCTTGGATCGGTGCACCAGCATTAGCTGCTGCTAAAGTTTTCACTCCCAGGCCTTTCTGGGTCTCCCTTTTGTATATGAGACTGGGCTAGAAGAGTTGCTGATGCATCATGCCAGTTATTAATGTTTTCCTCACAGAGATCTCTGATAAAGTCCTCAGATAAACGTGGGGAGAGTTTGTCTGTCCTCTCTTCTGTCATATACAGGCAAGGCCTAGCTGTGCTTTGCAGGTTTAGTCCTCTGCTTGATGGTTGTCAGGTAAATCTCTCCCCTCGAGGTACGGTAGAAAACTATACCTGTTTTCCAAGTATTTCCTTAACTGTCTCTAGGTATGCTTGGGATACTTTTGTTGAAAGCAAGGAGAGGTGGAAGTGCCAAATGAGTGGTGAAGCTTGCAGGTCCAAACAAGCAGAACTCACTCAGAGCAATTTGAATTAAAACAGAGTACTAAAAAGTTTTTTTTTTCCCCTATAAAATCGAGCTGGTTGCTTCTTATCTGGAGTGCAGCTTATGCGGTGGAGTTGAGTCATTCTTGCTGAGATTGCATTTTGAGAACTGTCGTTAAAATGCTTAGATATTTAACTCTGGCACAGTATAATTTGCAAACTTATGTAACTGGTATGTTTTTGAATGCAGCTGTCAATAAGAGATCTTATTGCACTTTTCCTTTTTCGTGGAACTAGGGAATATAAAGCAGCTGCTTTCACAAAATGACCTAAATGTAAGTAATTTAAGAATAGCGTATTTCTTGCTAAAATATTGACATTTCTATTGGCGTAATTTTTACGTGTTCAGGTCTGTTCTGATGTACAAAATACTTACGTAATTGGCTAGGCAGAACAGCATTGCAATTAAGTGATGGAATGATGCAGGTTGTGCTAATAAATAGACAAGTTTTAGAATGGAATGTACTGTAAAATAACTGTTTTCATTTTGCCTCTGCAAACCAGAGACATTTTGAAGACTTGAATAGTAGTAATGTTTGAAGTCAAGACAATAGTGGCTTATCATAGCTAAACCTGAGCCAAAATGCATTTGTTCTTACTATTGCATGTGGACCTTGGTAATTTTTGCTCGTCTTTTCTCATAAATCATACTTTTCACTTAAAAAAAAAATTATGTATCATCTGTTTCTTTCTAAATGACGCAACTTGTAGTCTTGTTTGTTCTTTTAGAAATTAATCTCTTTTTGGATAATACTTGATTGCTGAACTCTTACTGGTCTCTGTAGTTTTAATCGTATGACCCAAATTTCAGTTTAGAATACTAGGATCAGGAATAAACTTCTGTAACATTTACACATGCTCAACTATAATCCTCTTCGTTGAATGAATGGCAAATGCAAAGTATCAAGTCTTGTGTATACAATATATAATCCCTGAAAAAATGAGTGTTCTTAGGATATTTAGAAGATCCGGGGAATGTGCATTCATGTACATTTTATGGCATTTTATGTACATTCCATTCACCAGAGCTAAAAAAAATGTTGTTTAAGGAGGATCCATGTATTTGAGCCACGATGTGGTGCAGATCACAGTGGAGATAACATTTTCTACTTGTAGCTTCTTTATGTTGCTCTCTGTCTGTGAAGGAACAATTCAGCATTTATTAAGATTTAATATTTCTAGAGTCAGTCACTTGACTCTTAAGACTGGGAAAAATGTTTAGACCAAGGGAATTGTAATCAGGGCAGGAGGAGAGAGCAAGTGTGATTCCATGGGAGTGAATAGGCTGATTTTTGTTCCTGGGTAGAGGCAGTAACCACTGGGTGTTACTGGTGTTAAACCACTGCTGCAAGGTCTGCTTTTCTGTAGTTGTCTGCTAACTCTGCTCTGTGTTAAACCACAAGCTAAGTTACAGATTTCTGTCAAGTTGCTATCTTTTTCCTTATTTGTTTTGTTTGTGTTTAAACACAAATACCAGTACAATTCACTGATGGATATTTCAGCTGCCTATTGGACTCTACAGAACAGAGTGTGTTTATAAATACATGAAACAGTTGCTCAGATTTTTTTAGCAGCTCTTCTCGAAAGGTGTTTATATGTGACTAAAACAACAGGATAAAAACTTCTTTCACTGACAGTTCCAATGAAGTACACTTCTACTGTTTAGAGTGTAAACTTTGTAGCAGTATATATCTATGTATATCAAAAGAGCATCTAAGAGTGCTACAAAGGAAAAAGCAAAACTGGCTAACCGTGTTTAAATATTGAAATGTAGAGAAATGCAGTTTACACAGAGAGGGAAAAGTACATTAGCCTCTTCGTTGCTAACAGATTATTTCTCATTTAAAGTAAGAATATTTTAGTAGATAAAAAGGTCTCTAAAGTCTTCTAAGATAATAATTTGCAAACCCAACAAACTTAAGTGTAACATGACTTGTGTTTTGATAGCTGCAGTTTAAATAAAGCAAAGCACTTCAATGTGCTTATGGTGATACGCCGCGTGCAGCTGAATTATGTGGGACTACTCAGATGTGTGATGTTGCTCTCATGCTTAAATGCCTTGCTGGATTGTGACCTAGAGGATGAAATGTGCTCTCATGTTTGGGTCTCAGCTGTAACTTGAAGGATTTTATATATCTATGTGTGCAATTCATTTTTACTGCCAACTGTCCTGGTGATCTGAAATTCAAATGGTAGCCTGTATTCTTCTTGACCATATATCACAGCTATTTGTCCATTAAGTCCTGTGGTATTTTTTACATGAAAATAACCTAAAATGCAGTAGCCACGAGAACTGTGTAAACTGTGCCTGAGCTCTTTGTGTTTGGAGATGAGTTTAAGGAATTCTCCAGCTGTTAAGTAAAACCCAAGTCTTTGGAAAGGAGTACAGAATGTGGAAAAATGTGGGCGGTTAAGCAGCTAGCATTAAATTGTAGGAAAATTTAATGAAGAAAGAATCAGTTGCTGTCAGTAAATAATTTTCTGGTTCCCTCAGTCAATTACAGTAAGTATTTAGACAGACCCTTGTTAAAAATCAACTGCTGCCACTCTGTAATGAGCCATTCTGCAGCTGCAGATCGAGGCCCCATAAGCTTAGGAAATGCTGGCATTAGTACTGCTTTGATTTTTGAAGAACAGGTGAATTCCACAATGTCCTCATTAAGTGACCAGAATGTGTAGAGCTGTCGTGAACTCTGGTTTGGACTGAGGGGAGCACCTTTACTGCCTTGTTTATCATGGGCAAATCACCTCTCTGCTGGTAGTGATAGAAGTGAACTTGGCAGTCAGTGTGCCCCTCAGAGGAAAGCCTTCTGTTCTGAAAGTTTCTGTCTGCATAAAAGGCTAAAAGCATTAGGGTTGTTTTTTTCCATTGGTTTCTTTTTTATATTTTTATGTAGTCTTGGGTGAAAAATCTGCTTTATTGCAGCAGTCATCCTCTGTCCTTGTTCTTCTAATGAGATAGGAATGCTGGGGATGTGAGGGCAAAATAGTTTTGTAAGTAAAATCTCTGTGTGTGTGTACAAATGAACAAACTCCAGCTTTTCCTAAGCTTTGAGGATTTGACTTCCAGGTCTTAATGTGCTTCTGGCATAGTTTTGATGTCATTTCCTTGCAAGCAAAGCCAGGTTACAGCTGTAACTTCGGAACATTTCCTATTTTATTGCCATTTTATTCCCAGGTGTAGTCATCAGGTTTCAAGTCTGTCCTGTATGCCGCTTTTCCTATATCCTCACCAGAATAGTGTTAATGTTGCTGAGATTAGAACCCCACAAATGTTTTCATGTAAAGTGAAGGGTCTGGGAAATTGCTTGTGTATTATTTTGTAATATTGAGTGCTTGATTAAACAGGAAGTTTTGGGGCCTTCATGCAAACATCATCTTCTAATTATTGGGCACACACATACTGGTTGTGTTTTCTCTAAATAGTTTATTTTTATTTTACTCCCAAGCTCTATCTGTATAATCTTTATTTTCACTTGGGTGTCATTCTGCCATATTGATAAAATAAATTGCTCATAAGACAAACCATAAACAGTTGGCTGATGCTTCTTGTTGAAGTTAGGAAGATCTGAAGTTTGAAAGCTTTAAATAATTAGTTTATAAAAGGAGCAGTGATGTTGGTGAGCAACTAGAAATACAAAGAGGAAAAATTGAAGATCAGATAGAGGGATGATTCCATGTGTTCAGTTTTCTTGAAATATATAGGACGGTATTAACTACATTTTTAAGATGTTTGCAGTGAAGTTATCAGTGAAACAATACAACAGAGGGATGGTGGGGTTCTGTAAGAATTCGTACACATTACCACAGGCAACAAACAATATCAACTGTAAAAAAAAGTGGCAGTTTCCTGAACTGAGAGTGACTGTGTGAATGCAATTTTTTTCCCATATTTCAGGAATAGTTCACTTAATGCATTTGCTGTTTTGTTGTTTTTTAAATTATTCTTATTCGAGCCTCCCTTTGTTTTTGGAATCTCAGCAAATAATCCCATCAGGACCTTTTTTCATGGAGCATCTTTTTCTTAGTTTATTTTAACACTTAGCTAAAACACTGACAAATTGGCAGTAGCTTGACTTCGCTCCAGTTGCATTTGAACAACCAGAACAATCCTGGACAAAAGCCTTTCTGGTCTAGAGGCTCTTTACCCAGTATCTTCACTCTTTTGGGTGGGGGCAGGATGGCCTAGGACTCCAATTCTGTCTTGATTTTTCTGAATATGTTAAACTGAACTCGATAGAAAAAGTAAATGCTTTTTGTTTGGTTTTTTCCTTTGACACAGAAATGGCAGTGGAATGATGTGAGCCTTCCATTAAAGAAAACTTTCTTCTGTGAATCTTTTTTTTGTGGCAGGTATTGTTTGATTGGTAAAACTGACAGTGAACGAAGATATTGAGGCTCCAAGCTGTAAATGAGAGATCAAAAAAAAAGAAATTTAGAGAAAAGGGAGGTTTTAGCTATTATTTGAAATATTTGATATGTTCAGATTTGTTAAATTTTTGCACTGTAAGTGGCTCGTACTCAAGTAGGAATTTTCAGTTAGGCCCACAGTGTTTAGGAGTGGGGTAATGATCTATTATGATTAGAAATGACAGTGGCAGAGCACTCGTGGTATTGCAAATACTGGAAAAAATTGTAATTCAACTTTTATGACTTACTATAGTTCCATTCTTCTGGGTTGTCTCTTTCTGTTTCCACCCATGTTTTCTTTGTGGTGAAACTATTGCTGTAGGTAGTTCTGTTGGAACGGCTGTGGAGCAGTGTGTACTCCTGTCATGAGCAGCTCGGTTGGAATCCTTAATCTCACTTGTTCGCCTTGCTCTTTTAAAAAATTTGAATCTTGTTACATCTCATTGATATATAAAGTGAAGCAAGGCCTTTCTTTGTCCCAAATTCTGTCTACACAGGCTGCAGCTTCCTTGGATCTTCCAGTTCTTTTTTTCAGTTGCTTCAATGGGGCTCTGAGTTTTGGCTGGAGCCTGCAGGAATTTCTACACTGTTAAGAAAGCAGTTGTCTAAGCTTTGTGTCTAAAATGGGTGTCTTTTGTTTATATTCCAACACTTCTAAGTAAGAAATCTTTGGAAAATGAAGTATAACCAGAAAGTTATTCTGAACTCAGCACCAGCATGGGCATGTTTTCTGCTTATTTATGCTTTCAAGCAAGGACCTTGGTGTTTTCATTCTCATGCTGTTCAGACAGCAGCACATGAATTTATGCAGAGCTACCTCATTGATTTTCATAGTTCTTGTTAGTGCCATTTTGGTTGTCTACATAGTTTTTCACAGTGATTGGGCTGCTCATACTTTGATGTTGCTGTGGTTTTTTCTCTTATGCTTTCTCACTTCTAATTTGTAGTACAGATATTTAGAAAGAAGCAAGAATTTTGTCTGGGCCAAGAAATACTCACTTAATCATGTTCTGAGGGTGCCAGTCATGATAGGATCCTGATAAGTGACTGGCACTTGTGGATACAAGTTGTATTTCCTCTCAGAATCAATGTAGTGATTTTTCATTCCCAGCAGCGGTCTTGGTGATTCTGGAAAGAACTTAGTTTCTTCCATAACAGACCATATTGCAAAATGAACCCCATAAAGAATTATTGAAACTATATCACCATCTTTCAAACTTATGAAGGAACAATTTGTTAGAGGTGAATTATCTTTTTCAATGTCCAGGGCTTCCTTTTGCAAAAATCAGATTACACATGTCTCTGCTGGAGAGAGCTTGAACCTCAGCCAAAATACACTCATATTGAGAAGCTTCTCATTTAACCTTGGAACAGGTTTAGTTGTCTGCAGGAGAGGTAGGTAGGAGCAGAAAATAATGTTTTAAGAAGAAGCTGAAACATGTTGTTGGAGGGAGGGTGTTAACTTAGAAATGGTTACCTTCTGTGTTCCAGAAGGCTTTAATAATCCTCTCCTAAATCCTACCTGCCCTGCCATACACACCACGTGGCATAAAATATTTTGCTGCTTAGTACAGGGAGGCATTTGGAAAGGCTGTCAGCTGCTAGCAGGGAGAAGGGATTTTAAGCAGAAGTTATGTTTAAAAAAAAAACAAACAAAAAACAACTCTCCAAACAACTTAGATCGGTAAAATGGCAGTGCCTGTGGGCCAGCCACTAAGAGGTCAGAGCTCATAGGTGTTTGTATCAGAGATGCAGTGATTTAGTGTTTTCTCCTGTGCTGTGAAGTTGTAGTAGCCATCACTGTTGCATATTAATTAGTGGGAGAGAGGGAGGGTAAGCTGAGGAAGTTTGGAACAGTTCATACTTTCCCTCATACACACGGAGTTATTAACTTGCTTCCTCTGGGTTTCTGGGGTTTTTTTGTTAATTTTGTTTGTTTGTTTGTTTTTTGTTTGTGGTTTTTTGGGGGGGGGGGGGTTTTGGTTTTTGGTTTTGTTTTTTTTTTTTTTTTTTTGTCTGCCACAAGCCATACCTGCTACATCTCTCCTAAACCAAAAGTTCTTAATGGTATTAGAAATTTTCTTACCCATATGGGTAGTTTCTTATGATCTTCTTTTTGCAGTTGTCTTACTAAAATGTAACACAGACTACAGCTGCATCCTCATGAAGCAAATGTTCTGGTGGGGAAGTGGCATGTTAGTCTGTGTTTATTGAACTAGCCCCACTTCTGTATTTTATTTCTTTTACTTCTTTTTCATAAGCAGTTCACGTCTCCTAGCTGGCCATGTATTCCTGTGTCTGAAAGTACACATTCAGAAACATCAACTGTAACTTTTTAGTGTTTTATTGATGTTTCGAACCATGAGTGCCAGAACTCAGTCATATAGCCTCCGATAGTTTTTAAATAGTTTCACTGGCAAGAAGCTTTTTCATGACTTCATTCAGCCCATGACTGTGGTGTAATTATGTCTCCTCATCTGCGTGTTCTGTTTTATTTTAGTCATTCTTCCGATCCCTGGGATGTTCTCTGACATGTTGTTTGTTAAAATTAATTGATTTGGGGCATGCAGTATGTACTGTCAGTTTTTCATTCAGCAGGCTGTAACTTCTGAAAATGTTTCCACGTTTGCACAATTACATGCTGTCTGGCTACTGCATCCAGCCTGCTTAAGGCAGAGGGAAAAGTACTGTGGATCAGGCTGGAGTTGAAGTGAATAAATGCCCTTTTTCTAGTCGGTAGCAGTCTGTATAATTTGGTGACTTGTTCTGTGTCCTGTAGTTCAAGTAAAGGTTGTAATCTTTCTGTATGGTCCTCATTACAACACACAGGGTGTAATGTCACTGAGAGAATTGTTCCAGGAAATTGGAGTGTGGGGATATTTCTCAGCTTAGTTAGAACAAGTGCCTGTGATTTCAGTGTGGTTCATATAAGCAGCTTATCCTAGTGGAAGGAATACAACTTGAACATTGTTTGAAAAGGATTATTAATTTACATATTGTTCAACTGAAAGTTTCAGATGGGGGTGGTTAGTTTTCTTGGACAAAATGATCAGATCTTTGTCCAAATTCCTTGGAAAAATGAATTTGTGTTTCTGTAGGGGTATGTGGAATTGCATTAACTGTCCTTTGTGAATGATTTAGGGCTTATCTTCTTTTGAACCTTGTGGCAAATGAACAAGAAAATAGCAAAACAGTAAAATTTATTTTCCTGTGTAGCAGAAAGCATTACAGTTGTGCTGCCTGGATAGCACAATTTGAGGAACAAATGAAGGGGCAAAGAGATTTCATGCATTCCAGTGATGTATCTGTGGTTGTCCATGGTTGTCCATGGCCTGGTATACTAATTACCCTCCTTTTCTTTGCCACTCTGTTCTCCAGTTGCATCTACTTTCAAGGACTTCAGCTACTGACTCTTTGGCATGCTGCACTCATTATTTCAGTTTTGTTTCTAATGCTGCAGTCCTTTGAATTTTGGCACTCTTGTGTTTTATCCAAGATCTTGTTATTTGTGTTGATTTTTCTAGTCCCTGTACAGTATTCTTACTTTTCCATCTGCAAACCACAACTTGAGTTTTCTGTGCACTTGCTGGAGAGGCTGTCCTTCAGTTTGACCTCCACAAAATCAGTGCTTCAGAAATCGTGGTTAAAATGCACTTGTAGATGCAGAGATGCATCCCCTGCACATTCATTTCTGTTCACAGGGGTCCGTTTTCACATCTAGTTTTTTTCAGATGCCTCTCTGTTCTTCAGAGACAAAATCCAGAAACTTTGGCTGCAGAAAGCTCTTCTCTTTTATGACCTAAAACTAATGAAAGTCACTGATACGGAAATGGTGATCCAAGAATCATCTTAGATTAAAAGTGAAGTTTGTTTGGCTGATTGCTGTGCAGTTGTAGCACCAGATGATGTGTGAGAGTCACCATTTCCAAAGAAAATGTTGCACCTCTGATCTTTTTACAAGGCACGGCCCTTACGGTACTGTTCAGATTCATACTTCTCTAAGAAAAAAAACAACAGTGGGTGGTGTACGTTTGCCACTAAGTTTTGGGATTAAAGTGCCTTTTCTCTTACTTTGCCTTTAATAGGAAGAGAGAGAATGTCTGTCTCCTTCAGTACATATGTGCATCATTCAAGCATCCCAAAAGTTGAGGCTTCCAGAGCAGAGGACTGGTCCTGTCTCCTGCCATGAGACTGCAGTTTTCTGACATGATTGTAGAAATGTGTGACTGGGTTAAGACAGTAAAATTATGTGGAGAATAAAGGTCATAAAATGAGGGTTCCTCTTAAGAAAGATGACTAAAGACATAAAGAGAGGCTGAGTTAAGCCATCTTCAGGATCTGTTTTATGTATTGCACGCATTGCATGCAGTCTGTTCTGGGTCTGTGTTTTTACATAACAAAGTCATGCTGTAACTTGGGCACTTGCACTGCCATAGGTTAATCAGATTTGCATACAGGGTTATATGCTTAATCAAAGGTGTCATTCCAACTCAATCACTGTAGTGCACAAAGCACCTCATCAAAGAATGACAAATGTGCTCGTAATTTAGGTAGACACTGGTGTGTGGAAGATGTTTCCATAGATATGGACTCAAAAACAGGTCTAAAAGGTGTTTGTAGTAGGAAGGAGGCACGGCTTTCTTATGTCAGCATTTCTCTGTGTGTGTCCATCCCTTCTTTTAAAACTAAGATTTTATTTTCGTAGCTGAAACTCTTTAAATTCTTCAGGTTTTAACTACACATAAGGGTGTCTTGGTTTGAAAGACAGGTGTCTGCCAAGGAAGGCAGGAGCCTCCCTTGGAATGGAAAATGTAACCCCCTTCCCTCCAAATTACTATAATTTTGAAATTAAGGGGCTTTCAGGCAAAAATATGAGAAATAGGAATAACAGTTCTTTACTAGTATATACAACAAGGCAATAATACAGAAACACTGGCTTAACCTGCCAGAGTCAGGATAGGATCTGACACCCTGCTGGGCAGCGTGGTGGTCACAGTCCCATTAAGGGGTGGCTGCATCCTCTGTGAAGTGATAGATAAGGTTCTGTCAAAGTGGTGATCCTGTAGAAGGGTCTGGTCTTCCTCTGAAGGTCCAGTGGTGGTTATGTACCACCAGAATCCAGTAGGTAAGGGCTGCCTGTGGTGTTGCAAACCTCAGATTATATCCAGGTAGGAATGCTTGGTTCCTCCCCCTGGGCAGAGCATCTCACAATGGGATGATGTAATTTATGAGTCCCGCAGTGAGCCTGGCTGGCCCATTAACAGGAGCCATCCCTCCGGAGGGAGTTATCAGGGATGTGTCATGGAAGAGACAAAGAACACTGCCCTGCCTGGTTTCAACATCTGGTGATAGAATACATACTTTTGGTTACATCTGACATTGTAACCTAGACAAAAGGGTATGGGGGGAGAAGTAGCAGGTAGTCTCCAATTCATCAGAATTCACAGATTGGTCAGTTTAAACTGAAATTTTTCTGAATGAGAATTGAAATTCTTGGAAAAACCTAAATGTCTGGCGCATTCATCCTATCCACAAGTAAATGATGCTTTTTTTGCAGAAAAAGTGAGGATTTTGAAAACCTGGCCTATTCTCCTGCAGGTTTAGACTGCTGTTTTGGTGGAAGTCTGGTTAGCTGGAGTGTGGCAGGGAAGACAACTGCAGTCTGTTATTGCAGTTTTCAGAGGGTGATCACTTCATGCTGTGGGCAATTTCTGAAGGAGTTGTTCCATGACCACATTGTGGTTTTCCTTCTGCCTGGCTGTGTTCACATCCATGGTGGGCAGCTCCTACCCCTGAAGAATCCTGGGTTAACATCTCACATACAAAGCTTAGCTTAAAAGACCGCGAGCTTTCAGGTTGCCTTCTGGAGAGGGATAAGGCAGTTTGGTATTTGAATAGAGAGTGATTTATTAGCTTTGGAGGTGTGCTAGCAGTTCTGTAGTTGTTGTTAGAACTTCATACAGACTGTATGTATGTATCTCTAATTTACACGATAAACTACTGAGCAGGACAAACAGTTTACAATGCACAACTCTGAATGTTGTGTACATAGTAAAGTGAGAGATTAGAAGAAAAATGGCCCTTTTTTGACAGTGTTTGTGGTCGATGTAACTGTATCCTGTTCTTAATGTTTTTCTGTTTTGTTTTAAACACAGCAATAATGTCAAATACCTCACAAAAATATATTTGCTGAGGCAGTTTCTGCTTTTTGAGCTCTAAATTAAGGTGAAAAAGTTGAATATCTGCGTTCTGTTTAATAATCTCCTCAACAAAGAGAACATTCAGTGTTAAACTCTGCTGCTATCATAGAATGAATAAAAAGTATTATTCAGCAAAATAATTCCCCATGTGATTTATAGCAGCATTCTGTAATTATTTTGATCACTCTGACTTCACCAGAGTTGCATGTGAAGATAAAAAAGTCTTAAGTCGTATTTTTTTCCTAGCAACTGCAGTAATGTGAACCTCCTGCATGTGCTTGGGACACAAGACACACACTGTGCACACTCTGTTTCGTTGGTTAGTTACAGCTTGCTTGGGCATCAATATTTTGTGTTCACTTGAGAAGAGACAGAGCTCCAGAGCTGGGTTTGGGGTGAGAGGAAGCAGAGGTGAATTGCTGCTGCCATCCCCATACAGCTGAAGTATGTGCTTTGTTTTTGTTAACAAAGCATGTGAGCCAAAGAGTGCATAACCAGTCCCCGTGCCTCACATTTGAATCACTGTTGTGGTGAGATCAAATGTAAACTTTTCTTGACTGTTTATTCTAACACAGATGTTTTAGAAAGGTTGATAGTGGCTGGAAGAGACAGAGTGAAGAGCTTTGTTGGATATATGGTGTCACTAATGGCTGGTGCTGTATTGCAATAAAAGCATGTTATAAAAATGTGATGTTGTCACTTAGAAAACTGGTCAAATACATTCCATGGTCACGTTAAACATTTCTAGAACCCCTGGTGTACTGATTTTTCTGCGAGTGCAGCTGTTAGTTGGGGCCTCAGGTAAAATCTGTTTCTGAGGTGCTTTTCACAGCTAATTTTTGTCCACAGTCTTCAAATAGAAAAGCTCATAGTTTTGTTCCATTACCTTGTATTGTATAACAGTGATTTGCAGACTCTTTGATGCTTCCCAAGGCGTAATTTGCAAGTATGTAAAGTGTGTGACCTATTTTGTATGATTTTTTAATAATGAATGCACAAATAAACCGATGTGGATTAGAAGGGTGGGTTGGATGGTTAGGGTGTGAAAACCATGAAGATAAACCAGTCAGTTTACACTGCCTGAAATATAACTCTTATTCTCTTAAGCATTAATATTTGCTGCATCACATCCCAAGGAGGAGGTGAAGGAGGAGAGGGTGTGCAGTGTATGGGTCTGGCTTTAATCCTGATTCGCACAGGAATTTACAGTACTGTGATTTTATTTCCAAACAGATTTCCTCAGACTTGTCAGGGGCAGTTGTCTTTCAGTGAAGCATGAATACATGAGGGTTTTAAGTAAATCTGCAGCACAGACATCTGAGAAGCTGCTGCGTAATTTAACCGAAAATCTAAGGATGAGCTTTTACAAGATGGCTGAGCCAAACTAATGGCTTGCTGCTGCCTAAAGGGACAGCTGCTCTGTTCCTTCCCAGTCCTGCTCCTAGTTAATCCAGTATTGCTTTTTCCTTTTTGCAGACTCTGGCATCCTCTTGGTCATTCAGATAATTTATCTGTTTAAAAAACCCCAAATAACAACCGAACACAAAAAACCCTGAAACTCCATTCCTGAAAGAAAACCTAATCAGTTTGCTTTCATTTCCCCATGACTACCAGAAAAGCAGTGTTAGCAAGAAATTGTGGCCAGCAGGTAGGGATCTAGGGAATGCCACTGTCCTGGAAACACTGAACTCTTTCATGGCTCAGTAGTTGCAGGGAACAGCCATTCAGATGTGTGCCAGTTAACAAGTCCTCTTTGAAACTGATTTCATACATAGTTCCAGTAGAGGCTTTTGTCAGAACCATGAATGACAGTGCATATAAATTTTTCAAGTAAAACAGGTGAAAATACAAAAATATGAAAAGTGCAGTTCAGCTAGTAGTAGTGTCCTTGTTTAAATTAGATGAAAGCATTGCAAATTTGACTGGAGACACAGACAAATCAGCTTTATAGCTGTGTATTTTGGTCATCTTAACATTACTTGTGCCATTATTTAATAGCTTCCAAAAGGATTTTTAAACAAGACGTTTAAGAAATATCTTAATAATCCTTTTTTTTTTTTCCCTTTGTAGAACTGAAGGAAGGTCATCATGGGAGCATTTTTAGACAAGCCAAAGATGGAGAAGCATAATGCCCAGGGGCAGGGGAATGGGCTGCGTTACGGTCTGAGCAGTATGCAAGGCTGGCGTGTGGAAATGGAGGATGCGCACACAGCTGTGATTGGTTTGCCAAATGGACTTGATGGATGGTCGTTTTTTGCTGTCTATGATGGGCACGCTGGATCACAGGTTGCCAAGTACTGCTGTGAGCATTTATTAGATCACATCACGAGCAACCAGGATTTTAAAGGGCCAGATGGGCCACCATCTGTGGAGAGTGTAAAGAGCGGCATCAGAACAGGTTTTCTGCAAATTGATGAACACATGAGAGTCATCTCCGAGAAGAAGCATGGCGCAGACAGAAGTGGGTCAACAGCTGTGGGTGTCATGATTTCTCCCCAACACACGTACTTCATCAACTGTGGAGACTCGAGAGGTTTGCTCTGTCGAAACAGGAAGGTTCACTTCTTCACACAGGATCACAAACCAAGTAACCCACTGGAGAAGGAGCGTATACAGAATGCAGGTGGCTCAGTAATGATTCAACGTGTGAATGGCTCTCTTGCTGTTTCAAGGGCGCTTGGGGACTTTGATTACAAATGTGTCCATGGGAAAGGTCCTACAGAACAGCTGGTCTCACCCGAGCCTGAAGTTTATGAAATTGAGAGATCAGAAGAAGATGATCAGTTCATCATCCTGGCTTGCGACGGTATCTGGGATGTTATGGGAAATGAAGAGCTGTGTGACTTTGTAAGATCCAGACTTGAAGTCACTGATGACCTTGAGAAAGTTTGCAATGAGATAGTTGACACCTGCTTGTACAAGGTAGCCAGACTTGAGAGAAGGAGTTTACTGTGTTTTTGCTATTTGAAGTTTATGAACATGTTTATAATAAGTTTGATTCCAGTCTTTTAAGTATCCAATGGTTTATGGTGACATGACTTTGACAGTGATGACCACGTTTCCCACAAAAATGGTGATAGAGGGGGAACAAACACATAACAGAAACAATGTTTATCTGGGTGGTTTTGGTTAATTACGACTTTATAATCATGTACAAATACATTGTGATGAATGGAAAACTAGAAGCTGATGGGATTTTAGGGGCAAGCCGAAGACAATACTACCCTTTTCCATTTCATAACGTACTTTAGAAAACCTTAACTCTTAAGACTTAATCAGGCTAGAGAGTATTTTTCCCCTTCCTAATCTTCCCCTGCTTTCTTGGGCACATAGTAGTAACATTACTGTCACATTTACACCAAGATAAATGCAGAGTCAATGAACCTTGACTTCATATTTTGAAGACCTGGCTTCCAAAGTTAGTTTTTATTTTGGTTTAATTACTGTACTTCTTATTCGTTATTGTGTGATACAGCTCTGAAACCAGCTCAAGTAGAAGATGAGACTATTTGGTTTAACAAAACTATGTAACTTTGTCTGCATTAACTTCTACTTTGTATTAATAAGTTGCAGTGTGATGCAGTTACTGAGTTTCATAGCTTGATACTTATTTTGCAAAGGCAAACTGGAAGTCGTAGTGTAAAAAAGCCGACTTTTTTCTAAAGAAACAAGACAACATCCTTGCTCTTCCCACATGGCTAACAGGATCATTGTTTCCCATCTGGAAAATTGTAATTGCTTTCCATCACCTCGGCAGATTGATAATGGTTATATTTTTGTTTACTATTTTTGTTTGATAATCCTAAAAACAAATACCAGGAAAGGAACAGTGGCTCGTGGATGCTTTAAGCTTTGCAGGAGCCAACTGTCAGCACCTCCCCATACACCCATATGCTCTTGTTTTGCACACTGGTTTGTTCTTGGTCTCGCTGACATCAGTGGATTTAATTAGTGTTAAAAGTTAAGCCTATGGATGCATGTTTGTAGGCCAAAGCACAGGGGTATTGAAAGTAGACCAAACAGTTACTCTGCATAAGCAGAATGTGTTTGTATTTTAACATATTCAAGTATTGGGGTTCTCTTTAGTTGGAGTTTGAAATGTTGACATTTTCTGCAAAGACCTGGGTACTTTACAGCTGGTCTTCTAATAAATTCTCTCACTTGTAACTTTTCTTGTTTTAAATGAAAAGGGGAAGAAAAAACCTAATAGCTGTGGAAGCACTGTCTGAATTCAGCACCTTCCTGCTTAGTGTTTTTAGCAGTGATGGTTTTGTTCACCCATTCAGCTGGTTTCCCAAAATGATTGGATGGTGCTTAAAGCAAGATGGAACATAACTTTGTAATTATACATCACTCTTTACTAATGTCAGTTTTTAGAAGACAATGGACTGTCTGTAACTGGCTCCATGTAGTCTTCAGACCATAAAAGAGGAAAAAACACTGACTTAAGAATTGTACTGAATGAATGGGCCTGGAATTCTGTAAGGGGTACAGGGAGATTAATAATAATGATAATATTAATCCATAATAGTGAAAGTTGGATTCTGATACCGTATGATTTGTGAATTTCTGTGTTTAAAATGCTTTGATGTGTGTTTAGCCTGGTGTATATACATTTCTCAAATCATTTTTTCTTTTCCACCAGGGAAGTCGAGACAACATGAGTGTGATATTGATCTGTTTTCCGAATGCACCAAAGGTATCACCAGAGGCGGTGAAAAGAGAGGCAGAGTTGGACAAGTACCTGGAAAGCAGAGTAGAAGGTGGATCATTTAAAAAAAAATAAGTAACTTTGTTTCTAAACAGACCCCTGGCCCCTTTCCCCTTCCAACAACTAAACCCTTAACACATACAGGCTTTTTAATACATCTTCAAGTGCCATTGGCCATCCTGTGTACCTCTGAAATAGGCACTCATACATGTCTTGAAAAAGTTCTGCTATGAAAGTGCAGCAGCCTGTAGCCCTGAAAATTATTCAGGATGGCAGAGAATTCATTTGTGCTCAGTGTTCTTCCTGAGTCTGTTGACAAGACTAACTTCAGACCAGTGAATCCTGGTTCCTGTTACATGGAGTTAAATGAAATAATCAGAATATCTTGCAAAGTGTCTGTGAAGATCGTAATTTGAGTGCCATTTTTCCTTATAGTTAAGTATAAATCAGTTAGCTGTAATATTTTATTATCCAGTAATAGTAGGGTTACAACTTGATTACTGTAATCTTTAAGCACCTGCTTACATATTTACTTATTTGAAAGTATGTCAGAAATTTGTCAAAACTAATCTTTAAGCATTCATGACAAACAAAAGCTGGGAACTCATCTCTTACTCTGATAGTAACTTAAAAATCTTTATTTAAATTTGTGTTTCAGGAGTTCTTAAACTTTAAATTGAAACTGCAAGTCTGGGGCTTTTTGGATCACATAAAAATGATATTTCAAATCAATTTGATTCAAATAATTTCTGATTAAAACTGAATTTATAGTGCCTTTTGATATTTAAAACCAACTACAACTTGGAGTTTGTTTCTGAAATCTAAGACACGCTGTATGCATTATTTGCATAGGTTAAGTCTATTTTTGAAGTGGACTCCTCTATATGTTACAAGTCTAGTTATGTGTGTGTATACTCCCAAGAATCCTTAATAGCACACAGGGCACGATAGGCAGAGTTCTCCACAAATACGGTAGCAGTGATTAGTAAGTTAGAGGAGTACATTATGCACTTTTTTCCTCCTTAACTTGCATGAAGGTAACACAGTGCAGCTCCAGAAATTTCACAGAGAACTTGCCTGCATGGGAATTGAGGGCTCAGACAAATTCATGTGCAATTTTTAAAGCACTTACAAGCTGTATAGGTGCTCCTTCAGAAAGTATCACATTTTCCCAAGGCCTCGTTCGCCAGGTCTTGACAAACTGCATCTGTTCTGCCCCTGAACAAATGCCCAGGCAGACTTTTCTGTGTTTTAATCTCAACACTTGCCTGAGAGGAGAGGTTGGTGCACAGTCAGCGCTGGTGTGAATCTCCCTGACAGCGTGGCAGGAATATCCCAGTGCAGTCACACTGCAGGAGGGAAGTGTCAGATGGCTCCCTCCATGCAGAGCAGGGAGCAGGTTTGCACCAGGCGTGTGAGCTGCTTGCTGTGTGTGCCCACCCACAGATTTGGTGAAGAACAAGTGTGCTGTACATTCACACATTGATTCACAGCGTGGTAACTCTCCTTATCTGGGCAAGTACTGCCTTCTTATCTTAGATATTTTGTCTGAGTTCAGACAAACTCATGACCTAGAATATGAAAATACAGTGAAGCCAAGGCTTGCGTGTTCAGCTGGCTTCATTGTACCCCAGGAATATTACGGTGAGGAAAGCTGGCATTTTTGTACAGCTGCTTCATTTTCTAAAGGAAGAGCCTAAGCACTGGACCTGCATGTGATTATGGTACATACAAGGAATTTGGCTGCTGGTACTTTGCATTTATATAAATAGGAAACTGCAGGAATGAGCAAAGTGTGATAATTGCATAGAGGCAGAAGGATTCTGTATGTAGTTATAAAGCACTTTAATACTAATTTAATGGGATGATGCCTGAACAACTTGAGGAAATATATTGTACTTCCCCTCAAGGGTCTTTGCTTAATTTTTAGAGTTATCCTCAATCTTTTGTCTATTGTTGCACAAGAATATTATTTAAATTAATGAATATGTAGTAAACACTACTCAAGCCAGCAGTGATTTGTATCAGCTGTTTGCAGCGTTTGGCCTTTTAGGTCTTATGCATGAGGGAATTTGAAAGGCCTGAACTAGAGTAGAATTTCAAGAACAGGAGTTGATAACTTTGTTATATTTAACTTAATTCCTGTGCCATTGCATTGTTTCTGAAGTAAATGAGTAATGCCTTATTGACTAGTAAGGCAGGACTGCTGCAGCATCTGAGACTTTATACACTACAGTGAATAATCTTGCTCTTATCCTAGGATACTATAACAGTGGTAGTGCTTAACTTTAAAAGCCTGATTTTTGGTTGAAGGAACTAAAAAAATATAAAGAGTACTTTTAGATGATCTTACTAATCTGTAATATCAATTTAAATTTAAAACTCATTAAAATGGAAACTTGGTCAAAATGCATATTATGTATTTTTATTGCACTTCAGTACTCGGTGAAGTCCAACAAGTAAATGAGAGTCGATACTTTCTAATGTGCATTTTTTTTCTGGTTGTATTTTTATCCCTTTGGCCCAGAATATACCTTTGTACTGTTAAAAAATAGTGCAAATTTTAAGACTGAGTAGGATTTAATAGTGATGGTCATCTTGAATAAGGAGAGATGATTCAGATTTTAAAAATGGAGAAACTTTTCTACTTAGCATGTCACTTAAGACTCTCCTGATGTGTTTGTGGTCCAGATTCGTAGCTGCAACAAATAATGGAAGAAGCAGCAAGTGTGGAGAACCATCCTTGTGCCATTACTTGCAATAAATCAATGTTATTCCTAAAGTATCATGTGAACTTCATGGTAGAAGTAATCAGTCATTCCAAAATGTGTTGCTATTATTTGCACTAATATGTGTTATTGATGTGTTGACTCTAAGAAGAAACTTGTCTAAGGTTTTTTTTCTGTTCTCATTTTTTTTTTTACATAAAACCATTCCGTACTAGATAATCCCTGCAATATTTATACTGATGTAGAGATAAATAATTTTGAGTTAGCTGTTATATGTTCCTTCCCTAATTTTCACAAAAACAAAGTTCTGGCTTTTTCTTAAACTTTGTATGGAATTCCCATTTTTGAATCCTTTATTTTAGGGTTGTAAGTACATTTTTCCAGTACTTAATGCCATGAAAATGTGTAGAAGGTTTAAAAGTAAATTAAAGATTGGGGGGAGGGTTGAAGGTGTATTGAAACAAGATAATTCCAATAAATTAAACACAGCTAGCAGACCGACTCCATTTGTTGTGTCTTCAGTGTTCATTCAGTCTGTATCTATAGTTTTATCAAAATATAAATGTATTCATTTAGTGGAGACTGTATGTTAAATGTACTGCAGTTACAGGTTGTGAAACTGTGTAGTATAGGTCAACTATAAATTCCTTATTTTTGTACAGCAGAACTTTAGCACTAGCACAATGTAGCATATTCTAGATGTTCAAAATTGCACAATAAAGGAACTTGGCAAACCAAATCTGAGATCTTGGCTTCTTATTCAGATTTAAGATTCATAGATTATTTCTTTGCTAAATGTTAGATGGTAAAATGAACTTTGGCTGTAGATTTAGAGGAAATGGCAAGTTTTTGAGGTGTCTCTGGTGTGCGGTGTCGTGTATTTAAAATTTAGGTTTTGAAGTAAACAGCTTAAAGGTTTGTACTGCAGAGTTTGATGCTGGTTGAGGACTAGGCAGTGTTTCCACTATACCTTGCAAATAATTTACACAGCCTGACTACAAAACAGAGCTGATGGTTTTTGTAAACACACACAGCCCTGAAAAACCATTACATATACAAAAATCATTCACAGTTGTTGTTTTTTAGGTTTTTTGGGGTTTTTTTTTTACTAAAAAGGACTGGATATATGTTGGTTTTAAAAGCTTTCAATGTGCCTTATCTCACAAATTATAAAATGGACACTTGGTATGTTCTTCTGGAATTTAGGGCAAAATCTGAATGCTTGAGTATTTTTCAAAAGCGGTACTGATGAATTCCAACTACTTTCAAACTGTGTAAATGCTTTATTATGTGAAGAACAGTGTGCATGTACATACATGCATGTATAGATGTGCACATATGTACACATTATTGTATGCATGTTGCAGTATTCACTTGAAGATGAACAGCACCAGGTCTTAATAATTCATGTGTTTTGTAATTTCTGAGAGCTCACGTTTACAGAGAAATTAAGGAGATGCATTTTTTAAAATGTTCTTGTTCTTTAGACTTCATAGAAGCCCTATTTAAAGAGTGACTCTTCAGGGGTGGTATGGTCTGAAATGTCTTGAATTCAAATAAAATTGTGTGCTTTTGACTTGAGGAGAAAAGTGAAAAAAGCAAACACAAAAAACCCAAACCAACCAGGCCTAAGAATAAAGTTAAAGAATTAATGTCTTGACTAACATGGCTGTGGCTACAACACAGATTCTCTTCACCCAGCAGCTGGAGTGGATCAGCTTTTAAGTTTCTGCCCTGTATTTAAATATCTCCTGAGTTGAGGATGAAACTGTCAATTAGATGATGTCCCTGGCTTTTAATTTATGTGTAATAGTTCTTAAAATTTGCACGTTGCTGTAATGCAGTGAGGTACAAGTATTGGTTAATACACATACAGCCATGGGAATTACTTTTGACATGTCTAACCTTTTATTTCTTGAAAATATTATGTTTTCTATGATGGCAATAATATTTAATCTTGTGTTGCAGCAATAAAGCTGATGTTAATATCTGCCCCATGCCTTGGGAATATTGTGGGAAGATATTACATCTTCTATCTAATGTATAGCAGGAAAGCTGTTAAAGATTTCTTTTCCCACTAGGTAGCTGTGTATTTCTAAAACCAAGTCAGCATGTTAACAGCAGTAAATCTGTGTCAAATCTATTACAGGTTTTTCCTTATGGAACCAAAGTAATCAATTACCATGTTGAGTACGGTCTGTTGCTTTTAATTTTTTATTTTTTTTTAATGTTAAGCTGCCTTTTTTATAAAACTGAGTGTTTCAATCTTTTTGATTTAAATTTGGACTGCACTTACAAAAAAAGTACTTCTGATTCCCAGAGATCATAAAGAAGCAGGGTGAAGGAGTGCCAGACTTAGTCCACGTGATGCGTACGTTAGCAACTGAGAGCATCCCAAACCTCCCGCCGGGGGGGGAGTTGGCAAGCAAGTGAGTTCACATCAGTGTTCATGTGGGGTTTGATTTAAACTGCATCTTAACTGCAAGGCCACTCTTAAAAATGGGGGGGCAGGGAGGGAGGAAGGGCACAGGACAAAAGGTGATGATCTGTTCCCCAATTTTTATTACTCAGTTGTTCTGGATGAAAAGGACAAGCCTAAGAATGGAGTTGACAATGAATCACTGCAAAAATTAAATGTCAAACCGTAGTTTTGGGAAGGAATGAGGGGTTTTTAAGGGTGGCCTGAGTGTCTGTTTCTTGTAATTAACTGGGGGTTTCTGGGGGAATGTTACATTTGTACATGGGAAAATAATGCCCTGACTTTAATTACTTGGATATGTTATACACTTCAACAAGAAGTGATATGCAGAAAATGTTTTGCTTGGCAGCTTTCTTTTCTTCTCTGTAGCCATGTTGTAATTGCTTAAAAATTTGCTTTTGTTTCTCTCTGCTTGTGACAAATCTGAAAGTGAGGTAGAAGTCTCTCAAAAAAGGAAAGTGGGAAGTTAGATTTGTAACTTTATATAGCTAGCTTTGTTCTTGAGGAGTTCAGCGGTGATGCTCTGTGATTTCTCAAATGTTCAGTCTTTAAGGAAGCAATGTGCTTGGCTTGTTTGCATCCCAAACCAAGTGCTTTTTGGTTCAAAAGATTCTTCATGAGCCTGTGCCATGTTAAAGTGGATGGGGCACATATGATACAGAGTATTTTTAACCTTTCAGAGTATGACTTTTGTATTGTTACTCCAAAACATCAGGACTTTAGGCATGTAATTGAATAAATCATAAATGAATAAATTGAATAAATTATAAAGTGATAACTGTAAAGATGGCTTCTACAAAACAATATTGTTCCTATATGAACTGTGTGACTAGGAAAAGAAGGGATGGCAGTTTAATGTACAATAGCATCTATTTGGAATGGGTTGCTGTAGTGTTGAAGTATGAGTTGAGTCAGTTGCTCATGAAATGCAGCATACAAACTGATTTTTCTTTATCTCCTTTGGCTAGCAGTAGCATCATGGTTGTGAAGAAATGCTGAAGTGACTGACTTCAGTGGGATTTTGTGTCTTAGTGATGCTAGTTTGAGTAGGGACTTAGAGTAATATTGATTTAATTGGATGTTAATGTAACTTAAAGCACTATTGCCAATTTGGAAGGAAAATAATGCTTTCCAAGAAACTTGCCTGTATTTAGAATCAAAGAAACCTATTTCTTGAAAGATATGGGAAACTTTCCAATCCATGTATGCGATGTACTTTATGTGTAATTGCTTGATTTTATTGCTTTAAATCCATCCTCTTCTTTCATGCCCTATAATCATTCACTAGAGTCACTATGATGTTTATACATGGTAGTTCCTGACTTTTCAGTGTTGCAGGATGATTACAGAGCTTGTCATCTGCTTTTTTTCTTCTCTTGCACTCCTTTGTGATTGCTCTGCATGCATTTATCAGCAGTTTAAAGGTTGTTCTTTGAAGTTTGTTTTGTATCACAGTCTGCTACTTTGTCATACTTGGTTCTGCAGAAGGGGATCTGAAAGAAAGTTGCATTTAAAGTCCAGTCTGTAATTCCTGTTTTTTTACTCCCCTCTTTCCTTCCTGTTCTCCCTCCAAAGTTTTTTCCTTATATACTGGGAAAGGCAATGGCAGCTTCTTCGTTCAGCCTCACATTGGCCTCTGGTTTTTGGTTTTTTTTATTATCAGTTTTCAAGTTTTTTTGACTCTCAGTTTTTCACTCTGTGTTAGAATAATTAAATAAAAATCATGTTGCTTATTTGCATGTTGATTGCAAATTTTGTATTAATATTTTATCAATCTACTTCTTATCAATTTTCTACCAGTATTAGAAAAATCAAGAATCCCAGAGATGAAAGTTAATTTCAAGCTATCTTAAATATGCTAAGCATGGGGTTTTTTTAAAAGGAGGTACCTATCAAGATGCTTGAATTAATATTTTGATATTTTTTTGCCAGACAAAAATTTATCTTAGTCTGAAGATACCATACACAAAACTGCAGTTTGCATTTTAATCTTTTTTTTGAGAAAAAATTGCAGGAGAGTATTGGGCATGTCATTGTAAAAGAATGCTGTTTTAGAACTAATTTTTTCACATTTGCACATGGAAAGCCCATTTTAGGATATAACACAAACAAAAATGTACTTCAGAATGTGATTTTTGTGTGTCCAGAAAATAACACAACACTGTTCCCCTATGAAAGTACCATAATACATAAGGCACTACTGCAGTGGTTTTTGGGCACACAAATGATCAGGACATTCAGTGTCCACTGAGCTTTCTGCTGCCCTTTTTCAAAGTGAAGATCTGACTCTGAGGTTGTGCCCTTCTCCTGCTGAACTCTGAGGGATATTCAGCCTTGTTTGTCTTGAGCCTAAAGGTTTTAAAGGATATGGAATGTTTAAAAACACTTAGTGCTAACTTGTAGTAAACATGGTTCTGTAAATTTGGAATCTTCTGAAGTTTGCATTTTAAATTAAAATTAGGAATTTGATTTGGGAAAAAGAAGAAGAACACAGCCTTAAAATCTTGTGGGTTTTTTTTCTTTTTTGCTCTAGACGGAGTGTGATTGAAGCCGTGTATAACAGACTGAACCCCTACAGGAATGATGATGCTGTAAGTATCCTTTCTCTTACATTACCTTTCCTCCCACCCCAATTATTTTATCTGGTTTTTAAAGAAAGATATTGCTAGTTCTTGTTAAGACCCCCTCCCCCAAGAAAGGAATAACACTGTTGTGCTCTTTGTATTGTGTTTTGTAATTGTTTTCTGCTGCCTTCTGCTGATCATGATCTCGAAACTCCAGTAGGGTTGATTCATTTGTCCTCTGGAATTTCATTATTTCAATCCTGCTTGGGTTTCCAAGTGCTGCCAAATGGTGGAAAGAGTCATGGGGTTGTTTTCCCCTTCTTTATAGGAGACATTTTTCCCCAAATATCAAGAAGAAAAATGTGATATCTAAAGGTTAAACAGATGGGTTAAGAATATATCAGCTTACCAAATGGACTATGTAAACACTTTTATTCTTAAACATAAAGCATCTTACAGCAAGCAAGCAGTTTGGGTTCTGATATGTCAGTGATGAGAGAGACATAAATCCACTGTCAGTATAGGGGGAAGAACAATCAAACAGTGAACATGAACATGATTCGATTCCAGTGGCAGTTTGATCACCAGAAACAACATTCTATCACTGAAAGTGCAGCATGTCATAGAGCAGTTAAACTGATCCTTTAACTATCAGCAGAAATTACTTACATGCCTGGATGTGACGTGAGTGAAATGCAGCCGGACATAAAGATTGTGCGTTGGCTTTGCAACCGTGCAGTAGTTTATTTGGTAGCCCTCATTCTATTTTTAGCATAAAAATTCCTAAATAGGGGCTGGAGGAGGATGCTTTACCTCCAAAATACATTCTGTAGTATGTTGCTGTTCTACAAATGTACAGTACACAAACTTGGTGATCATGTTGGCAACTGGGATACAGAAATTTGCATATGGAATAGTTGGCAAGCAGCTCCTGCATTTTTACTCATGCTGCTTTTACTCTTCATTCTTGAAACAACCATTTTGCTCTTTCATATAATTGCTCTCCTTTGCTACTTCTGGTCTTGAAGGAAAAGCTGGAGGTGGTACTTTTGCAAAGGGCAATTTCAGTTTGTGGTTTTTTACTACACCTCCGTGCCAACTGTTCCTCTCTGGTTTGTTACGGATTCTGTGTGCAAGTTTGAAAGAAGGGTGCAGAACTTCGGTGCTAAGAAATTATCATGTGTGGCATTGCTAGAGAATTAATTAGCCTCTTTCCTCTCAAGAGAGTCACTAAGGCAGTGCTTTTGAAGAGGAGTAATATTTCTACCTCCTGCAGTCTCAGTAACGATGGGGAGGTGTAGCTGTGGAAGCACCAGGATGTGCTGTTGTAAAAGCCCATCCTGGCCCTTAATTGCTTAGAGAAAGGGAGCAGGTAATTCTGAAACCACTAAAGATGGTGCACAGGAGCAGTTTGCTCTGATTCCTGTGCTGCTGATTTAGCTGTTGCTTCAGCTGCAGAGCCATGGCCCCACTTGCTCGTGGTTAACCTGTGAGCCCACCTGATGAGGCTGGTAGAGAAAGCTGAATATAGAGCAGTCTAAGCAAGGGAAAAGGAAACAGGCCTGACACGAAGGCAAATGGATTAAAAAAACACTTGGTTAAATTAAATACAGGTTAAACCAGGAACTGGTTAAACATTTTTCAGGCTTGTGGTAGTTATACAAAATCTGCTGTTGCTTGTGGACCTAAATGAAATGAATTTTAGGGACACTCAGATATTGGATAGGTTGTAATGCCGAGTAGTGTGGCCGTACAGTTAGGATTTGGAGCACAGCATGTCTCTACTTTCAATTTTTATTTTTTTTTTTTTTTTTTTTTTTTTTTTTTTTTTTTTTTGGTAATATACATTTATTTTTTTTCCCTTTGTGGTTTTATTACCATCCAAAATTACGATTTCCTTCAGTTGCCTAAACTACACTTCTGTAACCTTAAATTAAAAGTGTTAAAATAGCTCTGAGTTATAACAGGGTGTCAGTTGATGTCTGTATCTTCCCATGCAGCGAGGGAGGGCTGAGAACACAAGAAATTATAATGGTGATAACACATGGCATGAGCACATCCTGCTCTTTTCTTGCACCTGTGAGCTGAGTGTATCCATTTTGTATTGCTTCTAACTACTCAAGGAAATAGCTAAAAAGGCTCTGGAAATGCTTTTGAGTAACATTCCTTGGATATTATTTTTCAGGATTGATAAAACACTTGGTCATATTTTGAAATTCCTTGGTTCTAATGTTTCATTAATTAAGAATATGTGGGGTTTAGATACTTCTTAAAAGCTGTTTCTGAAAGGGGAGAGAAAACAGACTCCTGAAATGATTTAAGTCTTTACCCTTTTCAGTCTGGATTATCCAGAAACTGCTGCAAGGATGGGCACTCCAGACTTTAAAGGGTTCCTTCTTTTTTCTTTAAGGATTCTGCCTCAACTGATGATATGTGGTAAAACTGCTCATCTAGCTGTGGAGTTCACGTTTCATCCTGCAAATGAAAGTGCAGCCCAACCTCAGTGACCCTTCTTAACATCCATCCTCAACCTTAATTAAAGAAGGGAATATGATGTGTTGGTGAGAGTGACTACAGCAGTACGACATCTAGCCCAGGAACTGATCTTTTTTGTAAAACAGACTTCTGTAAACGTGATTTCAAACCATAAATTCATGTTGTAAATCAGACTCCAGCAATTTATGTTGTATGATTTTGTTTTTGTAAAGTGCAATTGTCTTTGTACAAAATGCTCATATTTAATTATGAAACCGCTTTAAATCACTATAAAGGTTAGAAGAAATGTTTTGGCTTGTGTGATGCAACAATATATATCCCTTTTAAAATCATGTTGTGGTTTTGGATTGCAAGGAGCAGCAGCCTAGCCAGCTAGGTGCTCAAGAGGTGCACAAAACTGTTAAAGAGAACTTTTTGGTTTATATGAGAGCTGAACTCGTGGGCAACCTACCAGAAATTACAGTGTGTGAATTTTGCTTGGCAATGGAAAAATAACTTAGGAGTAGTGTACATTCTTCAACAAACGTATATCATTTTCTTGGATGCACTCCTGCTCTCACATTGAGTTGAAGGGATTTGTGATTTTGAGTTCAGTGGGAGCTAAATCATGCCCTATTAATAGTATCCTGTTCATACATGTACCAATCTTGGGATTAGAATGCCTTGGTTCTTTGCACCTCTTTTTTCATTAACCCTTACCTGAAACTACTAATCACTGAGCACGAAGGCAACTTTCTACATAAAGTAGGAGTCTGCAGCATTTTTACAATCCTGATTGGCTGGGTCTGCTGCTGTTCCAAGAAAAATACTCTGAATTCCATTTTATCAATAAAGCTTGATTTAACAAACAAGACATTTACCCATACATGTGTAATTCCTTTTTTCCTGCCTTTTAAAATGTCAGTGCCATTGTAAATGATATTTTACTTGTGGAAGAATATTTTTATTAATTGGTAGCCCATTTTTAAGATGGGAAGGATTTTGATTATTGCCCAAGATATAGCCATATGCTAGAGGATGATGTGGGATTAATCCGTTACCCTATTTTTTACAAGTGTGGGTTTTTTCAGGCTTTTTGGTGGTGTTTGTTTTTTTTTTCTCCCCCCTCCCTACTGAAGATGTGCATTGGTTTGAATTTGCCTACTGTTTGATAAAAATACATTTGTCAAAGCCTGACAATCTTTAACATTTTATGGTGTGTGTTTTTAATTGACCCACTTACTTAGATTGAGAGACTAGTGGTTAAACAGTACTTGTGATTTGAGGTATAGCATGTTGACAATATTTAACTGTTCGTTGTTTAAAATTCTAATTTAAAATTTTATAAGATAATAAACTGATTTGATTTAAGCTTAGCTTTCTCCCATTGAGCATACAAAAATTAAGTTTTCAAGTCAGTCGTGTTTGCAAAACTGCTGTTTTGTGCACCTTGTATTGTCTTTTTGGTTGAGAATATTGTATTTAATATGTAGTTTACTCATTTAGTAGGCAGATTCCCCAAAAGGAAAATCGGTAAAACAAGTAGATTGTAACATTTACTGCAGTTAAACAGAATCAGAACTTGGTGTATAATTACGTTTTGATAGGAAAATGTAGTACAATGCATTTTGCTATATTTGTCTTTCCCTAACTTTGACATATACATATTTGTATATATAGCCTTAAAACTAATGCAGAGTTAGGGAACACTGAACAGTGAAAAAGTAACTTATAGTGTCTTGGAACTAAGTATAGTATATACCAGCAAACTTTTCTTTTATCCCTCTTGTCTATGTGGGGTGCTTAAACGTAACTTCATTGTATTCAGTTTGTAATCTGTTCAAGCATGAATGAAGAAAACATAAGCACTATTTGTATTTATAAATTTATAGCAATTTTTGCTTAAAGAACCAGTTCCTTACCTACCTACGAATAAATGCTTAAAATGTCTAATTTTGTTGTAGAGTGCAAAACTATAATGCTGTTAAGTTGTAGCTTCACAGGCACCTAATTAACGAGCATATTTAATAATACATGGCGTATTAGTACGAAAAGCTAAACTTAATTTAGGACTAGGCAGATAAAGTTCTGTCCTTTTTTTCATAGAGACTAAAGTTTAGTTTTGGAAACTGCAAAACCTTGAACTGGACTGTGGAACCTTTGAGTTTTAAACTTTAAAAATCGGAAGCAAAACTGTGGTGTGAAAAGCCATACTTCAAACCATAATCACTTAAACTGTCTCAGTGACAAAGGAGATTTTTGAAGCCTCTTCTGACGAGGTCTCCTGAAGGTTAGAAAGAAAATAATTCTGCTGTTGCTACAGGCGATGTGAGTAGGTTTGAGGGTAGTGGCAGAAAGCCCGTTTCAGGCCTTTCTCTCTCCCGCCTACATTCAGCGTTTTGATGATGAGCTCAGAGCACTGAATTATGCATAAACACTGCCATTTTAGATACAGATTTTGATTACAGAATATATGAGTTAAGTATATAAAGCATCCTAGAAAAGAGGCAAGCTGTACTTTTTTCACTGCTCTGACAAGAAAAAGGCACTTTTGCACCTTTGTGCATCTCCTTCTTGCACCAGAAACTTTTTTTTTTTAAATGCTAAAAACATTAGCACCTCAGGGGCAAGGCAGCAATTTTTATTTTGAAGTATTGTGTGCTATTTATTTCCCTCTTGGAAAAAGATTCCTGTGTGACAAAAATGAAAATTGTGTGATGTTAACAGATGTATTTTTAAATACATGTTCAAATAGGATGGTCCCGATTTGCTTGTTTTGAAAAGGAAATGACATTTGTAAAGCTACTTTGCTTTGTATGCCATGCAACTTTGTTTTCCTTCTACATTTAACAGCTTCACTGGCTACAGTTTCTGTGAGTTTTGTTATAGTCAGATTAAATGTTTCGCTGATCGTTCTTGGAGAATACCTGTAACTGCTTTATAGACAACTGTTCCAAAAAATTCTCGCTAATTCAGCATTGAAATGTGTTCAAGACAGAGGCTTCTAAAATGTGTTTTAAACCAATGTTGGATGAACTAAATGCAGTGACATTAAGTAGGATCCTAGGTTTGCAAGGCTTTGTAAATCCTTTGTATCTGTAGAGTCCCCGGTACTTGAGCTGGGGCAGAAACAGAGCCGCAGCCTTTCAGCTGGGCTTGCCCTCGGCTGGCCCAGGAGCAGCACCACCACGACCTTGAGGCATGGCCATCATTCAGTTAAACTTTGAGCTGGAGTCAGAATTGGAGAGAGGAATTTCATCTGCTTGTCGTTGAACTGCTCTGAGCTGCGGCAGCCGTAGGTTGTGTCAGCAAGGTGCCTGCTGAATACCGAGCAGCAGATGAGTCATGGTAGTGCTTACCTTGAGAGTTCCTGCAGGTGCCAAAGCTAATCTTTTCAACATTTACTTGTAGCAAACTGGCTTCAATGTCCATTACATTATTTATTGCAAAGCTGGTGCTGTCACTATGTAGGTTAATGTCTGAGCCATTTTGCTCAGTTCAAGAGTTGGAAGCTTAAGGTGATTTAACAAAATTAGGGATCAGTTTTCACTTCAGTTGGTTCCCTGGTAAGAATCTCACTTTAATTTTATACACTGGGATAGGATAGACTTCCTATTGCATTCCATTTTTAGTAGTTCATGAACAAAGTATATGGTTTCATGATCAACTTATGCCAAGACTAAACCCTTGCTCCAAGTTTGCCCTTACTGCCTTTTTTTGTACCAGTGCTTGTCCTTATGTGGGTGTGCAGTTAGGAGACAGAAAAAACCTGTCCTCTTCAGCTGGGTAAATTGATAATCCAGCTGTGGGGTGCTGGTGCTGGGGAAAGCTGGAGAGTGGGGAGACAGGACTGAGAGCAAAGGAATGGTTGCCCCACCCCTCCTGCCGAAGTTTGGGAAACCACACCCAGATAAATGATGGCCTGTGTAGGAAGCATCAAAGCCTTTGCAGATCTTTCTTCACTCTGTACTTAAGATAAACATTTTGCTTTGATAAACATTCTTTTTCTTTAAACTGGAATCATCAAACTTTGGTCTCAATGTCTTGTGTGTGAGTTCCATGCTGACAACCTTCCTCTGTGTTTGCATTCTCTAGAGGTTCGTAGCTCTGTCCTGTGGGAGAGACAGCACGGCTGCCACAATTAGGTTAATGATACAGTTGTTACAGTTTACCTTAGTTCAATGTACATCAGGATTTCATCATGCCAAGATGTTCACCTTCACCTCTACCTGCACCTTCTTGAACTGCTTTTGTGCACAAATGACTTGGTGTGTTTCAATTCCTTGATATTTAAACTCGGCCGTGTCTGAAAGGGGCTAACCTTTAGGAAAGCGGTGCCCTTTTCCTCGTCCTTTGGCAAATACAGTATTTGAAACCTGATGTACCTTGCACAGGTTCAGAAACAGCAAAACTGTAGAGCTACAAGGCTGTAACTGATGTTCTTGTGTAGAACATGAATTGTTACTGGGTGCCAGGCTTCACCAGATGTGAAAATAATGTCTCCTAGATAACGAGTGTGGCTCCTTGTTACTACAACTACCTGTGTCTGAGGTGATCATACCTGAGCCTTTATAGACCAGTTTGGGGTGTAAACTCTCCATCTGGCTGGAGAGGTTTTTTAACTCTTTAAGTGGTGAAAAGAGGCTCCAGGTGTGAATTTCCAGGATGCTGTAGCACATAAAATGAACGTGATTCCTGCTATAAGCTGTAAAAAAGGAGCGGTATTTAAAAGTACCGCTCTGTGGCTAAATAATTTTGACTGACCTATCTGAAATACTGATCAGAGAATCCAGCCTTCTGTGAGCTTTTTCTGTGGAGTGCTTGCACAGTCTGCAGACCCAGGTGTGCACATCTGAAGCACTCTGTGGCCTTACTTTGCCTAATAACGTTGCTTTGTAAATGAGGGTAGCAGCCACCTGGGCCGTGGCACGTGTTCACAGGAGGTCAGGAAGCTGTAGGAAAACTTGAAGCTTCTCTTTAGTATCATGGACCACTAAATGCATTCAAGTAGAAAAAAAATAGACATGTTCAAAGTTGAGTTTACATTGTCTCCCATTGACAATTTGTTTCTAGAAAAATGACACATATTTCTACCATTTACTTAATATGTGAAAAAAAATGTCTGGAGCTTTAATCTCCTGAATGTATCAGAGTTGCTGACCTGTATTTACTTAGGCTTTGTGCATATTCCTCATTTTCTCTGTGTTTTTGTTTCATGTTCCTTTTGAGTAGCAGTAACAGATCTTTCTTTTGCCCATCTGTAGTACACATTCTTCTGAAGTCTTTGCTTCCAGGCTAAGGGAACAGGAGTGATAACTGTCTTACGAAAGTGTTTTGGGAGAGGCTTGCTTTAAATGGAATGACCACAAAACCCCCTAACTTTTGCTCCCTAAAAGTTGAGAAAGTGGGCTTAACTTTAAAGCCTTTTATAGAATTAAGAAAATCTGAAAGTGTCAAAACTTGACTAGAAGTGGAATGACAGGTCAGATTTCTAGAGTGGTATATGCATAGCCAGATTTTTACACATAAACTGATTCCTGCCCAGATGCTTTTTAAAATACCACTAGGCACTTGCGTTCTTCTTTTTTCTTTTTTTTCCAAAATGGGAAGAATAAAAGCAATGGTCCTCACTACTGGGTAACCAGCCATTTATCTGAGGGGTGGCTGCTGTGTCAGGCAGTACCATTTTCCATTAGGAGCACGACATCTGCACTTCTCAGCTTGCTCAATAACGTTGAGGCAAAGCTGAAATTCCTTTTTGCTTCCTTGAAGGGTTGGCTCTGAAGAGCTTGGTGGGAGTGTGGGGTTTTTACAGGTGGACAGGACTCCCCATGTGTATTGTGAGGAGGACTCTGGAGTTGAAGGAGCTGCCATTGCTATTATGAGAAGTATCTTTAAGAAAAATTAGAAAACAGACTGGCAGGTCCTAAAACATTCAGTACTTTTATTCTATTGATGCCTGTAGTCTAAGGTCCAGAGTTTCATTTCAGCTGTGTTACTGAATTCCAGCCAGTCTGAGCAGTGCCCATACTGCGTAGCCAGTTATATTTTCACTGTTGGGATTTCAGGCTGGATCACAATATTTTTGTTCACATTACAGGGGAAAATTAGAATCAGATAGGCTTGGGAAAATCAGGCACAAAGTTAACTTTACATCCTGCTGACGTTGATGGAGCTTTTGCTCACAACATACAAATTTTGCACGTGTTGTTGGAGCCTTAACTGTCCCACTTCTTTTGGAATGAAAGACAAATGTGATCTTTAGTCAGTTTAGGTTTTGAAAAAGCTTTTCAAAGCCAAAGGGAAGACAGTGGTAATGTTATAGCAAAATGTTTGAGATAATTTCTTAATTCTTTAAATGTCTAAGAATTTTTTTGCTTTTAAAACCTCAGAAGAGCAGTTTAAGAGGTTTGATCTTTGATGCTTTTAGCTGTAAATAAATGAAATCCAAAATTACTTACTTGGGATGGAAAAACAATGAGAACCTGAAAATGTAGGAATAAATGTGCTGAATTTACATAGAATTATATCCATGTCCAGCAATGGACTCCTGAAAGGTTGGAACTGGATGGTCTTTAAGGCACTTCCAACCCAGACCATTCTATGGACCATTCTATGAAAGGATCTTTGACAGTGTTTATAGGGGAACTTTTTATTCTTGCTGAGTGATGCCAGACTGAGAAGTCTGCTGCAATTTGGAATTTCCAGCCTCTTAAATTGGAAACTGGGCATTGCACACCAGAGTCCCCAGTGCTGGGGTGCTGTTACCTCACATTCCACAGGTTAACACCCTGCAGCCCGTGGGCATTGAGAGTTGGGGTCTCCCAGTCTGTTCTTGCTGGTGACCTTGGGCACCGAGAGTTAAATTGTGTTTATTAACTGGATCTAACTCTTTGGTGCCAGGAATCCAATTTTTGGAGTAAGTGCTGAATTATGCAAATGTTCTTGGCAAATGGTGCTGGGTATTTTCACTGCTTGGAAAACTCAATTACTCGTGACCAAGAGTTGATAGGAGACAAAAGCCGAGGTTCTCCCAGCCAGAGAGTGCTGGATATCTGAAAAGTGTGAGGTTTGACTTCCAGGACCGGCTATTTTATAAATCTTTATAAGCAGAGATTTTGGGTTCTAGCATCTGTCTTGTTACTAAGACCACGTACAAACATGCTGAATTAGAGAGTTTTCACCTGTCTTCTCACAGAATTGACTCCACACCATACCATAAGAGTCTCGTTTGTAGTGACATGCTGTGCCTGTCTTTTTAGAAAATTCATGACCTCTTTATATCTATTTTGTGGAAAGTGTAACTTTTTTCATTGATGACCTGTATAAATGTGTGTTACGAATGGAGAGATTTAAGCTTGAAAAGCATGTTTGCAGATTACACAGCTTCATTATGGAATTTATAAATTTAACAGAGTAATATACAAGAGCATAACTATTTTCCTTAAGTAGAATGTATAACAATATATAATAAATTATTCTCCACGTAGTTCACCCACTATTTACAGTTTTACACAATTCAAACTGTGTGTTTACAGAAAGTTCAATAAATGTATATTTTGTACTATGTACAGATTCCTGGTCCCAAAGAAAATGTGTGAACTTAGTTTCTAACTTAACTTTTGAGATTGTACTTCTTTTCTTTTTTTTTTCTTTTTCTTTTTCTTTTTTTTTTTTTTGGTTTGGAATCAGTTGAACAAAACTGCGTTACGCCTGTCGATGGTGGAGGCTTGCATTGGAGTAAATGGGAATTGGAAATATTTCTAATCTACAAAAGTGATTCCACTAAATAAAACAGGCAATTACATCGTGTGTGTGTATTTGAGTGCGATGCTACACAAACCTCACATCTCTTTTATTGTCCCTGATTTACAAACTTTCCAGGCCTCCTTCAGTTTTCTGGCTCAAGGGAGTTAGATTAAAATGAAATACTGAGGGCTTATCGTGATTACTTTTAGTTACAGTTATAAAACTCCCCCCTTTTTGCTGTTTTTCCCTTTCATGTTGAAATTCCAAGATAAAGCTGCATGTGCTTGGCTCCAGCCCCAGCATTCCCCAGAGGCTGCCTGGTCTGGGGCTTTCAAGAGAACTAGGGATGGATTAGGATGCCCAACTTCTGGAATACCACATCACACAGGAGCAAAATACATTTGTATCTTTTGCCCTGATTCAGATTCAGTACTGTGAAATAAAAGCTAGGCCTTTGTAATGTAATTTCTAAGAATTAAGGGATGCTATAGGCTAAAATAAATATGGTTTTAGCCTTTATGATTTGAAGCAAAAATGAGCCTGTATGTAACCAGCTCACATTAGTCATCCGTGGCAATCTTTATAGACAGAGCTGCAAGGATTCTGACGTGGACTAAATAAATTAAACCTGGGGAGGGGGCAGGAGGGGATTCTGCTGTCACCTGAGACCTGGAGCAAACTTGTCTTTTAAAAGAACTTAAAAGATTCAGCCTCATCCCTTTAAGGATTAAAACTCAGAACCACTGAATTGTCTAGCAAAATAAAAGAATATTTTCTGTGGATTGAAAAAATGGAATTGCTATTATAAGATTGACTATTAGCCTTGGTTCACATTAATGGAGCAAACATGGGAGACAAAGTATATACCTTTGTTTTCCAGCTCAGACTGTTTTATCCCATCCTACTGGAAATATGCATTTTAGTGTATTTTTCCTCAAAGCCAAAGAATAATATACCTCTGAATAGCACTGTTGGTTTATTTAAATGGGTTTTTTTTACTCCTGACATGTACTAATGAATTTGAATGCCATCAGAGCTGTTTAGATAGAAATATTAAGCCAGCTGCAGATGGTTGTGGCTGAATTTCATGAGGCTGCATTTATGTGAGCTAATTTAAGAGAGGCAGAACCCTGAAGCCTGGTTAAATCAATTAACTCATTTCCGTTTCAGTTTTTGGCAATTTTTAAGAATATAGGAGATTTTCCTCGTAAGTTCTGAAGGAATAGAGGTAAATTTGACAAAAAATAGAAGATTTTACATTTACTGAAGGTTTAACTTGATCTCAGAGGTCTTTTGCAACCTTCATGATTCTGTGATAGAAATAACTAAGACAATTATCCCTGCAAGTACACATACACAGGAGAGGCTCAGGGATTTGGGTGAACGTGGTGCTTGGCTCTCACTTGTGAGCTTGCAGGGCTGGAAGTTCACCAATATAACGAGAATTCCTATATTGATGAAGCTAATTTGTACGTACCAATTTTAGTGCAAACTTTCCAGTGTTTTCACTGAAAGTGGGAGAGCTTAAAATTATCTGCAGCCTTTCAAAGGTCCTACTTAGCCCCAGCTGTGGGAGTGATTTATTCTCTTATCCCAATTAGCAGCCTGTTCTGGGGTACGTGCTCTACTTGAAGAAAATGCTTGCTAGAAGTGTTTAATCCTATTAAACAGGACTGAAAACTTTGTGACCTGCAACTTAGACTTGTCTGGAATTAAGGGTTTGCTGAACAGGCATTTGAAACAGGGAGTTTGTTTGTACAGTAGAGCAGATATGAAGTCAATACAATCAGCTCTGTTGTCTTGTCTCTCTTTACCTCTGCTCCTTAGCAGTAGAAGTATTTGTGACACTGCCCAGTGTCCTGCTGATTCTCTTTAGGAATTGTCATCTTGCTGAAGCTGCATCGTGGCTCTTCCCTCTTACTCTGAACAGAACATCAGAGTTTGTGCTGGCTCATGAACACCAAGTGTAACTTGGTGAGAACACTCACCTTCCTCTGAAATTTGAATCCTGTCCCATACACTATAAGAAGGTAACAAAATAATTCAGGGTATATTACAAGCGTGTAATAAAACATTTTTTAACAAGGCTTTCAAGGAAACAAAACATTTTCTGATCTGTTTTTAAAATAACCTGTGGAGTCTCTGGGCCAAGAGGAATAGGATATTTGGACAAGCCTGTCCTCCAAGTCTTTTGAGATGTGCTTTTTTCTTTTTTCCCCTGCATTTCCTGCTTATCCAAATTACTTTTTCCAAAATGCCAGAAGCCTTTTGAAGTATTCTTTTAGAAGAGTCATTTATTCTTCTGGTGATCACTCCTGTCAGGGGTACAGTAGGAGTCTGTTACCTGAAGAATATGAAGTGACGCCATCACCTTAAATCAGTCTTAAACCTGAGAATGTTTTACTCCATGTTGTAAGTATCTGGAAGTGTGCACTTCAGAGTGGTTTTGGATCTTTGTATTTGCTGTTGTTACAAAGTTTTTTTTGTTTGGGGGATTTTAATGCTCACCTACAGCTGTCTTAGCAGACTGTATACAACTGGAATAGGAAGGCAAGTGAAGTCAGCCCTCAGCTGGTTGTTGTTAACTCCTGGTAAAGAACTGGAGACTGGTCAGATGTCAAGAATCAGTTTCAGGGAGAAAAAAATACCAGAGCAGAAGGCTGGTTTGGAAGGCTTTTAGTGATTATAATATCAATTAAATGTGCAGCATGAATTAAAATAATGTAAATATTTAATTGCAAAAATATATTAACTTCATGCTTCTACACTCTTAAAGCTCATGAGAATTTCAGAATGAAAACTTTATTGTTCCATAAAAGAAACATTGATAGGTGCCAGCCTGATGGGCTGAACCTTGCCCTGTTTCACGTGTTAAGCTGAGGGTCTCAGTTTGCCTGCACCCAAAAACCTCAGCATGGGCATGAGTTCAGTGCCAGAATAAACCTGCCCCAGCCACAGCCCAGCTTTTATTGTCTAACAGCTAATACAGAGCTTTCATATTAACATTTGATAAGGGGCTGTACTCACCTTATCACCTGGTTTCTAGATAGACTGTAGCCTTTAGCCTGATTTTTATATTCCCTTTACCCAGGGATCAGTTGGGTCTTGTCCTGTGGGTGCCTCTTGCTCTGCGTGCAGTGAAGCACATTCCTCCTGCCACGTCTCCCGTGCACCTGATCCCTTTGATTTTTCTCCCTTGTCCATCTCTTTTTGGCCTGCAGCTGCCAGACTGTTCAGTAAAAGTCTGAAAATCCCCTCAGTGTTGGGAATTGTGTTCCCTCTTGCATCTTCTCTGCATTTTCTAGGTTTCCTCATACTAGGAATAGTATCATTCTACATGGCCCCCCTGGCTGCACCCTCCCTCAGGTAGCTGTGGAGAGTGATAAGGTTCCCCCCTGAGCCTACTTTTCTCCAGCCTGAGCCCTCTCCCAGGCCTTGGGGCACTGCTAAAAAGCCAAACTCTTCCTCCAGGCAGGTAACTCAGGCTGTGGTGTGAACACCTTGTCTCAGCCCATCTGGCCGTGTGTAGACGCCGTGTCCGTTCCCACTGGGTGGATCCCGTGCTGGCAGAGCCCGGCACCATGTGCTGAACACCCAGTCCCAGCTGAAGGCAGGCAGCTCCTTGCGTGCTCAGGAGTAAGCCCCTTCAGATGTTTGTGTGGCACAGAGCTCGCAATTCATTTCCTCTGCTGCTGCTGCTATGGGGGTTTTTCTGAGAGAAGAAAGAGAAACAACAGAAGGCACAGTTGTGCAGTCTGCATTAGCTGACACACAAAAAAATTAATGGAGCTACTTCTGACCCTTTTTTGATTTTTTTTATTTCAGTGCTGCTTGACTTCAAAAGTTTTTTGCACCGTTTCCTGGAAAATGTGCTTAGTCTGGTGAACTGGTGCTGCTGTATCATGTTCTCAGTGTTTGAAGAGTGTGTGTTTTTAAGTGATGTAATCCCTGTGCTCCAATTTACAAATTCTGTGGAAATAAAGGTCTCCAACCTGATCCCCAATTCATTGGATCGTAGAATTGTTTACACTGGAAAAAATCTCTAAGATCATCCAGTCCAGCTGTTAACCCAGCACTGCCAAGGCCACCACTAACCCATGTCCCTAAGTGCCACATTCACACATCTTTTAAACACCCCCGGTATTGGGTATTGGTGACTCCACCCCTTCCCTGGGCAGCCTGTTCCAGTGCTTGACAACCCTTCAGATGAAATTTTTCCCTAAAACCCAATCTAAATCTCATCTGGCACAACTTGAGGCCATTTCCCCTTGTCCTGTCCCTTGTTCCCTGGGAGCAGAGCCTGACCCCCACGTGGCTGCACCCTCCTGTCAGGGAATTGTAGAGAGTGAAAAGGTCCCTTCTGAGCCTCCTTTTCTCCAGGCTGAGCCCCCACAGCTCCCTCAGGTGCTCCTCATCAGACTTGTGCTCCAGACCCTTCCCCAGCTCTGTTGCCCTTCCCTGGACAAACTCCAGCCCCTCAATGTCTTTCTTGTCATGAGGGGCCCAAAACTGCCCCCAGGGTTCGAGGTGCAGCACTGATGGAGAGAGCAGACTCAATGCATGTCACTGAACCAAAAACTTCACCAGTTCTCCTGCTCTAATGAGGATGATGGAAACAACTATCAGAAGCAGAGTATCTGCCCACCAGTAACAAAATCAAACTCCTTTTTCTATGTCTGGTGGGAGCATCAAGAGTCTTAGAGCTGCCACTTCTTTGCTACCCAAATCACCATCCTATTCTCCCCAGAGAACCACTCAGTTGTTCTCTCCCGTGTCTGTTCTGCTCCCTGGCACCAAATCTCATCGCTCTGTGTGTTGGTCACGGCTTTCACTGTCTGAGCAGAGCAGCTGTAACTGGGCAGGAGTTACAAATCCTGTAAGTGCAAAAAAGGAGACACTGGCAATCGGACATACCAGCTAAAACTCACCCCATTTCACCAGTCCCAATTCTCCTGTACTTCTAACCAGAGAAAACCTTAAGACAAAGGCACAGGGCAGCCCAAGCCTCCAGGCCAGCTGTCTCTTTTGACATATATTTCATCAGGCAGTTGTAGTTCCTGAATTACACACGTTCTTTGTCTATTACATCCTGACCCCCAGCACAGCTGGTGATGTTTTTCAGAAGGGGAGGAGGAAAACTGGGGTTCGTCTGTTTTCATCTCATGGAAATCAAATCTTTATGAAAAGAAACCCCATCTTTTCCTCTCCTGCCCTGAGGAGGAGTAGCTGTGAGGGGCTGTTCCCATCCTTGTCCCCTTTTCCTTGCCACCATGAAGATCTTGGGCTGGGAACCCTCATCCCTGTGAGCTCAGAGAAGATGTGGCTGTTTTCTGTTGCCGTGCAGGGAGAGGGTCATTGACTCCATTCAGCTGAAGGCCTTCTATAATCGATTTTCAAAACAGTCTGAGGTCGTTGCATACTGTGCCCTACGGCATCCCAAGGATTTGTATATTGTGTGCTTTGACCTGATTCTTTTTCCCCTCTCTCCCAGCATCCTGAGGTAGATCTGCCATGCTTTGTTGTCCCTAGCACGCGTCTGGAGGGGGTGGGGTGGCAGTGATTTGATTTGATTTTTTAATTAATGCCTAGAAATGTACATGCAACATCAGCTTTTGGCTTTCCACCGCCCAACCTTTGGTGTCATTGCCCTGAAGTGCAGCCCTGGTGGGACCTTTTGCGTGATGTTTGGACCTGTTCTGGAGCACATTCACAAAAAATATTTATGAAGCCACAAGCCATGGGTTTCTAAGATGTAAAAAAAATACAAATTTTGAGTCATGCTCCTTAGTTCATTGCAAGATACAGAGATACAGCTTCGCTCTGCCTAGATCCTTGGTCTCAGCCAATTAACTGAGCCTCCAGAAGAACTTTCTTCTTCACTGCAGTCAGCTCAGAATATTTTAATTTGATACCTGGGTGAGTTAAAATGTTTATATGGATCTGCCTATACATGTGCCTGGTGCTGTACAGTCAGACATAAACGGGAGATACCAACCCAGTACTTCTCGCAGCAGAAATTTGGAAACAAAAGATCTTAACTCAATGTTAAGTGTAGGGAAAAATTTGCAGTGAAAAGAACCTCAGAACAGCAAAAGATGATGTTATTTCTCTAGATTAAATGTTAATTAGTTAGATTAATATTTGCACATATTGCATGCTTCTGGCTAATATTTGATTAAAGTATGAAAGTAGGATAAATACTTCTTGTAATAAAGTTTGGCAAACAAGCTCAGCCCTGTATAAATGTCAAATACAGTCTGTGTTTAAATGGAGTCACTGCTGTCAAAAAGAGACATAAAAAGTCTCAAGACATTACCCAAGCAAATCCGTGCCCACGTTCCAGTCTCATTTAGGAGCACAATCTCTAATTGCAAAAGTGCTTTGGAAAACTGTATTAGGAATTTTCTCCACTGGCAAATCAGCAATTTTCTTTGCAGAAGAGAACAATGGAGAAGTGACCTAAATACACACAATTATGCAGGAAATTTTGCTTTGGGGCACAAAATGGAATTGTAGGCCGGGTATGAAAGTTAATTTGAATTTCAGACTGAGTCCCAACTGTTGCAGAAGGGAGAGTCAAAGGAAACTATATTTGAGGGATTTTTCCAGCCAGCTGTGAACGCTGATCTTTCCTGCAGTAGTCTCCTGTTCGTAAACGAGACTTGTAAATGCTTGTGGAACAGGCTCTCACTACTGAAGTTTTCTCACCCCTTTCCCTCCTGTGCTTCAAATAATTGTCTGCCTGTTCTCAGGGAGACGTCCTAGAATAGGATGGCCTCGTTCTCCTGGTTAGTGGGGAATGCTGGATCTGGGATGTTGCCACAAAGTCTGGCTGCTGCAGAGCTGAGCAGTAGAAAAAGCAGCCGGTGTGAAGACAAGGTCCAGGCATCTCAGCAGTAGAAAACTGGACAGAAATCTGAGGGTCAAAATGCTGTATTTGCCTTCTCTTTCTCTTTGCAGACAGGGAACAGTTTCCAGAACAAAAAGAGAGAAACAAGTTAATGAAAACCAAAATAGTCTCGTGTAATGAATGGGAAGAGGCCAGAACTGTCTGCTCATCTCAGATGATTGTAAGGCAGAATGATGAAAAAATAGCAGAGGAAATGAAACAGAAAATCAAAATAGGAAAACTAATATAAAGATTATAGAAAAACAAATAGAATTAATAAAAAGTTAATAGAAAATCAAATGTAATAAATAGAAAATCAGAAGACAATCTAAAGCTCCTATTTATATATAGGCAAAATCTGTAGTCTCTGATAAAAAAACCCCTTGCATTTTCAGTGTGCTCCAAAAATCAGGGTGTTGCAATATGGTAAACCCACACCTGTGGTCTGCAATGCTTCTTACTGAGCAAGTTCCTTCATGTAGAGATGTCAAAGCCTTTCCATGGGAACAATGTTTCCAATTCTGCTCCTGAGCTGCAAAACTCTTCTGGGAGAGCCAGGCAGAGCGAGGCAGTGGGGTGGGACAAGCAGACAGGTTGTTGTCATGCCTGGGATCCAGGTGAACCTGAAAACTCTAAGAATGCTGCAGTGCAGCCTCTCACCCATTTCTGTGCTCCTCTTTTCAGCAGCTGAGGAAAACCTCTAGGGGTAATTGTGGGGTGACCTGGGCAAACCATGGAGAAACAGGCAAAAACCTGGTGAGGGCTTCATATGGAATAGGATCCTCATCCCACTGGTGAGTCCATTTCCTACAGTGCTTAGGATCAAGTCCACTTTGGAGATAGGTGGGTTTTATAACTTTTTTGTGGTGTTTCTTTCCAATTTAGAATAACCTGCCCGTGGAAGAAATATCTACTGTATCAAATGGCAAGGCTGAGACTGCTGTTTCAAATGCCCAAGAAAAGGAGTGTCCCTCAAGAGATTTCTTTCCCAGTGCTGCTGGTTTTTAAGTCACACCAGTCTCAGTGAGTGCAGAGATGGTCCTGGGCATGGCCAGGTGTCCTGGGACCTTCACAGGTAGCTGCAGGTTTATAGGGAGGAGGTGAAGGTGATAGGAAGGAGGGACAGGTCTTCATTTGGCCCAGAGGGAAGCCAAACTGGGAAGATTCCAATATTGGAATCTCCACCTTGATGCTGTGCATGTGCTCATGCCTTAATTTCTTCAGGAATAATTACACTTGGCTCCACTTTGCCTTACAGTTCATACAGATGGAGAATGTAAAAAAAATAGTGATGTAATGTCTCCGTTAAAAATATCTGCCCACTTCCTCCTCCAGCCCATGGGTCAGAGGGAGCCTTGGAAAAAAGGACATTCCTCCTGCCTCTGTCTGATTTCTGCCTTGATTGAGCTCCGACCAATGCTGCTTCAATTAATTTATTTTCTTTTATAGCACATGTTTCAGAGCACTTCAAAAGCTGGGTCCCCTAATCTTTGGGAGATCAGCATGAGTCAGAAGCATCTGCAGGAAGAGCAGGAAGGTGCCTGAGCTGAGTTTTCCAGAGCAAGCAGCAAGCATGCTCCTGTCAGGGAGAGCAGAGCTCTGGCAGGGGTAGCTCAGGCAGCAGCAGGGGCTTTAGGAGGAGGTTGTGCTGAGCTGCTGGCCATGCTGCTCTCCTCATCTGCTGTGAGCTGCTGCTTTAGGGACGTTCAGAGAAAGTGACTTCAGTACTGCTGCCCTCCCCTGCACCACAGAACCATGGAATTATCAAACGGTTTGGGTTGGAAGGGACCTTAAAGACCGCCCCGTTCCAACC
>VXAD01002667.1:284308-367443 GCA_013399195.1 Dicrurus megarhynchus | reverse complement strand
CCTGTGCCAGGGCCTCATCACCCTCACAGCCAAGAACTTCTTCCTAACATCCCATCTAAGCCTTCTCTCTTTCAGCTTAAGGCCATTAGGATTTTTGTTGGGATTTTTCTGGGAGGAAAAGACAGGACACACCTTTGATTCAGGTAGGTGCAAAGAGATTTTAAGAATCTTGCAAGAAACCTCACATGCAGTGGAATGGCCACGTTGGATGGGGCCCTGGGCAACCTGGTCTAGTGGAAGGTGTCCCTGCCCATGGCAGGGGGCTGGAGATGATCTTTAAGGTTCTTTTCAACATGAACCGTTTATGATTCTATGTGTGCTACAAAGCCAGGGTTGAGAGGGGAGCACTGCATCCCTTCATCCCCAATTCATCCATGCCTGGACTTGCTGCATCAAACCAAATCAAAGGATGGATCTGCAAACCTAAATCATCTCAGTTCTCACTTTTCTGTCGTTATCATCGTCACTGTTAACTTGTTCTACAGCAGAGGCACCAGTCATGGATCTGCCTTGGCTGAGGAGAGTTCATGCCACAGACAAAGGGATGGGTCCTGCCCCCTGTGGGTGCAACAGGCAAATTCCGGGAGCTTCAGCGAAAACAAAGAGGCAGCATCACGGGTGCCACGAGCCCTGTGTTTTCACAGCATTTCTGTTCCGGCGCCTGACCCCAAATGCAGCCATCAGCAAAGCCTGGGGCCGCTCCGTGCCCAAAGGGCCACACCACACGGTGTGAGGTGTCCAGTGATGGGACACCCTTCTCTCCAGGGCTGGGGAGGCAGGGGGTGAGCGCTGCCTGAGCGGAGCACCCTCCATCAGCACCGAGTGTCCCACCAGCTCAAATATTTCAGTAATTATAACTTTAAACAGGGCTGGCAGTGTTTGCCCGCAGCAATGGCACGGGGGGGCTGCGGTGGCTGCGGCTGCTGCAAGGGGAGCTGCCTGCCAGCCCCGCTGCCACGCTCGGGGTTTTACACGCCCCGAGCCGGCTGTCACTCAGCACAGAGCCTGCAGGCAGCTCTGCGGGTCACCTGGGGTGGAGGCGGGCAGCACCGGTGCCCTTTGTTCCCCCGGTAAATTCCATTTCCCTCCCCTTTGTGCCGTGCCGCTCCTCCATGTAACGCCGCGGCCGGGGCAGGAGGCTGGGACAAAGCGCTTCAGGGGGGCTGGCAAAATGCAATCCTTCACTTGTGAAGGGGGACGGCACCAGGGATGGGCTGGAGCGATGCACCTGGTGTCAGTAATTACGGGCTTGGAACGGGGGGAAAGGGCTGAAGGCAAGCGAGAGGCCAGGTGATTGTTGTGGATGGCAGAGGGAGGACTTTTCCTGCGGGAGGAATAAATGCAGTGCTCAGGAGTCTGCTGGTGATGGAATAATTAATCTTTTCTCTTTCCCTCCTCGTTCTTTCCTTGACTTTTGGGGGTTTTTGTTCATCCTCTGCTACCTCCCCCTTTTGTTTGCATTCCCAGAGCGACAACTGGAGGTAGGGGCTGCCTCAGGAAAGGAACCCCACAGTGGCTTAATTCCAACCGAGATTGTATTTCAAATAACTTGTGCCCTAGTTTCTTCCAAGACCCCTTTGATCTGCAAACTGTCTTTTAAATGACTGAAGCAGGAATTTGCTTTACCAGCCACCCAAGCTGGATTTCTTGGCCCTGCAGCAACTCTGTGGCACTAAACTCATACTCTAAGTGATGGTGGTGATTCTCTGCTTACCAGAGATGTGCAATGCAACCGAGATTACCGTGCTCAAAGCTCTCTTTTGGCAATTTCTTTGTGCTTTCTGCCACTGCAGGAATCAAACAAGCTCATGTGGGTGAAACATGAAGCAGAGAAACATCTTTTACTGAGAGAGTAATGGGGTGCTCTTCCTTTTGAGAAGGAAAGGAGGGTGGGATTTCTAGGGGTCTCTGCATAAACACTGGGGTGTGGGAATGTGTGTGCAGACAAATGTTCATCGCAGTTCCATCTCTCCTCCCCATACAGGTGACAAGAATCTTGGAACCAGGGAAGGGTTTGGGTTGGAAGGGCTCTTAAAGAGGCTCTGGCACAGGCTGCCCAGAGAAGCTGTGGCTGCCCCATCACTGGGAGTGTTCAAGGTCAGGTTGGATGGGGCCTGGTCTAGTGGAAGGTGTCCATGTCCATGACAGGGGAGTTGGAACGAGATGATGGAATCATCCACAGCTTCTCTGGGCAACCTGTGCCAGGGCCTTATCACCCTCAAAGGGAAGAATTGTTTCCTAACATCCCATCTAACCCTGTCCTCTGGCAGTTTAAACCATTCCCCCTTATCCTACCCCTCCATGCCTTTGTAAACAATCCCTCTCCTGCTCTCCTGGAGCCCCTTTAGGCACTGGAAGGGGCTTTAAGGTCTCCCTGGAACCTTTTGTTTTCTGGGCTGAACAGCTCCCGCTCTCTCAGCCTGTCCCCAGAGGAGCTTCAGCCCTTGGATCACCTCTGTGGCCTCCCTGGGCAATGATGTCCCTGCACTCACTGTTCTCCAGTCCTGGGACCTGTGCTCCGGTGAGTTACCCCTCTTCTTCCCAAGTGTTGTTTTCAGTCATACCAATTCAATTATATACATACTGAAACAGAAACTATTGATCCTTGGACAACAATCCTGCATTTCCAGAAGAGACCATGAAGAGTTGTTAGTTCACTTCCATGCTACTTCCAGACACAATGATCCAGGGAAAGACACCCTGAGGCCAAACACACAAAGCCTCAGTTGGCTGGAATAGTGGAAGGGCTGGTAAACAAGTTTCCCTGCTTGGATCTCAGGGAAATCTGCTGTGTGCTGCTGCTTTTCAAGGTGAATTTTTTGACCCTGAAATGAACATGATAGAACAGGCATTGTGGAGATAAGACTAATGATGGGAGGTTACTCAGCCCTTCAAGAGGGATTATTTATAACCCCTTAAACCAGAGAAAGGTAAACTCTGAAACAAAATCCTTAATTTTTATCTTGTCTTCTTTTCTTCGTGTGCCTTACTTTCCAAATTTTATCATAAATCACCCAAATAACAATAGCCAGTGTACATTTTACCACTGTATGTGATTTTTTTTAATTCATCTCTATCTATTGTAATTCTTCCCTCTCCCTTCCCCTCCCCCCCAATAATCACCATTACTCGAGGGGAAAGAGTCAGGATTCTGGCAAAACCTGTTTCTGACTGAACAAGTGAAATCCTGCCCCCACTGACACTACAGGCACATTTGATTTGCCCTTGTTGGGTCCAGAGTTTCAGCTCTTCTTTCTGTTGATCATTTTGGAGCAGGCATCAGGGAAGAAAAGAGGAAAAGAAGAATTCAATTAAGAGGGACCTCTTGCCCCAGAGCAGGTGTAAGAGCACACACAGGCTGAGGACTGGAGTTAAACGTGGGAGAGCAGCTAAACACGAGCCACCCGTGGACGCTTTAATTCACCGCGACACGTCCACCTCCACAAAGCTTATACCAAAAAAAGAGGCAAAAAAAGCCCCCTTTAAAAGCATTTCATTGCCTTCCATGTTTTAAGAAGTCTGAGAGAGCAGAGGGGCTGGGGGAAGCCTGGCCTTTTCCCCGCTCCCGATGTTATTTAGCTCTTGTCATGCTCTGTTTCCTCGCGTGGCCATTGCGAGCGACTAATGCGGCACCACAGCGCCGAGCAGGGCTCTCCCTGGGGCTGGGGATCTCATGTCAGGAGGACACGATCCAATTCACGTTCAGATGGATACATTAAATCTTTTCACTCTGTGCCTTGTCAGGAGCAGCCGATCTCCCTGCGCGGAGAACGCCCCAGCCCATAAACAGCAGTTCTGTGTGCTCGTTGATACAGAATAGATTGTCACTAAACCTTTCAGGCATTGTTGTCAAGGTCAATAATACTGATCTATTTTAGCACAACAGGGGGGTAAGAAGGGGAATTCTGTCAAGATATGACCTTTAAAAGACCTCGTCTTTGGAGAGACAAAATTTAAAAAAAAAAAAAAAATTGTGAGGAGGATGTTATTCTGGTACCTTTGGGCTTATCTGAGCTGGGAGTAATTATCCATGCTAGCAAGAGAACAGCTTGAGAAATTGCATGATCCACCCAATAAGGCAACCACGGCACTAATTTGGTGAGTTCACCTAAGGATGTTTAAACTTCATTTTTCCAGTGGTTATTTTTAACAACATTCATAGAATCATTGTGTAATTAGGGTTGGAAAAGACCTTTAAAATTATTGAGTCCAACCATCCAGCTGTTAACACAGCACAACCCCGTTCACCACAAAACCATGTCCCCATGTGCCACATCCACATTCTTCTTGAGCCCTTCCAGGGATGGTGACTCCACCACTGCCCTGGAAAGCCTGTTCCATTGCCTGACTTCCTTTTCAGTTATGAAATTGTTCCTAATATGTATTTTAAACCTCCCCTGGTGCAAGTTGAGGCCCCTTCTTCTCCTCCTGTCCCTGGTTACCTTTCCCATAGTAGGATACAGAGGTGGCACATCCAGCTGCCCTCACCCTTCCCTCCTGCCCCAGGTTACCCTAAAATTGTGTTCTGCAGGTTTTAAACCAACAAGTTGGTCTTCACAGCAAGGGTTGTGCCTACCCTGTACAGCCCCTGGGTCTCAAGTGGTGACATGAAGCACTGGGTGGGGTCACACAGGTGTCTGCAAGTTGGACAAAATCTTCAGCCACAGAGGAGGTACAGCAGGGGCAAGGCCAGGAGCTGGACTTTGATGATCCTCGTGGGTCCCTTCCCATTCAGGATACTCTGATTCTGTGACTCTATGAGATATGGATCAGAACACGCCTTTACAACCTTTCTTTAGGCACACACTTTTTTGATCCCTGCTTTTCCTCCCTTTAGCAGAAGGATAGTTGGGGATGGGTTGCATGTCTTGAATCACGTGGCAATGAACCACTGGTTAACTCACACATCCAGCACCTACAAATATGACCAGCAAAAAGATCTGGTATGCAAAATTAGCAGGCTGGTTACCTTTACCCGGGGAGAGCTGTAGGTAAGAGGAAAACAAGTCTGTAGAACAAGCAGTTTTTCCAGCCAGCATAAATAAGTCGTTGCCTACTTTGCTCCAGGGAGCTAATTTTTCATGTGCCACCAACACTGGCTTTTTCGCTTGACTGGATCTGTATTGTGGCATATGCAGCAAGCCCTTCTCCCTTCCTCTGTGTTACATTTATTTTAGGCCAGTATAAATACATCCCTGGAAATCCTGAGAGAAAAGAGTCTAAAGGTGCTTTGTGCATTGTCTGAAAAATCTGGGTTCGTGTGGTGTGCTCAGAGCTGCCATCCTGCAAGCAGAAATCCCACCCGTCCTTGGATCCAATGTCTACCTCAACAGCAGCCCACTCCATTTTCCTTGGCTGCTCTCTTCCAGTCTCATCCTCAGCAGCAGCAGTGGCAATCACTGTCTTGAGTCTCCAGGGACCAGACAGGGGATTAAAGCGACTGTTCTCAGAAGTTCGTGTGTAAGGAGTTTCCCAAAGAGATAGCACCTAATACTTTTAACTGACTTTAAATGTGAGCAGTGCTGGGGCTTCAGAAGTGCTGGCAGAATCCACCTAGCAGGTGATGGAAGTTCCTTCCACCATCCCAGTGCAGTGTTACTGGGAGCAGCTGTATCTCTGTGTCATCTGCACACAAACAGAGAGAGTTTTGTCTGAACTGTTCCCCTCATTCGGGCTGTCCCAAGGCCTCCATCAATTGTCAGGTGGGGGACGACTGAGCATGGAACTCCCTTGCAGTGTGAAAGTTTAACCATGTAAAAAGGCAGTTTTAGCCATCATTTTACCTGGAAGTTATCCATTTCCTGCCAGTTCTAGCAGAGATCAGGGATGACAACTGTTGGATTCCTGCTCAGAAGACAGGACCTTAGGGAGACTAATGCGAGCCGATGAGGATCTTCCCTGTTGGATGAGGAGCAAAGTCCTACTTTGACAGAGTTCTCTGGGGTGGAGAATTCCCTCCCACTTCCCCATCTAATGGTATAATTGGGAGATACTGAGTATGTAGGTCTCTGTCCACTGAGAAATTCCTCTTTTTGCACATTTAGGCAGTACTGAATGTTTCCAGCAAGAAACTGGCTCAGAAATCCCTGTGCCACCCCTGAATCTGAGGCTGAAATGAATTTCCATCTCAAGTCCTTTGCTCTTTGTCACTTAAACATCTCCTGGAGAAGCTGGACTCAAACCCATTGCTACTGATGCTTTACAGCTCTTCAACTCGGCCTTATCCCAGCAACAAAATCCCTGGCCCAGGACTGTCCCATGCAAGGTTCAGTTCTGGGCTGTCCTGTGAAACTCTTTCGTCCTACCTTTTGGAGCAGGGCAATGACAGCATTCAATTGGAAACTCTTTCTTGGGTCACTGAGCTAAACTTTCCACCATGGGGACCCAAGTCCTGTAATCCCTTTGACAGACAAAGGCACACACAAGGAGTGCAGTGGCTTTTAGTCTCGTTGGATTATCTCCTGGAGTGTAAATGCACAGATACAGAAATGGATGACTCACTCAGAGCAGTGAGTAAGCACAAGATAGCAATATTTCCATAGCTTGGGGAAGTCCAGACTGTGTGTGCTGTTTGGTGTCAGCTGAGATGAAAAATGGTGGGTTTAGCTAAAATACACCTGCACAGAAACATGGCTTTTCATAAAGCAGGCAAACACATGCAGTGCTGCCTAACAGAAATATTCCATCAACCCCCTGCATTATACTTTCAAAAGAGGGACCATATGTACATTTATATGATAAAGTTTAACAGAATCTGTGAGCTCTGCCAGTGTCCTGAACCATGAAAGCTGCAGATATTTATAAATGTCAGCAAGATCTCCAGTGAAACCGTCACATTGGTATTTACTTCAGGACTTCATTACTATTTATTAATGTATAAGATCATAGATTTGAAAGTATAAATAGATGGAGGAATTCTCTGTGGACAGCAAAAGCATGATTTGGAATATATGCGTCTGGGAGGCAAGTGGAATATCTGAAGCATAGGAAACATTAAACAAAGGCTTTTTCTTGGAAATCTTTTTATACGCTCTAGTTCAGTTTACATTTCCACCATCACAAGCAAGGCCCAAGCACAGGCAAGGAGGAATTACATAACTTTTGTTTATATTTCCGTTATTTTAGTTGATGCACTTAGAACAGCTTGATGAATTAATCATGACTCATGGTCCAATTCATAAAACTTTGTCGGCCAGTTTGTATTCCTGCGTTTACAGAACCTAAAACGTGATGCACTTAAACTTGGAACACTCGGCAAGTCGTCTCTGTGTTGAACTAACCTGTGCCCTAAAACACCTGCTCACAGAGGGCTATGAACCAGGAATTCAGTGGCAAGAAAGGAATTACCTTAGGTTTATGAAAGATGAAAAATTTGCCTTGTCCAGGGAGCTGCTGCCTGACTGCTGTCTCCTTCCTGCCCCGTGTATGCTAAAAAAACCCAGGGTGATGGTCGTGTCACTGAGAGAATTACACTTCAGATCTAGCCAGGCTTGAATGCATTTGGGTGTATCATTGGGTTTTTTTAATGATGAGATATCTTCTGCAAATTTTCTTAAATCAAAAGAAAAAGTCCAATAGCATTGATCTCAGATCCAAAATTATCCTTGCCTCTTTTTCCTCTGCTACTCGTTACCCACAGGTTTCTGAGGGGATGCTCTCTTACTTCCCTGGAATTTCTACCTTAGCCACTGGTGTGTATCAGTCCTTCTGTCCCCAGAAGTAAATAAGGTTCAGCCTCAAAAAGTGCAAGAGAACTTGTCATTTTTCTCTCCAGGTTTCCAGCTGCTTTAGCTCCTTCAGATTATCTCCCTGACCTCACTGTCAATTCTCATGAATTCTCCAGGGCCCCACGAGCAGCAGCAGCCTGTGACATTGCAGCGCAGTGTCACAGCAGCCCCCACCCCCACACCAGACCCTGCCTGCCTTCCCATGCCACCATTCCCATTGCAGAAGTCTCCTGGAGCAGCTGTGAGCAGCTGGGCACTGCCACACCACGGGTTCTGGGGCTGGTCGCCCTTTTCAGCTTCACATCCCACGGCATGGCATCCTGTGATGGATGCTGTCGGCTCATAATCACCTGCACCTCTCAAAAGGGGCAGAAATACTGCACACGGAACTCCTCTTGGTTTGCCACCATCAGCAGGTCTCAGCAACCTGTTCACCAACACTGATCTCCTCTAGTCAAGGGTTACCCATTTGCAGTCACTGGAGACAACCCTCAGCCGTTAAATTAGAATCACAGACTCAAAGGGTTTGAGTTGGAAGGGACTTTAAAGACCATCTTGTTCCAACCCCTGTGCCAAGGGCAGGGACATCTTCCTCTATCCCAGGCTGCTCCAAGTCCCATCCAGCCTGGCCTTGAATGCTCCCAGGAATGGGGCAGCCCCAGCTTTTCTGGGCAGCCTAGTGGAAGGTGTCCCTGCCCATGGCAGGGGTTGGAATGAGATGATCTTTAAGGTCATTTCCAACCCATACCCTTCTATCATTGTGTGACACGCAGCTCTGAGCACCAGAGCTCAGCAGGGTCCCCCGGTAGAAGAGGGAGAAAGATTTAGCTTCAAAATGTCTTGGCCAAGATGTATAACTAATGAGTAAACAAATAATCACTGGTTCAAATATTTTGGAAAGTGTGAATCATATTGATGCAACTAAGCTGTTCATAAAAACCATTTTGCCATGAATAATATTAAACATTTTGATTTCTATGAGAATTTTTCAGTTCAAGTTTCCTTAATTTTAAGGAAAATTCCATCAAGGAACTTCGAAGAAATCGAAGGTTTCCCATTTCAAGTTAAACACAAGATTAAATTAAAACTACAAATGACATTTGCAGCTTAAAGAAACCCTGACTTTCTATAAATGCAAGCTGCAATCTCAGTGGATGGAGGGGATGGGAAGAGGATCAGGCCCTAGTTCTCCTCTGGTCCAAGACCAGCAGTGCAGGGGCTGAGCAGGTGTAGCTCCATCAGCTTCCCACAGGACAGGTACCTACAGTACCTGGCCCACGGGTGATGAAGTCAAGCATGATTTAAGAAGGTGAAGGTGGTGGAGGGAGATATCTGGGGACTGGGGTTGTGCAGCCCCAGAAGGAAGAATGGATGCTCTAATCTGGATGTGAAAGGAGAGGCTGGATGGCAAAGGGTGCTTGAAGAACAAAGCGCCGCAGAGGTCAGGGGAGCAGCAGAGTGTAATCATTTAATTGTACATTATCATCACATCCATCTCAGGCTGTTGTTCTGACTCAGCTGGAACACGAGGGCTCTCCAGGCCCTGTGTATAACACAGGTTATGCTGCTCGGCAGCTATTAGTATGTACAGTTATTAACATTTGCTTTTTTTTTTTCCATTATGAATGGGTAATAAAGCACGTTCATTGCTTTAACAGCTACAAACCCAAGTGTGAGCTCTTTCCTGAGATCAGTGGTGTTGTCTGCAAGTGACAGGTGGCTTTGTGCTGATCTTGGGCTTGGGACAAGCATTTCACTGCAGAGGATGCATCCAAGAGGTAAACGATGGGAATGCTGCTGCAAAGCTTGTTCTGAGCTGTCAGCTTTCCACCAAGGGACAAAGTTTCTATGCACCCTTTTTAAATTTTTAAGAATAAAATAAATGGAAAAATACTGTAATGTGGGCATGTTGCCTTGTCTCAAATTGTATTGAGTGCAAATACCTTAAATATGGAGTTGTAAATAGGGTCATGGCACACAGCAAAGAGGCTGTGGAGTGTTTAACATGCTACTTTATTCAAATCAGCAAGTCCCATTAGAGTACATTACCATAATGTCTTCTGTCAGAGCCTTCCCTCCTTGCTTTGGCTCAGACACTCAGCTGCTGTTGGCAGGAGGCATTAAGGACTCTCTCTCAGTGAGAGGTACCATCGGCATCAATCATTTCCACTTCAGCTGTGCCGGGGTGGGGCTCAGCCACTGCTCACAGCGTTCAGGCCCTGATGGCTCTGAAACCCAGACCATAAAAGCTGAAATACCTACCAGTCACCTCTTCCAGCTGTTGCCACGGCAGTCCTGAACCATAAAAGATCGTTTTGCCTGTAGGTGTTGTGTTTAACCACAAGCAGAGGAAATGCATCACTTGCCAGACGCTTTTGTGGCAGATTATAATCAAGAGCTTTGACACGGGGTGAGAACCAGGAGGCAAAATGGAGAAAGATCAAACATGACCTTTACCTGTACAGAATTTATCTATGTTGCCAACCAAATGCAGACAGATTTTGTTTTAGTGATTAGTGTTTGGGGAGCATTTTTATCAATTTTTTTTTTCACGAGTAAACAGTGGGAAGCATCTTAAAAGGCCTGAATTTTGGGAGGGGGTCATAAAAAGCCACATCCCTGTGTTGTCTTATCAGCTCAGAAAGCTCCAGCTGTGGAGAACCTTTTAGCAGAAGGGTATTACAACAAATATAATTATCTCCAAACTTACAAACCTAAAGCAAAAATCCTCCCAGGTTTTCCCCAGCTTTGAACAAATGACATGATTGTGGTTGCTTAAGTAATAGCTTCTTAAAATAAAATCCTGATGCTCGTATTTGAAGTGGTTTCAGTATCAGCTTTCACTGTCAAGCTGATATTACTAAATGAGGCAGAAGAGAGTTATTTATGCATAAAAATAATGAAAAGTAACACCTAATTTGCCTCAGTTTCCAATAATCTCAGAAATTCTCAACCATTAAGATGCTGCCTCTTCCAAAGCATGTGTGCTATTCTACCATAGCCACAAACTGGAAGGTCAGGTTTATCACTCTGAGTGGAAATCAGTGGAAATCAGTTCTTTGCACAGCTCTATAGCAGGTGTGAGCAGATGGATTTATCCCATGCAGCTTTGAAATTCTAGTGAAATTGCAAACCCTATAGTCATCTTTCTAACATATGCTTCCTATCCAGTTGGCACATACTGTATCCTGTTAATTAAACACCAGGGATTAAAAAAGTGGACCTGTTGGAGCAAACCCGGAGGAGGCCATGAAGATGCACAGAGGGCTGGAGCCCCTCTGCTCTGCAGACAGGCTGAGAATGCTGGGGGTGTTCAGTCTGGAGAAGAGAAGGCTCTGGGGAGACCTTAAAGCCCCTTCCAGTCCCTAAAGGGGCTCCAAGAGAGCTGGAGGGACTTGAGACAAGGGATGGAGTGACAGGACAAGGAGTGAATGGCTTCAAACTGGTAGAGGGCAGAGGCAGATTATATTTTAGGAAGAAATTCTTCCCTGTGAGGGTGGTGAGGCCCTGGCACAGGTTGCCCAGAGAAGCTGTGGCTGCCCCATCCCTGGAAGTGTTCAAGGCCATGCTGGATGGGGCTTGGAGCAACCTGGGATAGTGGAAGGTGTCCCTGCCCAGGGCAGAGGGTTGAAAAGAGATGATCTTTAATGTTTCTTCTAACCCAAACTATCCTGTGATTTTCTGAGTCTATGAAAAAGCCACATTTTTCAGAAGCTGAGATTAGAGCAGGATGGGTTTAAATAATAAGATTTTTATTTGTATTATTATAATTAAATATATGGCTTTTGAACCTGAAATCCATTTCCTCCCATTATTATGTGCAACGTTGCTACAAAAAGCAAAGACGAGCAGTGCAGATGGGCTCCTATTAATAGCAGCTCGCCTGCAGCATCCCGGTGAAGCCGGGGTGGCTTCATCCGAAGGGATTTCCAAAGGGATCGTTGCAAGCTGCAGAACTCAACACAAGAGGGCTCCAGCTCCTTTTGTCAGGGAAAAAAACAACCCCAGCTGGTGAAAAGAGCACAGCGAGGTTGAGAGGAGCAGTCCCTGCCGGGGCAGTGCCGCAGCGCGGTGACGAAGAGCGGCAGGAGATGCCTCGCCTGTGCCTGGCTCCCCCGGGGATGGGAGCAGGAACACCTGGAACAACCGCAGCGTGAAAGCATCTGTGAGACCGAGCGAAAGCGTGCGGGGTTTGAAAGGCTCAGGTTTTGTGCTCCAGCAAGAGCACAAAAAGAGAGGTCAAGAGAAGTTCGGCCCGGCTGCTGCAGCTCCTTCAGGCTGGCTCAGCTCCGTGTCCTCCCCACACACCAGTCCCGAGCCATGGGTGCATTGCCAGCATCCCTGTCCCAGGGCAGGACAGCAGGTGGCTTTGAGGCTCTCTGGGACCAGGATCCCAGCTCAGGAAGACACAGAATCCCTCTGTCGAACTGGGGGTGCTGGTCAGCAGTGGCTGAAGGTGGGCTCAGGTGTGCCCAGGTGCCACTGGCACCCGGCCTGTGTCGGGAATAGTGCGGCAACAGGGGCAGGGCAGGGACCGTCCCTCTGTGCTGGCCACACCTGGAATCCTGTGTTCAATTTTGGGCCCCTCAGTACGAGAAGGACACTGAGGGGCTGGAGCAAGTCCAGAGAAGGGAACAGAGCTGGGGAAGGGTCTGCAGCACCAGGAGCGGCTGAGGGAGCTGGGGGGGCTCAGCCTGGAGAAAAGGAGGCTCAGGGGGAACCTTCTGGCTCTCCACAACTCCCTGACAGGAGGGGCAGCCAGGGGGGATCGGGCTCTGCTCCCAGGAAACAAGGGACAGGACAAAAGGAAATGGCCTCAAGTTGTGCCAGGGTAATTTTACTTTGGATATTAGAAATAATTTTTTCATAAAAGGGTTTGTCAAGCACTGGCACAGGCTGCCCAGGGCAGTGGTGGGGTCAGCATCCCTGGAGGGATTTACAAAACTGTGGATGTGTCACTTGGGGACCACATGGTTTAGTGGTGGCAATGCTGGGTTAATGCTGGGCTCAATGACCTTAGAGGTCTTTACCAACCAAAACAATTCTGCAATTCTGTGATGCTGTATTTACCAGAGTGGACTTCAGAGGAAGCGAGGAAAGACATTGTCATCCACGTCTGAAAATAGCCCACAACAGAAGGAAGGAAACGGATGTCAGTCATTTCTGCTGCTCATCTCTCATTTCCCCGTGGAAAATTTTGTTCCACATTCATTACAAGGTAAATCTGCTTTCTGGAGGAGATATTTAGAGCCTTCCACTTTTCTGTGCTATAAAGCATTTGAACTAAATGTTTTGACTGATACCGGCATTTAAACTATTTCATTTTTGGTGGGTTTCTAGCCTGTGTGTCCAGGACGAAAGACATCCCATGGAAGTGCTGCATTCCAGACAGGCAGCTCAATGCATCCAGTGTGAAAAAAAAAAAAAGCATTTCCCTCTGTGTTTTCTGGCAGCTGACAACTATCAGCAAAAGATTTGGTTGGGCTAAAAACTGTAGTGAGCTGGAATTAAATCATAAAGCACTTTATTTACAGACCACAAGAGTATGATCAGGCTGGATGTGAGCAAGGATGATAATAATAATAATAATAATAATAATAATAATAATAACAACAACAACGATGATTATTAAATACCTAATAGAATTAGGTATTAATTATTAATTTGAAGCACTGCATGAAACATGGCCATGGTACTTCTAAGGACACATAGCTGGACTTGTGCTCACTGTTGCATTTGAGGCAACACAGATTTTAAATACTTTCTGAATACTCTCAACCATGAGCCAAGCCCCAATTCCACTTGTATTTGGATGAGCTGTCTAAGGAATCATCTTCCTGCATTTAACAGAGCTTTCCAAACCCTTTCCTGTGGTTCTGACCCTTTAGTGCACAGAAAAACACAGAGAAGTAGTGGGGAGGGCTGAGGGAAGGGCTTTTTCCCCCAGATGCATCCCCCTGATATGATTCAATGTACAGATGAGTGTTGGCACAAGGCAGTGGATATTCTCGGGATTTTAACATGCTTTTTACAAGGAGGTAACCCCCATGTCTCTGGTGGGAGGGATGATGTGCACTTAGCAGGTTGCTGGTATTATGACACGGACATGTACACATGAAGCTTGCATGGCTGAGCGTGTTATGTCATGGGCCATCTCCTCAGCTGTGCAAGCAACTGCAGAGCCACTTCACCGTCAGACCCATTAGCACTTCATGCCTTAAGAGCTTAATCCTGCAATCCTTCCTACTGCTAGTAGCCCTTACTCATGTGAGTAAGCAGATCTTCCACTTCAGCCCTTGTAGCCTGTAAGCTGCTCCCTGTTCCTAGAAAATCCTCAGTGCCAGGAGGCTTTCCAGCCTTGGTGTTGTTGCTGTCATGTACTTTACAACTATAACATTTATTCCCTAAAAGCTGCCTCATCCCATCCACTCTGGCCTGGCTCTTCAATGGAGATGGTGGCACGGAGCCTGCTGGCTTTGGTCCCGTGGGCTCAGGGGCTTTATCTAAGGAGCTGCATCCTGTAAAGTGCTGAACATCCTTGTCATGTCCAGGCAGGGGCTGAAGCATGGGCCAAAAGGGGAATCACACACAGGGACTCCAGTGCCACTCCCTGAAAATCACTCCCATGCCGAATTCCTGCAGACAGTTCGGCATTGTCCAGGCTTAGCTCTGGTCATCAATAATTTGCAGGGTTTCATAGCACAAGTTATGAACCTTCTCAATTTAGGGGCAGTCTCAGCCCCTTAAATAGCACCTCTGGGTAAACCACATGCTTCAACTCTCTGAAAATGCAGATTCTTAGCGAAATTCAGCTTTAGAAAATGCAGGTGTTACAACACCTGTTTTTACTCAGGCAGCACATTAATGCAATTAACTCCCCAAAGCCTTACTATACGGGGACAAGTGTGCACGGGAGCTGTGAGCAGCAAGTACCTCTTTTTTTTCTGGTGTCAGAATTAGGGGACAAAAAGGTTCCATGGGTGGTCCACAGGGAAGGGAGAAATCTTTTCCTTTCTTTTTCTTTTCCCTCCTCCACAAACAAGCAGTAAAGAATATGCTGCCTTCAGCAGGCAGAATGTCCCTATTTGCTTTTAATTGTACCTTTCAGCAAATTTACCAACTGCTCCTTTGCCATTTATTTGCCAGGGGCTGGGGTGTGAAAGGTGGTTATCCAAAGTGTCCTCTGAGAGGGTGGTGGTATCCAGCCCTGGGGTTTGTTTGATTACATCCGTGCCCTGTGTAAGAGGGATGTTTTTGCCCTGGAATGAAAATAGAGCCAGGAAGTCACAGGAAGTTTTGTTTTCTTGGTTCTTAGAGAAAGCAGCTGCCCACATTTGGTTGGGTTTGAAGGGAATTGAGTGTTTTGTGCCTGCAATACAAGGTCACAGGTCCACAGACCTTTATGTTTAATTGATGCCTTCCCATCTGCAGGCATCCAGGCAGGTATCAGTGATCACACCAGTGTAATTCCCAGTGCCAGCCCCTTTAGCTGTCCCCTAGAGCTGGATCCCCACTGGAGCACACTGCTGGATGACCTGGGGACCGTGGGAAAAGGCTTTTTTGCACTCTGATATTTCAGTGTTCCCATGAACAGTGAGTGTCTGTGTCCAAGCCCAGGCAGATTTTCTCTCTACGTGAGGAGAGGAGCAGCTGGCCCAGTGGTCAACCAGCGATGCTCTGTGGTTGGCACAGATGTGGATTGTGAGCAGAGATGGAGTTTCAGGAAGCTGGCTCATCCTTGGCTTTGCTGCAGGCTCCCTTTTTGGTCTTGCCCACGGCACAGAGGTACTTCTGCTGTCTCTGAGCATCGGGTACTCCAGGCTTCTCCGGGATATTTTGTCTGATCACTTCTTTAGAACAGGATGTGGGCAGGTGGGAGAGGTTCCTGCTTCCCCTTCTTGACCTCCTTTAATGTTCATCCTATCAGAGCAGCCAGAGGGGAGTGAGCTCCATCTTCCAATTCTGTAGCAGAAGCAGATCCAGAGCCCCACGGCTTGTCCTGGGCTGGGGACGCTGTGACACCCTGGAAATCTGCTCTGCTCTCCTTGCTCACAGCCTTCAGAGGAAGAAAGCTCTGCCCTGCTCAGACATAACATTTAACCCTGTAAACCACTGCTGAGGATGGGGGTTGGACCCTTAAAGGTCCCTTCCAACCCAAATTATTTAATGATTCTGTGAAACCCAACCTTATGAGAGTGGAACCTCTTCAGAGGGGTAGCTCAGGCCTGAAGTTTTTCTGTACTTGAAGCAATTGCCATTAACTTTGCAACCATTTTGGAAGGGAATTTACTGTTTCCTGCAGTGCTGGATTAGCAACACCCTCAGGATTTGCGTTCCCAGTCAGAATATGATTTGGACCACACCTAAAAAAGTTATTTAAGAAAGTAGAAAAAGGTTGACAGATTAAACTCATATTTTTTTACCACCAGATCGGCTGGATCTTGGTGTTGAAAATGTTTTCAGTTGTGTATTTTTTCCTGGGAAAGTGAAGCCAGGTACAAGTGTGACTTTAGCATAGCTGGTCAGAGATCCAAGGTAGATTCAGTGCCAAAATAAGGTTTCAAGGGGACTGCACAGCCCCTGCCAATGCCTTCAGTAGGACTGAGAGGGCATCTCTGAGTGAGCATCTCCAATAGAGCTCAAAGTCCAGGGGTGTTCTGGCAATCTGCCATCCTTCTGGAACATCACTACTACCCTTACCTGAGAGACAGCTTCTTAAAAACCCTTCCCTGCCTTCTTTTCTTACTCCTCCAATCCTACAAAATACAGCTTCCCTGGCCAAAATTTTATATATGCTGCAATTCCATTAAAAAAAGGGTAAATTTAAAATACTTACAAATACAGGCTTATATTTTATACATAGCTACTTTTTAATTGTGTTATGTTTTCAATACCTTTTTTTTTCCAATTTCTCCTGCCCTGGATGTGTGTTCAAATGTGTCATTTCCTCCTGAGGATTGTAATTTTTGCACTGCAGGCAAAGAAGCCTCAAAAGAATAAGGTTTTTCAGGCAAAATATCCAGGGGACAATATCTGCTTTCATAAAGCTCTGAACATGCTGTTTGCCATCTCCTAATCTTATTCCTGGTTTGTGGGTTTTTTTTTAATACTGCTGGAGACTAACTTCTGGTGGCAAAGTCCTTGTACAGAAAAAAGTGAATATTTTAACCAATAGCCTGAAATCACACATTCTTTCATTGAAAACAGTTAATTAGGAATTGAGCTCTGATGTTAATTTCACCAAGGTCATTCCCTGTTCTATTGGGTCCAGTGACCCTGTCTTAAGTAATCACGGCATTAACATACAAGGTTATAGCTTTCTTTTCAGTTGATGACATAATCTCTTTAATTGGTGTCAGGAGGCCTGCTTATGAAAGAACCATGGAAAACACCTATAGACTATAATTTTACTTCCCCCATTCACAGAGCAAATGAAACAAGCCTTAAGAATGTACTAGAGGCTCATTACATCTCCCAGCCTGTCAACACAAAGCCCCTCCGTTCCAGCCAAGGCATTAGGAATGATCAATTCTGTTTACCCCCAACTTCAGCCCGTGAACTATTAACCTTTTCAGCAAAACTGGTGAATAGTAAATGTCAGATAATCCTCTCTGAGAAAGTTAAGAGGGTAGATAATGCATTTTAATTGATTAAAACTTGCATGAACAAAAGTTTAAAATATCAACAGGAGAATCCCTCGCGATTCCTATTTTTGGTAGGACGTGATCCAACTATTCCGGGTTGACCCCAGTGTCCACTTTAATTTTAGCTTTTCTGAGAGAAAACTTCTCTAAAAACTATACCTGAAAATTAATATCCTGCTTAGCAGAAATTCTGTTTTTAGGAGACAAGATCCCCTTTGCAGCTCGTGTGCTCAGGCTGCCCAGGCCTAAGCCAGGGCAGGATTTACACTGGTTGTTATTGGAGGTGGATTTTAACAAACACCCCTGCAGACCGTATTTAAAAAGCACCAGAAACTGGGTGGAGATACTTTTGTGTGTGTTCTTTAAATTTTTTATTACTAGGAGTTACTGCTTAGGGTTTTTTTTTTTCTTTCTTTCTTCTTTTTCCTTTTTTTCAGTAGTTTGGACTTTTACATATTCTGTGATTGATCCAGCTCCCTCACAGGGAATTTTCTTTGTCGGAAGCACTCTCTGAATGACAGAGGGTCTTAAATTCTGTAGTAACCAACACTATATTGTTTATGGAGAAAACAAGATGTATTTCCCCTGCACCACAATTATTCACATCTTTTTCTTTCCCTTCCCCCCCCATTTCATTCCTCTAAACCTTCTAATATTTCAGGTTTTTATTTTTAGCATCTCTTGAGCGGGTTCACATAACCTCTTTTCCTACTGTTGCACATCACCTTCCAATCATTCCCAGCTTCTGAAACTCTCCCTGAAGTTCATACTTATCAGTTGAAATCAATTCTTGTATAATTTATATTTTCTGATTGAAAATAATTTTTTGTTTTGTTTAAAAAGGGGAGGAAAAAAATTGAAAACAATTTTATTGTTTTCAAAGGAAAAAACCCTTTTAAGAGAGAGAACTTTAAAAATAAGAGTCAATTTTTTCTTGGTTGTGGCTGAACAACATATTCGTGTCAGCCCTTCCCAATCCTTTAATTCGAACAGGCTGTGTTATATTCTGTGTTTTATTAGAGCTTACATTAATCCTTCAGATCTTCAGAGGCATGGCTCTTACTATTCATAAAAAAAGGAAATAAAGAACACGACTTGTTATTTGGTACGCAAAATAATGCAAACGACTGGCAAAAACATAAATATGGAGGAGAAATTGTTAAACATATTTCAGAGATTGAATTCAGCATTATGCAGCTGTTACCAGCAAAGCTCTATTCCTCTGTTATCATTATCCTGTGAGATGATCCCGAAGGAAAGCCCCACACCATTCGCCACTGGCTCTGCCATGGCAAGCACAAAACCCCCCAAAATCTGGGTGTAAGTTATCAACTGAGATATGTCCATTGGCAATTTTCCCCCCAGCTTTCTGTGGCTCAGAGCAGCCTGGTATGGCAAGCTGGGCTCTGTGGATGAAGACAGCAGGGGAAAGGTTGGTCACTTCAGCAGAGAAAAGTTGAAGACCAGGTGAGCTGTGGCCAAATCTGTCCCCTTTCACAGGCAACAGGCACATCCAGGCAAGTGCCTGGGGATGCTCAGCCCTCCAAAAGGAAGGGGTATTTGGGCAGGAATGGACATCTGGGGGTTGTAGGTACGAGTGGGGAATGTGTTTTGCATCCCTGGAAATACCCACTGGGTAAATGATGGCCCTTGCCCTTCATCCCTTCCCTCTCTAGGAGAGCAGAGGGTGGAAACAGCTGAGCTTGAGCAAAACCCAAGTGGGTTTGTTTTGCTGGGAGGAAGTTTTGTACCCACCACCCTTACTCTGGCCTGCTACAGTCTCCAAGTGGTGCTGTTCCGTGAGCTTCATGTTATAAATCATACAATCACCTTTCTATTTTCTCTCAGCTGGGGAACCAAGGTGTTATTTCAGTCTTTTGGGTAGCTTTTTGGAGGAGAAATTGCACTACTGCATTTCCTGGTGCACAGCCACCTCTCTTTTTTTGATACTGTGGACCATAAGCTGGGGACAAATTTTCAGTGGTGGTGGTTTTAAACTAAAAGAGGGTCAAGTGAGATTGAATATAAGGAAGAAGTTTTTACAATAAGGATGGTAAAACATTGGCACAGGATGCCCTGAGAAGCTGTGGATGCCCCATCCCTGGAAGTGTTCAAGGCCAGGTTGGATGGGGCTCAGAGCAACCTGGTCTGGTGGAAGGTGGAAGAACTCCAGAAGACTTTGGGCGTTACCACTGGTTCATCTGGAGTTGAACAACTGCAGACTCAGCTGGTTGATGTCAGCAGAAAAGCTTGACACTAGTTATTGTCATTTTCTGCACTTGTGGAGCTCCCAGGATGCTGATCCTTGGCTGTGTTAAGGTGCTCTACAGACTGGACAAACTGCACCCACTTCAACCCCAAAGAGCTGAGTGTGCCAATGGGACTCAGACCCCTCTTCAGGGGCTTGTTTTCTTCTTCTGAGTTTGCTGTGGGCTTCTGTGTGAGCTGGGTGAGGCTTTAGTTTCTCTTTCATTACCCTCTCTTCTTCTGCTTCCTTCTGGACTCAAGATGAGACCTAACAATTAGTCTTAGGAAGGCACTGCTGGTCCAGCTCCCTCAGCTCTCCCAGTGGAGCAGCCACCCTGTGAGGAGCATTCACCCAAACTTCTGCCATGGCCCACAGTAGAGTTCATTGTGTCAAAATTCAGGTCTTTTAAACTCACTCCCTTTTTTATTCTTTGTATTTAGACAATTATTACCTCAGGGCACGGTCCTGACATGGATGCGGAGGTAGGGATGTGTGTGTCTGGGGATGCACTCTGGGACTCAGAGTAGGTTTAAATTGGATATTAGGAAGAAATTCTTGACTGTGAGGGTGGTGAGGCACTGGCACAGGTTGCCCAGAGAAGCTGTGGCTGCCCCATCCTTGGGATAGCTCCATGCCAGCTTGGACGGGGCTTGGAGCAACCTGAGCTAGTAGGTGACATCTCTGCCCTTGGCAGGGGGCTTGGAAAGAAACAATCCTTAAGATCCCTTCAAACCCAGACCATTCTGTGATTCTGTGATACTTGAGTGTGCTTATAACTTACCGCATGTATTTGGGAATAAAGCAACTCATTTTCTCAGACAGTGCAGCTCCTTCGTTAGCCAAAACAATTACAAAATACATTCTGCCCTCCGCACCTCAGCTTCCATTCAGAAGTAAGGCAGCTTCCCTTCAACACAGAAACACTCCACGATTTTCTTATTTGTCTCCTCTTTTTTTCAAAGTTGTTTAAGTCTTCAGGAGCCTGTCTTGCCCATTTAGCCACAAAATGCGTGTGCGTGCATGCGTGCGCGTGTGTGCTTCCAGTGAAAAGAAGGGAAAAAACCCACAGGTTTGAGTTTGTACAATGTTTGCCCCTTTTCCCAGCAGGGATGGGTTTTGAGAGCCAGGAGACAAAAAGCATGGCCTCAACAAGCTGAATTTAAAAAAGAACATCATTTTCGTTATGTAGTCAATCTCAATTACAAGCAAATGTTTTCTCTGTTGAGACTTTTCTCTTTTCAGAGCATTATGCAAGGCTCTTTTGTGGGTTGAGAGAAAGGATCAGTGGTCAATAGGGAGCAGAGTGTTGTGTACAGTGGATTTTTGTATCCTTTAGTCTACTACATAATGCGTTTTGTCAGGAGAACAGCCCAACATCCTGAGCAGATTTGCTGAATTAAAGAGCACAGCAGGGATAGGAAACTTGTTGCTAGGTGACTGACAACTGCTGCATGTCACTATCTCTGTGCCGGAGGTTACTCTTCCCTTTTCTTCCACCACTCAGTCTTGCCTTTTAATCTGCATCTATAATTAACTCTCTTAATGCCGTGCAGCCATTTCTCTCCCTTTTGCTTCACATGATTCTCTCGATGTTATTTAATCTCGGACGGGAAGGATAAAAACTATTTAATTTTTGTGCTTCGTTTGGCGGGGAGAAGTTGGGCGGTTTGGGCGGCGCGGCGTCTCGTGGCGGGGCTGGGATGAGATGGCTCTTAAAAGGCATTTCAGGAGATGTATGCTCTTTGTTCATCTTAATGCTCAGTGAAACATTGCTGTGTTTACCATCCTCTCTAAAGCCTGTTTGTTTCAATTCATCTTAATTGAAACGTGATTGCTTTTAACTGTTTAGGTTTGGTGACCTTCCAAGCTCTTTCAATTGTGTATTTTGCAAAATAGATTTTCTTTATACGAGGCTCTTTCTTCAATGACTGGAAACCCAGGGCTGCATCTGGCCTAGATTTGTAGTGGCAGAAGTCAACCAAACAGCGAGTGTTTACCCTGCTTTTTTTTTTACTCTTATTTTTGCTCTTATTTTTCACCCGCTGATCAGCCATCAGTTGTGTTTGTGAAGGTCCCTGTTGTTTGAGGATGGATCTGTGTCTGAGAATTACACCCCCAGTCTACACCCATCAGTCACTCTAGAAACGCATTTATTTTAATTTTAGTTTTTATTCCAACAGCTAATTCGAAATAACAGGGTATTTGATGAATGTTCTAATTGCCAATGTGTGATTACTTGCTGGGGTTTTTTACTAAAATAACAATGACAAGAAAATGTGTTCCACTGTTTATTCCTTGCACTCTTTCAAACAGCACCCTTTTTCTTCGTTTTCTGTGCATGTGTTTTGGGGAAGATGAATTCAGAAGTTCCTAGGGATTATACCAACAAAAGCTCTTTTTTCTTCTCACAGGTTTGCAATGAAGCTGCGATCATGGGAAGTGTGTACCTTAGACACTCTTTATACTGAAAATTAGACAGCAATTTAAGAAGAATAGCCAGGCAGATGGGAGAAGTGCTGCTGGTGAAAATAGGTGGCAGTTGTTGCTTCTGGGGGACTGTCCCCTCTTTGCTCAGTGGAGGGCTCGACTCGAGCAATTTAAAGAAAAGGGGAAAAAAATCCCAAAGACTGTTAAGTAGCTGCTTCTAAGCAGGAGCTCTTTCCTCATCAGAGCAAAAGGTTTTACTGACACCAGGAACTGTAAATTCTATCAGTCTCTATCAGCTACTCTGAAAAGGGTCCTCTGAGGGCAGCCTCAGTCACTGGGAATGGGTGGATTAATGAGAACTACCTGATTAATATCCATGAGGAAGATGTTTTTACAAAGGCATGGAGTGATAGAACAAGGGAAAATGGCTTTAAACTGGCAGAGGGCAGAGTTAGATTGGATATTAGGAAGAAATTCTTGACTGTGAGGGTGGTGAGGCCCTGGCACAGGGTGCCCACAGAAGCTGTGGCTGCCCCATCCCTGGAAGTGTTCAAGGCCAGCTTGGACGGGGCTTGGAGCAACCTGGGATGATGGAAGGTTGCAGGGATCATCTGGCAGGGATCATCTAGATCCAAACATCCACCCAGATGATCCCTCCAGATCATCTGTTTCTAACCCTCCTGTTGGAACTGAATGATCTCTCAGGACCCTTCCAACCAAACCATTCTACAATTCTATGATCCCATGAGCTTTGACTTTCAGTTTGTAGCCTGGGAATGTGAGTGGAGTGACTTTTGGCCATAATTGTGGTGGTGTTTGAGTTGAAATATTTGCAATCACAGATCGATATTGAAAACCTGGTGATCAAATTACATTCCGTCAATGACAGGGTCAAGCTCATGGCACCACCCCAGCCTCAGGCTCATGCTCTAAGCACAGAACAAGTTCTTGCCTTTCTCTCCCTGACTCTGAGGGTGATGGACACACAAGTGTTCTGGCAAAGTAGAGGGAAGTTCCTGCTAAGTAACTAAAAGGCTGTAATTTTCCTGTGCAAGCTCTAACCCCAGAGAAAGCCACTGCAGCATCCATTCATGTTTGCCTTCACCAGCTCCTGAAGAAGCACATTCCTGCAGGAAAACAAGCTCTCCAGCAGGACAAAGTACAAACCACCCCCATTGTCACCTGATGCCTTTCCTCCTCACATCCTCGGCTTCCACCTCCCTCTTAGCTTTTTCAGTTTTTAAAGCACTCCTTGTTACAGATGCAGCTGTTGCCACAATCTGTCTCTGCAAAGCAGAGCCATTTTCAGGCACCAATCCCCTGCCATGAATGGGAGAAGAGTAGGGAAGATGAAAGGAGATGGTGGAGGAGAAGGAGACAGCATGGACAGCAGGAAAATATGACAGATGGGTAGCTCCAAGCAAATGCCTGGTCCCTTTTCCAACTCTGACCAGTCCCTGCACACAAGGTCTGCTCCATGTGGAGTTGTTTCCCCAAACTGTGAAAAAATCTATGACCCTAATGGCTGTGCCTGTGTTGCCATTGCAGAAGTTCATTGTAAGGGCAGGAAGATCATGAGAGAAATGGGAGACATCTCTCAAGGCCAGGGCTTGCCTGCAGTGCCTGGAGAAACTTCCAGGCTTCTTCAGGAAGGTTCTTGCCATGCCTTGCCTGTGAAGTACAAGGACGTGATGAAGAGCAGGAGGACAGATTATGGCATTAAATACTCTGAGGTGACACCTGCTTGCTTGTTCTCCTCCCCAGGAAGATGAGATCCAGTTCCTTTCTCCAGTGAGGAGAGCAGATTCTCCATTCATATCCCACTTCTTTCTTTTCCCACCTTGGCACACAGTGGATCTTCTAATTGGCTGTACCCTTCTTTGTGCAGCACTGGAGACAGCTCACTCATTTTTGCTGTGGTTTTGTTTTCTAACCTGGAAAAATATGTGACATACCTCCATACCATACCTAAGGCAAAAAATTAGGAATTGTGAGAGTAATGTGACTGAGCATCAGCCACCACGCCTGCTTTGCACAAAAAACGCAGCTGCCAGCATGGGATTCAAATACATTCCCAGGGACCCCTTTGCCAGGGAACACGAAGGAAATACTTATAATTATACTTATAAAAGATAAAATACAAAGATAAAAATAAAGAAATACTACTTATACCCACTCTCTGCTGGAAAAGGCAGGAATCCTAAGGGTAGAAGGAGAAGTGTGGAGCCACAGGTCTGGAACAAGCAGCCCCTCAGCAGGGGAAGCTGTTCTTCCTCCATGCAGTTTTTTTCGCAGTTAAGACAATAAATCCAGACTTAGACATGTAAATTGGAAGAGTAAAATATGTATTTCATACCCCAAACTATCCTTGATCCAGTAAAAGGAGAAGCAGCTCTGCATCTCAGGGATTGTTTCCCGGCTCGTCTTGATCTCGCTTATTAATAAATTTATGGACTCTGAAATAACTCGGCCAGACTGTATTCTTGTCTAAATTTAGCAGTCAATTTGGTTTATTGCTTCAAGGCTGCCCTGAAGAAGAATCAACAAAAAAGCATCCCTCTTTTTTCTATCACTGGAGTTAAAAGTGCATTTGTGTGAAAATGGATCTGAGCTGGGAAATAACAGCAGTTAATTATTTATTAAGCACACACTGGGGATGGGCTTTTAAAAAAAACTCCACCACACTGAACCTCTTTTCCTTAGGGTCTCCTGTTTCTCCTTTGGCTGTTTGTTGTCCCTGTTTTGCACTGGGTTTGCCAGCACCATTCCCTGGACCTAAAAAATGCTACTGGAGACTGTGGTGAGGAAGGGGATGTCTCTGAGCTGACACAAGGAAAAGAGGTGCTCTTGGTGATGGGCTGATGCTGGAGCTTTTTCGGGGCAGGTTTCTGTCATTTCAGGGGCCTATAAAGCCTCTCACATATTTTAATCTGCTCTGCTGAGAAACAAAATTAAATCCTGCAGTGAAATCAATAGGACCAAGTAAAACATATCTGGAGCCATCTGCTGCCTAGTTAGAGCACAAAGAGAGACAGTTTCCCAAATTACTCTTTCAATGGAAAATGAGCAGCAGGTTTTATAACAGAATTTCATCTTGTGGGAAACCAATCAGAAATTCTTTTGTATCCAAACTTAGTCACTGGTTGCATCCCTCATAATCTCTCACTGAGGTTCCAGCTCTGGCAACTGTGAAAGAGTCTGCTGTTTTGTTTTGTTGAAGGAAAAAACCCAGTGGGAATTAGGTTAAGATCTCCCCTCCTTGCCCCAGTTCTCAGTCATGTGAAGAGTTGTTGGTTCAGTGTCTTATTTTAACTCATTTTCAAGGCTCAAGTGTGTGGGAGTGATGAAAACCCTCCCTGTGTCTTCCCTGAAGTCTCTGGTCCTTCTCTTTGAGCAACCAGCTTGTCAAAGACCCAACCTGTTGGGGCCTTGAACACTTCCAGGGATGGGCCAGCCACAGCTTCTCTGGGCAGCCTGTGCCAGGGCCTCAGCACCCTCACAGGGAAAAATACTTTCCTAATATTAACCTAAACCTGCCATTTGTCAGGGTAAAGCCATTTTCCCTTGTCCTATCACTCCACACTCTTGTCCAAAGTCCCTCTCCAGCTCTCCTGGAGCCCTTTTGGGTACTGGAAGGGGCTCTAAGGTCTCCTCAGAGCCTGGAATGTTCTGTTGAGCCCAGGTTTTTCTTGCTCTTTATTTCAAAACACTCAAGAATGACAGAAATGGAGAAAAATTATCAAAACTGGAATTCCCATTCATTATTTTCCTGCTCAAACATTAAATTCTTTAGAAATGTAACCAAACTTGTGTTTGTTTATGAAGAAGGGAGCTCTGCTGCCATTAAATTAGTTGTGACATTTTAATGTAATTAGGCAACATTAGTGTCAGATAAGATTCATTAATGGACCTTGATCTTTGGTGGTTGTTCAAAATTGATTTTTGCAATGGAAATCTATGTTGGATGGAGGAAAAAAAAATCATAAATTCACCTTTCTGCTAAAATGCTCAGCTAATTGACATAAGTACATTAATGAGAGCAACACACTAATAGGATTATATCAATATTCCCCCTGCATCAGTTAGAGACCCAGCAGCAATGGTCATTAATTATTGCTTTACAGTAATCCTTGGCAGCTTTTGTAGGAGGTGGGTTGTCCTTCCTTGAGAAGATCTTTCTGCTTTGTTATTTTCCCCAGATTTGGGGCTTTGCTGTTGTTTCTACCAATGTAACCCCACTGGTCCAAACTTCAAGGCTGGGTGCCTAAAATTAGTCTCCTAAATCTACACTTCAATAACTCTCAAAAACAGAGTTGTATTTTTTTCCTCTCAGAACTGCAATTCCAAGGCGTCAGGTGAAACATTTAAAATACAGGATGCTTTTGAAGTCAGAATGTAACCATGTTTGAAGGGGATTTGCAAGACCAGGAAAGATAATAGTTCAATTCTCGCTAAAAGTCAGATTTTCTAATGAAATATGTATAAATCTGTTTTAACATGTTCAAGATGAAAATTTTGTCTAAAGATTGCAGCAGAATTCCTTCTAATTTCTGCCAACACTTTAATATCCTTTTTTTGGCTGTACTAAACCAAAAAGAAAATGTTAAAACTACTGAGTTTTAGATACAGGCCAAAAGTGATAAAATATTCATGATACTTTAGAATGGACTTGGTTTTGTAATGTTAAAAGCAACAATGATATTTCATCTTGAAACAACACGGGTTTAGTGATCCTGGTTTATCTTTTATGCTAGATTTTGTTTATCACGTCCTTCTATTTAATTTTCTCTCCAAATGGTGTAAAATAAAGCAGCCAGCACGCAGGGCTGCTCGCAGTGCAACATTTTAGCCACATTTCTTCCGCTGGGTTTTCCTGAACAGAGAGTATCTATATTTATATAAAACAGCAGAGATAGGGACAATAACCCACTGCTGTGTACAAGGATCTGTAACTGAAATGTCCAAGAAATTGCTCTCTACAGCTCCCAGAAAGGGCGTCTCTCCTTCCAAGAAACAAGTGCCAGGGAGGGGAAACAGCCTCAAGTTGTACCAGGGGAGGTTTAGTTTGGATATTAGGGAACATTTCTTCACTGAAGGGGTTGTCAAGCACTGGAACAGGCTGCCAGGGAAGTGATAGAGTCACCGTCCCTGGAGGTGTTTAAAAGATGTGTGAATGTGGCACTTGGGGACGTGGGTTAGTGGTGGCCTTGGCAGTGCTGGGTTAACAGCTGGACTGGATGATCTCACAGGGCTTTTCCGAGCTAAACTATTCTGTGATTCACAATCTGAGAATTATGCAATGGTTTGTTCATGCAAATGCACTAGCCAGTTAAGTGCAGATAAAAATGCAGCACAGGATAATGAAGCAGTGCTGTAACATGGAGTAGTGATGCCTCAGCTGCAGTGCGTGTGTGCTCTTTGTCCCCCAGATTTCTGCCCCCAGCTGCAGGGAAGCCTCACCTCAGCTCAGCTGAGATGCTGCTTGGCCAAATGCTCACATCTGGACATGGGGAAACAGCTGTACCCTGCCTGTCCTTCCTCCAGCCAGGGACTAAACTGCTTCTCTCTTCTGCTCCTTCTCAGGAGAACTGTGAAGAAACCAGCTGTCAGACATGATTGGAACCAGCCAGTGAGGTCCAGAGATTGGGTGGTTCCCTCAAAAACAAACCCCATGAAAAGGTGGGGTTTTTCCTTCACAAAATGATAGTGGAGGGTCAGACATGCCCAAACATCAGCTTCACTGCTGAGTCCTCTTTACATAAACAGCTCAGGTGTTTATTGTGCTGAGCCCTGAACACCAGCTTTGAAAAAGGTGCCAGTAATGATACAAATTCACACCAGATCTTCTTAAACAGAGCCAGACTGAGAGAGGGGAGGAGGGAAAGCAAAATTTGCTACATTCTCAGTTTGCAAAAGACTTGGTATGCAACAAACTCTCTGGGTAGGCAGGTACTCTGATAGAAATCCAGGGAGCCTGAGGCCTGAGGGCCAGAAAGATTTGCTGCTAAGTGTATAGAGATATTGAATTTCTCTCTGCTTTGGGTGATGATCCTAGTTAGAGCATCATCTGTGCAACCTATATAATGGCCAGTGGGGGTTTTTTGTTGTCTTATAACTTACACAACTATCTTGCATGTGTGCAAGGGAGCATGAGATGCAGCTCTCTGGTTTTAAAACCACTTTAAAATCCCCATGCAGGGGAGATCTCTGCTCCTCGCTACCTCCAGGGCACACCCTCAGCTCACACAAACACCTCTGCTCAGGTAGCTTCAGTAATTTGCCTGGTCAGAGGAAGCCAAGGAGTGAGTGGTAAACACTCTCCCATCAGTGATCCCTGCAGATCCTCAGGGACTCACGTGTGATGCTTCAGAGACCCACCAAGGGCAATTAAGGCGAGTCAGCCTTTAAAAAGCATGAAATATCGGTGCTTGCTCCTGCTGGAAAAAAGACACCTATCAATCAAAACAAGCTGAAAGTGGTTTTGCTGAGACAGCTTGGCTTAGGGATGTCCATTCTGTCTGACCTTATGAGCCACATCCCAAAATTCTCCTGTGTCCGGGACTACCCAGGCATAAATCCTGTCCCACGGAGGTCTGTGGACAGCTGATGAGATGTCAAGGGCTTCCCACTGTGGGCAGGGGAAAAGCAATTATCCCAGGCTGACCCAAGAGCAGAGAATCATGGAATCAGAGTGGTAAGGGTTGGAAGACACCTCAAACACCACCTAATTCCACCCCCTTTCCATGGGCAGGGACACCTTCCACCAGACCCCATTGTGCAGAGCCTCATTCAACCTGGCTTTGAACATTCCCAGGGACGGGGCAGCCACAACTTCTCTGGGCAACCTGTGCCTCATACCCTCACAGAGAAGAATTTCTTGCTAAGTCCTAAACCATGGATACCCCTCACCCTTTCTTAGCCTGATCACCTCTCACCCACCATGCCCTGCTGCAGGAGCCACAGCTGGATTCAGAGACACCCAAATCTACATGTTTTTCCTCACCATGCAGGTGGGACCCCTCTGCAGCTCACCATTCCCACCCCAGAGAGCTCAAAAATCACTCCACGGTGGGCGCTGAGATGGATGGGCTGGGGAAGCAGGGACAAACACACCAGCACTGAAGATCCACATTTGGAGAGACTGATGTAGAGGAGGAACAACAGTCCCCGTTTTCATGTGGTAAGTGGATGGAGGTACCAAGGGTTGTGCTTATTTATGGTCATGGAAGAAAAGAGTCTTCAAAAACTATTGGAAGTCAGTGAGGGGATGACTTTGTGAAGCACCTGGGGAGGGCTGTGAGTGGTGGCAGGAGGGGAAAGTGCAGAGGAGTTGGTACATAGGGCATGGAAAATGCCGGGGGGAGCAGGCAAAGTGGGGGAGAGCTGGAGCTATGCAGGGCACAGAGGCAAGGACAAGGAGCTTGAACGAGATGCAGCAGAGAAAGGGTGACTTAGTGAATGGTTGTAAAAGGCTGGGCTGATCTTGGCAAAGACAGAAAAGGATTTCAACAGCTCTGTTCTAACTGGGTGTCAGGGAGGATGGAGAAAAGGAAGTTTTATTTAATAACTAATAAGCAAATAATTAGCGTGGATTTTTATAAGTGCAATTTGAAAGGCAGAATTTAGCCCCTTCCTTTGCTTTCTCCACACACACAGACTTTGATTCCTGCCATTGCTGGGAACAGCTCTGGTATTTTATTCAGCTTTGCTGTCATTTGTATTGAATTTTTCTTCCTCTGCCATATGCGTGGTAAATGTTTTCATTTCATCCTGGCTCAGAAATGCTCAGGACTCACTCTGAGCTCTCTTACTCCAGCTCTGTGTCGCTGAAAATCCATCAGTAACATTGTGGTTGTCCCCAGTTTTTTACAGATGTAAATGAAAGAAGAGTCAAGCCTTGTATTTGGTTCAGGAGGGCTGACTGCCTTTTAACAGAAGCATAATGAAACCATCAAGAGTTTTCATTCAATTAGACTTTTTCTCCCTCTGGCAAATGATTATAACACATTTATAGTGTAATGGGCAATTACTTTATACTCCTTGTCTGTTGACATCCTATTAAGCTTACATTTTCTGTCCCTAACAAAGAGATCAGATATAATTGTTAGGAACTACAAGGAATACATAAGAACTACCAGAATACATTTAAGCAGAATGAATACGGATCTGTTAGTGAGACACATGATGTGCAGTGGCAGACTCCTCCACTTCTTTCTGCTCTGGGGAAATCTCTATTACATATTGTTTTATTCCTTCATACCTTAACTTTTCCTCTGGTGTCAAGAATGATGTTTGGGCTGAGTGGGTGTTGATTATACATTGAATTCTGTGCTTGTGAATATGAGCCTGAGAGGTGTGATGAAGGCTGCAGAGGAAAGTTTTGCCCCTCTTTGAAGATAAGTGTATTGGTGGAGGCTTTTTAAACCTGCAGCTGGGAGGCAGGGAAGGCAGGGCAGGGGCAGGGACTGATGGAGTCAGCTCTCTTGTGAAGCACAGTGGGTGTTTGTAGCAATGCTGATGTTTTCTTTAGGTCAATGACATTTCATCAGCCTCTGAAGGACATGAACCTTCCTGCAGTGCTCTTCCATCTTGGGATGTCCTGTCAGGCAACAGGCAGATGAGATCCTCTGAGTGGGTGTTGGTGGAAGCTGTGAGTACACATTCCTGAAAGCAGAGCACAGCCCTCGGGTGGGGGGAGTCAGCAAAGCCTTTACAGGGCGATTTCAACAGTAGAAATCCAACAGATTCTCACTCTGGAGCAGCAGCCTGCGGGATCCCCTCTGGCACACAAACTGCCACTGCTCTGGGCCTCACCTTTCTCAGCACCAGAGATCTCATGGGCATGGCAGCAATTCCCTTTTGACTCATCCTGCTCATCCTGCTGCAGGGCTCTGGTCTCAGGGATACTGTTAGGTGGGAGGCCAGGAAGCATCTCCAAGTTGCACTGCCCCTGGTTTTGGTCATCACTGTGGAATTACTCTGCCTGGAGATGCATTAGACCAGTATTGGCTGTGGCAAACTCTGTGAAATTGTGTGGGATATGTACAGGCTTTTGCAGTCTGTGGATCTTCACCTAAATGCTTCTCTCCCAGCCCTCGTGGTGTTCCAGCTCATTGCAGCTCCTGGCAGCAGCAGCGTGGCCGTCTTGTTACTGACACTTTAAAGGGTGACAAACTGTGCACACAAAGACCTTCTTCACCTGCCTGGCTTTGTGCTCTTGCATTATCCTCTGTGATCACATAGCCAGGACTGGCAGGAGAAGTGATGCCACATCCTGACACTGTGGCCTGGCAATTTGAGCACACGCCAGAAATTCCTACCTGGCCATGCAACAGGATCAGTTCACAGCTCAGGAATCATCTTACAAAGAGCAGCTCTGAGGACCAGGGTCAGAGGAGTCACTCAGAAACAGAGATTACTCCTGTGCTCCATCCACAGGGTCAGGGGAGTGGGACAGAGCTTGGTCTGTGACATTTTCCGTGGCAGCAGAGTCCAGGTCAGGACTATGAGAGGTCTGAAGGAGGTGGTGAAAGCTGCAAGTAAGACAAAACCACTTAATCTGCTGGTCTGAAAGACCATTTACAAGACTCTGAGAAGACTTTTTTTCAACATTATCGGTGGTTTTGGGGTTTGGGGTTGCTCTTCCCCAGCTTCTTTTGAAACACCCACACGTGGGTGGATTTTCATGCAAGTTGGGTTGTTGTCTCTGCTGATCTCCAGAAACCTCTCAAGCAGTGGGTGATTTATCACAAAGTCAGGGTTAAACTGATGACAGGCTTGGGGCCAAGAAGGAATTTGTGCATACATCAGGCAGGCATGTGCCATTGGTTTAGGGCCACAACTTCTAACTTTTACCCACAGAGGGGGGTAAAATATCCTCCTCAGTGTCACCCAAGTCCTCACTGACACACAATAAAGGTGTTAAACACACTGAAGGTGCAAATTTAACACACTGGAGGTGTTAAAATTGCTGTCAATGTCAGAGAGGCAGGCAGGGACACATCACTGGCATGTGAAGACTGGTATGTGGCTGTGCTGGGAGCCCCTCTGAGCCTGAATCTGTCACCGCACTGTTTGTGATCCCAGGGGTGGACTTTGGTGAAGTGGGGATCCCTTTCCATGCCTTTCCCCCGTATTTCTATGCATTTATGTATAGAATAAGAGTGCAAACAGCTGTGCTTCTGCCTACTGTTGGCTCCTGCCTCTTCTTCCCAAAGGTTTAAGCACGACTTTTTTTCATGTTCTACCTAAATCATCCATTTCACAGCCAATCTGTCACAGATTCCATTTCTAAGTCAATTACCCGGGTTTTCTGAAATCAAATACCTGTGTGCCTTCTCTTTTCAGAGTAAATATGGATTTCACTGTATTTTATTATTGTTTAATAGCACCGGGGACACGATGTTTGGAGGCAGCCTGAATTTTGATTCAAAACATCAGGTCTTTCTCTGAATAGCTCCATCAGCTGGGGACCTTCCCCACCAGCTCTTTCATAAAGCAAAAAGAGACAAATGGGCAGATAAGCTTACAAGGAAAGAAAGAAATATTCCTTCCCTTGACCTAGAAGCCTGGCAGGGCTCCTTTTCAATGCAATGTATTATGTAGTGGTTTTCACTATTATGCATATATTTAGCAACAGCCACTCACCAACCTGCAAAGGGAATAGGGTGGTGAAAGATGGAATTCAAGGGAGGAAAGACACACCAGGGATGTTTTGTCCCTGCTTTTATATTTCAAAGATTGCACTGGAATATACACGAGAATTTCTCTCCATTGTAACATGGGACTTCATAGCTTTTAATACTTTGGCACCTCTCCATTAATAGACTTCCTGTGACATTTCTGAACAAAAACCCACTTCAAACTGCTGTCAAGACCAATCCCAAAGCAGCTCCAATTACCAGAAAAGGTAAAAAGATGCACCACAGTGCAATGAAGAATGCAGAGACCCATTGGAGAACATATCCTTAAACAGTCCTCAGACTCCAGCTGGAGAATACATGTTGGGAAAGACTTTGCCCAGAAAGAATATTTGGTCATCTTTTGGGCAGGTTATTTTTGCTGGGTTCCTACTTTGCAGTATTCTGGCTTACAAAGAACCTTCTGGCATCTTGAAGTACCTGCTGGTGTTTATATTCTCTAATTTAAAGACCTGCTGGGGGAAAGTACCTATAAATGTCCGTGTGTGGTCATTTTGTTTCAGCTCCTGTGTGGTCAAAGGCAGTTCATTCTGAATATTGAAGTTTGGGTATCAGACAATTATTCACTGGATTAAACTGAACCTTCAGGGAATATTTGATCCTCAGTCATCATCCTTCACCACCAGTCCTGGCCTGGCAGAGTCCTTCTGCAATTGCAGCATGAACTCCTCTGCAAGAGGACTGGAAATACAGTTTCTGGACACAGAGGAGCTGGTGCAGACGGGACACGTGTGGCCTGAGACCAAACACAGGAGTCAGCCCTCAACCAGCCAGACTCAGAGAGGAGCTGAAGTAGAGCCACATGAAAAGTTGGCTTTTATGGTGTGTCTTCACTGCATTCAGCACTGCACACGTCACAGCAGATGAACATTCCTGTAAAAACATCAATAAATGGAATAAACCAAGTGCTTACCAGGTGCCTACTGCAGACTCTTTCTGTGTTCTTGTATTGTCCAAACCCTGAGCAGTGAGGAAAAGCCTCCAGGTGAGCCTCACACACATCCTATGTTTGACAGTTCCAACTGACATTGTTTCTTCAAGGACATTTTTATATTAGAATGAAAGCCCCACTCATTTACAAGGTGTTCAGTCTCTTTTAAAGGCTTTTAGAAGCAAGATGTGTGGCTCAAGTTAATTCTGTCCTTGGCTCTGTACTAATCCCAGTAATGAGACCATTTCCTTGGTTATCTACCAGTCATTGCAAGCTCTATTTCAGAGTGGACATTGAAGGGACTGAGAAGACCAGAACACTTGGTAGATGGAGCATTGAGAGCTCAACCTTTCCACAGAAAAAAAATCCAAATTTGTTTTTCTTTGTCAAAGTGATTATTGATTGGCTTAAGGCAAAGCTGGGGACTAACCATATGGGGATGTCTGTTATACGATTGGATTAGTGTTTGGACCTAACCCCACTCCAGCTCTATCTCCAGGATCAATAGAAGATGCTAAAGAATGATTAGCTTTGCAGCTGTATTGTGTGTTGTGATTCTTCAGTCATACAGGGGAAAAAAGGTAAACTGATCAGGGGATTTAGAAAAATTAATATCATGTCTATAAAATATCATTTTATTATTTCCTATACTGGGAATATTCAGAAGTAATCAGCCACACAGAAATATCAAACACAGGTTCTTTTTTAGTTCAATTTGCTGTTCCAACCTAGAAGATGCAAAATCTTTAATGTTTTGGCTGTAAATTCGCTTGTAAAAATTATCAGAGAATTAGATCAGAGTAATTTCTTTCTTAAAGGATGGAGATGCACCAATTTCACCCAAGCCCACAAATTCATGAGGACATTATAAAGCTTTCTCTAGATTTTTTCAAAAACACACTACCTTCCCTTTATCCTTCTTTTAGAATATAGCACAGGGCTTTTCTGCTTAGAGAAGAATGTGGAAAAATAAGGTTTAGTACAAAAGGACCCCCTACCTTCTAATACTAGAGATGGCTTGGGTTACTAATCCCTATTTCTAGGAGCAGATGCTGATTGTCCTATTAATCAAAGCAAATCATTAGGCATTAATTACACTTAGTAACAGAATAATTGCTTGGTTTACCTAAACCGTGGTAGGAATGTTTTTTTCTTTCTGAGCAGGATAAGCTTATTTAAATGATGTCACAAGCACACACACAAAGCACAATGAAAGTAGAGCAGAATCTGGTTTGTTTTGCGCATGCATGAGGTGAGCTGGTCATGGAAACAGCATCTGTGGGGCTAAGAAAAGACCAGTTCAGAGATGCTCTGGCAAAAGGGATGATTGTTGAGACATAAGAGAAAACAGTCAATAAACCTTGTATCTTGATTGGTGAAAATGCTGGGAATTGGGGTTTTTTCTGCCTCCCCAGCTGAGGTTTGAATGCTGGGTGATCCAGTCTTTCCATTACAGCACGGGAAGGTGAGTGGCTCAAATACACTCCCAGTGGTAGCAAAATACCTCCCCTGATCAAATAAATAGAATAAAGGGGCATGGTCTAACAGTGCATTATCATCTTTAGTGTGTTCTACTGATCAGAGTTCATTTGCTGGGGAGAGGGGGCCCTTTCTGTCAGTCTGGTGCTGCAACAAAAGGCTGATGTGACCAGACTCATGCCCACAGCACCTGCAGCAGCTCCAAGTGCTCAGAAAGGTAGGAGCTCCAGCATGAATACAAACCTGGGATTAAACATCCAAGTGAAGAGTGTTGGCTTTTCCTGCCAACATCTTTAGAAAGACCCTGTCTTCCCTGGAAAGAAGGAATGTGTTCCTGGTGAATAAAAAAAAATACCCCAAAATATTTTTCTCAACCAAAACTTAGAATTGCTTGTACCAGGTTTTCACCTGAAACTCCTGAAGCTAAAAACTCAGCACAGCTTCACAGTATTTATTCCCAATAAATGTCCTACAAATGTGATGTTTCAGTGGCATATGGGTCTGTTTTCAGTGGGAATCCTGGGGTGAGTTGTGTTTGTGCATTATTAAGATCATAATTCAGCTTTATCAGAATCACGACTTCATGCTCAGAGGATAAGCCTTTATGTAAGAGATACTCAGCTTGCTTCCAGGAAAATATTAATTGTACCCTGTTCAATTTGCAGCTCAAACAACCAAAATATGCACCATCACAACAGAAATTAAATCAAATGAACCAATGTATCTTTTTCCCCCACTTGTTCAGTCTAACAAAAGTATTGGAACAGGTTGCCCAGGCAAGTGGTGGAATCACCATCCCTGGAAGTGTTCAAAAAATGTATAGACCTTGTAGCACATAAAAATAACAAGGATGGTGTCAAAGCCATTATTAACATGTTAATTTTTACAGCCTTTGAAAACAGAGGTATTGGGAGACTGTCCAGAGACAGACCCAGCTCTCCAGAGGCCACACAAAACAAATAAATTTAGAGATTCACCACTGACCTAAATAAAATAAGACTGGTCCCAGAAACGGTTACATGGTGTTTATAGTTGTTCTGATTAGAAGTTTATTTAATGGCACTAGCACACCAGGACGCCAATGCCCCACCCCTCAAAGTGTTTCAGGCCAAGTTGGATGGAGCTTTCAACAACCTGGTCTAGTGAAAGGTGTCCCTGCCTGTGGCACGGGTGTTAGAATCATCTTTAGGCCACCTTTAGGTCCCTTCCAACCCAAGCCATTGTGGGGTTCTGTTAGTGGCTTAAATTCATTAGCAGTTTATTTGGACTCTGCGCTGATTCCACACCTTTCTATACCCACATGTGCTTTGGGAAGCAGGGGGCTGACAGCTGAAGTGGGTGTGGAACAGGGATTGTGCTGCTTCCCTGTGCACACACCTCTGCTTGCACATACTCAGTTCATGAAAACAAAGTTCTTGTGATGATAAAGACACAAACAGCCAGATCTGCCAGACACAGGAGTGGTGCTTATACCAGGCTGTGGGCATGAGTCTGGTCACATCAGCCTTTTGTTGCAGCACCAGGCTGTAAGTACCAGCAAGAGGAACAAAGCTGAAAAACAACACGTGCTTTGTCCTTGCTCTGCTTTCCCCGGCTCTGGAGTATCAGGAATGCAATCAGACTCAGTTAACACTTGACTTCTCATTAAACAAACTCTTCATAGGGAACAAATATATCACATGATAAATATTGCCACTTGTGGACAACTCTCTCAACAAAATCATTTGTTGAGTTCAGCAGGTACCTCTAGCTGCCACAAGGAGATGGAGAAAGAAGTGAGCTCCGAGTTCAGGAGTTTGGCTCCACCCATTACAAGATGACATCCCTCAGTGACAGGGGCATCCTCCATTTGTGATGCTCTAGGTGTCCTTGCATTCCCAAGAGTGTATCCAAGAAGCCAGCACAAGTCCTGTTCTGCAGCATGCAAGCAGCTCGGCTGCAGCCATCCATTTTCATCCAGCCTGCAGGGCTGGAGCAGTGCCTGGATTAAGTGCAGCCCACTTCACAAACGAAGAGCAGCTGCCTTAGCGTGTTCAGGTCAGCACTGCAGAACAACGGGGCACGTTGTAAGCAAGCACCAAATGAAAAGATATTTTATGCCTTGGTCAGGCCAGGCCAGTGTGGCAGTGCTGAGTGCCAGGGCTGGCACTTTGCACAACGGGGGAGTTACATAAGTGGGAGCACACAGACACTCAGGCATTTCTGCACCAGGGTTTCCACATTTCTTTGCTACTGTCTATATCAGCAATGGTTTTACTTGCTGTGTCTTTACTTCAGCGTCTCTTCAGATCACTGCCCATCTAAGTTGATGTAATCAGCCATTGAGGTCCTCACAATAAGCTGTAAGAGCAGTAGGAAAGCAGAGGTCCCTGCCTAGCAGGATTTGGCCACGTCCTCAGAGTGGTGCCCAGCGCTCGCTGGAGCCAGCACACAGCAGGGAGGAGACACTGAGGAGGTAAAGCATTTGGGTCAAAGAACAGTGACTCAGCTGGAATTAACAGGACCCATTTGGGGATCTATTTTCCCACCCAGTGTTCCTTCTTCACGCTTCATGATCCTGTTCTTTTTCTCATATCCTGCTTTCTTGCTTATTTTGTGTTTTCCTGCTTGTCCTCCCCTGCTTGAATCTCTGTCTCAATGCCCCTGCCTTCACTTCGTGTCTGTCATTCTGCTCCAGATCTTACAACACATGCAGGAGCTAAGGTTGCATCTGGCCAAGTGATACTCTCAGCATCTCGAGAGCTCACCAGCAGTGAGACTGGAGGTGGCATCAGTAAGTTTAGTGACACAAATCTACTTCGCCAAAATTTATTTTCTCTCTCAGAGAATGGAAAAAAAATGAAATTGGTGGTCTAAAAGAGTGGCCCAAGCCTGCCTTCCTGCAGGTCCAGTCTGGCTTCAGTCCCATTGTTTTGGGAGAGCAGCTTATGACCCCGTGTTTTTCACAGTATCCTGTGCACATCTGTGACACTGTGTATAATGTACTACAAACAGCATTACCAGGGATTAAGGTTTTGTTTCTGCTCCTACTAATAAACGCCAAAATCCCCATTGACTTTGCTGAAATAAAATCAGGCCTTAAGTGACCCACCACTGACATTTGTAGGGATCTTCCCGAACGCCGAGGCACCTTCGGTATGATGCGCCCGCCATATGGGCGGCCTCCTGTCCACCTCCTACAACAGCTGCCAGAAGCTGCAGTGCTGAGTGGAGTAATGACAATAAAAATGGCCCCAACAGAGACAGTATTTGTTACAGGAAAAACAAGGCTGGTTTCCCAGGCCACTGACCTGGCATCTTGGAGCTGCCAGTTGACTGACACTGCCCTGCACAGGAGCTCTTGCTGCACCCCCTGATAAAACAAAACCTGCTGAGGGCTGGGGACGTGCACTTGTGTCACAGATCCACCTTCCTCTGCTTGAATCCATCTCTGAAAGCACTGAAACATGCAGACATTGATCAATCCTGCCTAAAGTCTTACTACAATCTTGGGAGGAAATGTGTTACATCTCAGGAACTAATTGTCAATGTGTCTTTTTTTCCCCCTACAACTTTTTCCTTCTTGCCATTTGCCTCTTTCCCTAATCATATTTGTTCTTTCATCATCTTCCTAGACTGACAAGCACTTGAAATGACATTCAACACTTTGAAAGTCGCAGTTTTTCAGATTTTATAAATTTCTCCCAGCATAAGTTCCTGATGACAACTCTGCTCAGAGCACGGCTCGTCAGGAACACTGATCTAGTGGCAATGGCCTGGTTTGAATCCAGTGCACGGTGCCTTCCTGAAATATCCTAACAAAATCTGGCCAATGAGAGGAATTCCATTTTATTTCCAACTAGCACGTTTTCCAAAGGCTTAGAATTTAAGGCTTTTTCCCTTCTGCAAATGCTATGAAACTAGTGGGAATTGTTTATTTTTACTATTTTAGTTGCTATTTTCTTTTTAATGGATTCTACATAGCTTAGACTGACAGGTACTACGAGGCACTGATCACATTTGATTTCCAGTCAAGTTGCTTAAAACTTTTGGGAAGCACTCAGCATTTTATCACCCAGCTCTTCTTTTTCTTCATAAAACGACTTCATGCCAGTCTTTTTAAACTGTACAATGTTTAAGGCCTGGACTCTTTCATTGTGTGTAACACAATGAGGCCCTAAAAGAAGCTGTGCCCTGTGGGCACTCTAATATAAATGGTAATTGCTACATGAGTCTCCCAGCTATAACTACACAGTAATTCAGACACATCCTTGCTTTCACTGATGGGGAATGGGAAGGCTTGCTCACAAAACAATGTGTCAAGTCAGAACAGCAGTGATGTTTTCCCAACTAGGAGTATGCACACAAACCTTACCCAGTTCTCACCCACAGTGATTTAAAAAGTCAGCTGATTTTTTATTTAGGAGCAGCTGATTGCATAAAACTAAGTTTTATTTAGTTTATTATTTTTAGTTTATTTACTACGTAGTTCCTGAAATCTCAGCCACATTTATCAATATGATTCAGCAGTGAGTATTGTTTTCTCTTGCCTAGACCTCAGTCACACTGATTATACTTTATAGCTCCACAGGTCTACATTGCAAATACAGCACAAGGCAATTGTGTGCCTTAATATTTATTTATGATTTTGTCATGTGAACGAAGAGCTAATTTTGACTGCAATATTTTAAATTTTCTGTTTTCTCTCCCTATTTTTTTTTTCAATATAGAATCACAGAATCATGGAATGGTTTGGCTTGGAAGGAATCTGAAAGACCATCTCGTTCCAACCCCCTGCCATGGGCAGGGACATCTTCCACTAGACTGGGTAAGTCCCATCCAACCTGGCCTTGAACTCCAGGGATGATGAGTCCACAACTGCTCCAGGCAACCTGTTCCAGTGCCTCACTAGCTTTTGGGTAAAGAATTTCTTCCCAATACCTAATCTAAATCTACCCTCCTTCAGCTTAAGGCCACTCCTCCTTGTCCTATCACTACATGCCCTTGCAGTATCCTGGTACATTAATTAAACTGTATTCCTATTACAACCCTCAATAACAGAACTTTCTATATAAGGACCAGTGCTTCAGCTAGGGAAATTTCATGTACAGTTAAACGTTACCTGTGTGGATCATTAGGTTATAAAGCTACTTTGGTGACAGAGTCACTGTACTGTTACACATGGCAAAACCAGATAATAGAAGCACACACCTGTTTTAGTAACAACTTCCACTCAGGGACTTGTAGAGATCTAAATATTTCCATAACACTACAACCTTCCAAGAGACACACTCAGCATTGAACTTTTATCTTCCCTGCCTAAAAAACCAAAACAATAAAAACCAAAACAAACTAAAAACCACCCATTAAACCTAAACAAAATCTTATCTGAAGTTGTTCTGCACAACTTAACTGGTACCAAAAATTTCACCAAGTCTGGATATAACTAGATGGCAAATAATCCCATAGAATAAGCCTTATGAAAGTGGAGAAATGCATTTGCTGCTCCTAACTTCATTTTGTAATTTACAAAGATAATATATAAGCACTGACCATCAACTGTCAGTCTTAATATGATGATGATAACAGATAACTTCACTATTTCTGAAGCTCTGGAAGAAATCACTAACCCAGCAGCACTCCCTTGTCAAAAGCATCACCATAACTGACAGAGTAATCCACAAAAGACAGAAAACAGAAATTTGAATCATTATTTTACTTTATGCCAATACTTTCAAATGATAAAAGCACTCTGCCCAGCCTTTGACAATCTACTTTATTCCAGTAATGTCAGCTCAGATAAAACTCAACAGAGGAATCTGAAATATATACAGCATCCACTGGAGCACCCTTCTTTTTTTTTTCCTTTTTGTGTTGTAAAGTGCCCTCTGATAAAATATTGACACTGCAATATGTGAGCTAGCTGTGACAAACGTGCAGGGCAGTGTATGCTGCTGCCAGCCCCTCGCTGCTGGGAACGAGGCATTCACATACCAAGAAAGACTTGTGCCCCAGCCCTCTGAACCTCTGCTTCTGCTCTGGATCACAGAGACTCCCAAGGTAATGCCAAGGAAATTCAGGCAACACAGAAATTTTTCTGCTTTAGAACAATCTGACCCCAAACTCTGTTCATTGTTAAGGTAATGAGGATTGTGAGATGCTCAATGACTGCGATAATGTGGCAACACTCACCTAAGGACTATCTGTGATTCCAATGCAACACAAGACAAATAATCCAAGTATCATATTGATAAGCAACAAGAATATCTCAGAATTATTTAAAAGAAAGATCTGGAGGACTCATCTCTTCTGTCCATCAAGGTATTGGGTTTTTTAACAATTCTTCAAAAACTTGTCACTACAGTTGGTAATTTTGACATCACTCTGTCTACAAGTGATAGAGCATAAAAATCTACCCAAACAGTGATCCCCCTGGTTATGTGATCAGAATGCTTCTCCTGTGCTAGAAATTTACTGAAGATCTATTTTTTGGAAAGCTGGGAAGAGCACAATCCAAGATAAAGTGGAGGTTTACATGAAGTCATTACCTACTTCTTTTAAGTTCTCTGGCTGGATGGCCAACCTGGGTTCAAAAGCACCTCTGAAGTGGTGATTTCCATGCAATCTGTGATTTACACCTTTTTTTATCACAACTCTACTACTCTTTAGTTTCCGATGGTGAGTTACAAGTATTAGGTCAAGATGAAAAATTTAAAAAAATAAATCTAAGAAGCCATGGTTCTGCATCACTCTCCTTCAACAAAACAACAGCAGTGGCAGCACTGGGTCTGCACTGAGCAGAGGTAGTCAAAGCCTTGGTTTAACATCTCCCCACCAAAGATCATACTGGTAGCAACTGGCATATTTTCCAAGAGCCTCTTCCAGCTGTGAGGAGGAAAAATTAACAGGCAGCTGCCTATGGTAACTCCTTCAATGCATGTAGCAGTGAGATACAAGAGTGGTGGTGTTCATTCCCAAGGAAAAAAATCACCCTGAAGAATTTATTGTGCCTAGTGACATTTTTTAAGCTCATTTAGCATGATTTGAAATTGTATTGTACAGCTTGGGTAATGGCTAGAGTGCTTCAGAGGCTTGGCATCTCCCTGGAATGCAACGGAAACGGTGCTTCCAGAGGTGGTGTAACTTTTAAGAAACATTTTTAATCACTTTTTACCCATAACTTCTGGACAGGAGCCCTTTTCAGCTGTGGCAGTGAGCAACGTCACTGATCACAGCATCATGAATTTTGTGGAAACAGTTAAAACTTGCCACACATGTGCCTAAAGAAAAAGAAAAGAGCAGCAAGAGACCACACTTAGCTCAAGGCAGTCCTGCTCTGGCAGAAGGGAGCAGATAAGAACTGCAAGCTCAAAACTGGGTTTCAGTATGGACTGTCAGCTTCCAAGCTTCCCACCCGTCAGAACAGCTGGTTCCCCACTAGCAAGAACTTCTTGTGACTTAGTCCTCTACTTCTTTCCCTTCACCAACCCAAGCTTCAAAGGATTATGGAGCAAGTCCTGTGCAGTATGAAATAATTTTCTGGATGCTTTGTGGACTGTGGTATGATACAGAAAATTAAGTTCATGCTATTAAAACTTTTGACACTATTTCTCCTATGGAGTCATAACAGTCAAAGTATTTTCCTTTTGCATATGTCTAAACATTCTATTAACATGGTAATGTCCATCTTTTGGTATTTATTTCATACACTTGCTTAATTTGAATGAAACTAAACAGAAGCTACTTATTATTGCTGAATTCAAGTGAATCCTGAAAAGAAAAAAATCTGGGATGTAGCAAGGTGGGTGGAAAGGTTTACCTTTCCAAAGGTAATGTGTTGCAAGTGCTAAAAAGAGCATCATCTTCACATCAAATCAAGCAAGGTACAGGATCCAAGAAACAACGTGCCAAGAGGCAATTTCTCAGCAAGATGTTAGCATCAGAACACAAAGTGATGTGTCTGGAAGCAGAACTGCTGAGCTGCAAACAACCTGGGTGTGAGTCAGAGAATATTAGGACAGTGCCTGTCCACGAGGAATACAGACTTGATTGCATGTGACTTGTGTCAACTCTGGAGACATCAAGAACAGAACATAAAAGCAAGGCAACAGAGATATTTCTAAATGAGCCATTCAGCCTCTAAGGCAACGAATCTGGCAACAACTCAAGTTTCAGGAGGAAAAAAGTCAGCATTCCAGGTTTGTGTTCCACGGTTATATCCTTCATTCATTTTTCTCAGGCAAAAGGTCACCAAAACATCATGTTTTAAATCATTAAAAGACACAATCAATCTCCTTTCAAAGTAGCCCGTAACTTTGAAACCACAATCCAATTGCCTGTTCAGGCTCATTAGTGTCTTCAGATCCTAATGACCCACTCAGTTGCAGTAAATGAAAAACTAATCCTTGTTTTATGCCATTGGCCGAAAAGGATTAGCCAACTCTTGCTACCCCTGCAATCAGCCTTGCACTGGGGGGATTACGACCATCTAATACTGTAAGTCTACACATTCCAATCTGTTACAATATGTAGCACTTAAAGCTTATTTCCTTGAAATGCTCAAATGTATTAATGCCATAGTGTAAGATTGTTTTCTTAGGATGCAGTGATTCACCTGCCCCTGCCCGCAAAGCCTGCATTTACCCACAGACATGCAGAGGTGCCCTGTTACTGCCAACACTAAGTTTTAATTAAGTTCATGAAAAATTTCAAAGATTGTTTTTTTCTTTGCATAGAGCCTAGACTGGGGATGAAATGATGTACAGAATTTCCATGGGGTTCAGTGCTGCAATTTAAGAGGTAGCTAGAAATAAAACCACTACTTATATTCAATGTTCTCTGATCTACTCTGTGGGCTGTAACTGCAGTTTTGTACCACTTGTACCTCTGCAGTTTTTCCAACTCAGAATTCTGGTTGCTTTTGTTATATTACACATAAAATCAGTGAGCAATTAGATGAGCCTACAATGTCACGACATAAACATTTTGTTTTTCCTCAAAGTATTCACATGTTGTTATTGACAATTCAGTGTGGTAAAGAGACAATTTTAACACTCTCAGTTGCCCTATTCATACAGTTTTTCTGATATAAAATATAAACAACTCTTGTGGTTTTATCACCTTAAGTATTATACATAACAGCACAATAAAATTTGTCCTGCAGGGTGGTATGCTGGGCACATGTACTTTAGATTGATATACTTGGACTGAAATTACAGAAAATTCATAAATTGCTTTGAACATGAAACTTGATTTTTGAGTGGGAACAGTTTGATGGATGTCTTATTTCCTATTAAAAGTGGTGTCTGAAGGCATAAAGCAGCAGTTCATCAAAATAAATCTAATATTCCACAACCCCTGGAAATCATAATACTAGTCTTTATCTCACAGTTTCTAAATTAATTTTTTAGTGTCAAACTTATACAGCAGTTGCTTATTTGTCAGCCAGATATCCCCAACTACTTGTAAATATGCTACACATTTATGCAGCAGTAAAATTTTCAGTAAAATAGTAGATGATGCTCCAGTCACGATGTTGTGTTACTTTACAAATTAAAACAATTTTTTTTATTGGAAGACCACTTTGCAGAACAAGGCAAATGTGGAGAAATGCTCTCTGGGTTATTTCTGATCAGAAAAATGACATTTCGATATAGCTGTTATTTCTGTGGGAGAAAGAAAACCAAGGCATCTGTGTCTTCCTACCGCAGCAGCAAAGAGTGTAAATTTCATTAGAAACTTCTTCAAAGTCTTTTACTCAACAAATTCAAAAATTGATTTATTCAGATATCATTATATTTCCTACAAGGTTGGTGACACAAAATATTTATTATTAATATTTATTTAACCTAGTGCAGGGTGGTACATTAGCTTTTACAAGCAATATTTCAAGTGAAATGGTGTCCTGCCAAAAACTTCAGAAAAAACTTAAGTGGAACAGTAAAGATATCAGGGCTCTAAATAACCATTTGCTGTCTGGTTAGGATACTCCTATAAGATTCAAAGTCAAATCCCTGCCCTGCTTATTTCAGAGGGGTTTTTGCTGTTAGTACCTTCAGGCTTGGTTGTGAGCCTGAACTCTGTTTTACTCGCCACAATCCAAGGAGAGAACAAAAAGGCACGCCCACCTCCCGGGACTCCCAGCACAAGTGCACCGTGTCACCATATTGCCACTTTGCTGACAGCTGCACTGCTTTTAAGGGATTACAGCCCACAGCTGCCATTGCTTCTGGAGGTTCCTGGGCTCCAGTTCAGTTGCAGTCACGTGTGTGATACCTGCAGTACCTCGTTTTTGCTCTCAAGCAGCCCTTGCTACACTGACAAGAGAATCTTTGTCCACACAGCTGTCAGATGGATGCAGCAGGTGTGCATGTAAAGGGCAAACCAAAATGACACTGGGCAGTGAGATATGTACCAGTGTCAGCAATCCAGCAACACGACTGCTATTGATTTTATAGGCATAACCAGGCACCATTTTTCGGTGGAATTTGACAGATACCAATATAAAAATCCCAGTGTGTGTTTATAAGCAGTTCATGGTCTTAGACCACAGAAAAGTATCCCAAACGCTGAATGGCTGCCTCTTCTGAAGCAGCTTTCTCTGCTTTGTTATTAATCAGCCTATCCAATTTGTGTCAGTAAACATCCAGCAAGACCTAGGACTGGGGTTTCTCCCACTTCAACCTGTAGCCTTGACTTCCAGACTGTAACATAAGAGGCATGGATAACAGAATTCATCAGGAAAGAGTTATGGAATAACTGAGCAAACAAAATTACACTTTCTGGCTTTCTAAATGATCCCAGAATATCTGTCAGCAGTGTACTATAAAACACTGCCCCAAATAAAAGATAGAGACTCAAACTTGCCTCTAGCTTAGGTTTTTCAGATTGACAGGTATGTAGTAGATTAGAAAAGCTATGTCTCACTTCTTAGTAGCTGGACCTCAGCAGGATTTCACTAAAATTTCCTGATTCACTTCCAGTTAAAAAGAAAAAAAAAAAAAATCCAACTTTCACAAATCTCTAGGCACAAAAATAGTCCATTTAGGAGTTTGGCAGAAAAGAAACAGTGGCATAGATAATCAAGCTTCTGGTCATTAAAGGCTTTGCAGGGTAGCAGAGAGAAAGGGACTCTACTCCCCTTTGAACTTCGTTGACATTTTTTTGGCAGACTGTGTAGGCCCTACAGGTAGGATGCTTTTTGGCCACTTGTTCCCCTCAGTCTGTGTGCCCTTCTGACTTGTTTGTGCATTTGCAATCTCTTCTGTGAAGTCTGCTGAATGATGTGGTCCTTCCTTTATTTTGCTTGCCTGCTGTCAGGCAGGAAGTTTACTTCATACTAAGTGACTGAGAAACCCAATTCCCTTACAAATTTGTGAGGAGTTTCAAAAGTTAGTAACCTATGTTTCAAATGTAACAGAAAAAATAACTTCAAAGTGATCTGGTATTTCCTTCAAAGGCCATAAATGTGAAAGTTGTGGTTCTAGAGAAGACGGTTCTGAGGGATTCCCAGGGCACAGTGCTCTGGTGGCTCAGAACAGTCAGCATTCCTTGCTGAGTAACCCTGATATTGTCCTAACAACCATTCTTTCCATAAGGAAAGGCCTTTGTGGAGAACTGAGGGATGTACTTGTACTGACCACAGGTAGACTTTGGGAACTGTCTCTGTCTTTTTTGAAAGACATTAGATAAAGTGGAAGAAACTTGATTTGGGGATTTTGAGTAGAAAGAAAGGAATTTAAATGTTGAGTATTACAATTGCAACATTGTTCCACTTTAGATATTAAGAAACACCTACAAAACTTTACATAAAATTAACAAAAATGTTTATTTCAAATATTTTATAAATCAGCTGTTATACACAGAATACTCAAGAACATTGTCTTTAATTCAAATTCAGCTTTTACTTATACAATAGTCATTCTTACTAACAGAAGTAATTTAATTTATATCAGAAGCTGAAAGTTCTCATGCAGACATTGAATTACCACACTACTCAAAAATGGTATTTCTGTTTGTGAGTGCCAATTTAGCAAGAGGCTATCATAACATTTTATGAAAAAACAAATTTCAAAGATAAATAAGAAAAATAAAAGCTGCATCTCAGAACGTGTGATTGATGAACACACATTGCAGCAATTGCAATAATATGTTTTTACAAGAAATGGAAGGAGAAGATGAAATGCTTTGTACTTTAACTCAAGAAACTGAAAACATTTGTCAAGGCTAAGTAGGAAAAGAATTTAAAAGGAAGTCAAAGGTATTCAAAAGAATGTAAATGGCTTTGTATTTTGTAAGGAAGAATGAAAACCTTTCATAGAAGGAGACTGTGATGATCTCTGATCCTGTCCAAATGCAAATGAAAAACTAATGTCATCTTTTCCATCTCCAAATGCATGAGAAGTCGATTCCAAGGGGAAGGGAAAGGCAAATGCAGCCTCATTTTCTGGTTTCCCAAAGAAGCTTCCTATATGGAATAAATATAATATTTATTATTAGATTAAATCTTACTGAGAGAATACTGCACTCAGCACATGCTTCTTCATTAATATATTGTGCCAAATATCCCACTGAGCATCAACCTACAGTTGTGTGCTCATTTCTGCACCAGAGATGGTATTTCCAGGGGGTCGTTATTAGAATTGACATCAAAGGAAGTGTGGAGCACTTGAATCATTTAGAGCAATAAAACACTTCTGCATGATACATTTTGCAACAGAGGTATTTGTAAACAGAATCTGCAAAAGTGTTTCTGTAGAGAAAAATGGGATCAATCATTGAAATACTTGGACTTCTTCTCCCTTGTAAGTCCTCTCATTTTGCTCCAAACACACCTAACACTATCCCTATTTCTTTCTTTCTCATACCTCTTCTTTTCCATGAAACGTCAGACATCTGGAGCCCAGCACGCAAGGAAAGATTAAGCTAAAGATTTAGTTAAAATACAAATGAGCACAATAAACCACTGAGCTACATTATCATAATTGAACATCCTTTCAGACAACCAAAGGACCTCTGTTAAGCTGGATCATGAGTCTGCCAGTCATAGAAACACAAGCAGAAGAGAGCTGATATACACAAGTACATCTGAGTTTCAGACTTACCAATATCTTTCTGTGGGGACAGAGAGTTCAGGTTTCCCACAGAAAAATTTTCATCTGTCTGAAATGTAAACAAATTTTTAATTTAAGAAATGAGAAAAGCAAAAAGTAAACTCTAATGCTGATATGTAATATGTTCCTTTGCTTTTAGTGAGAAAGACACTGTCTCAGTGAATGTTAGCAGCCATTACAAAATCTGTACTTAAAGGTATTTATCAGTACATAAAGTTACAAGGCAAGCTCTTTGATCAGATGGGTTTTATGATATTTGGATGCAGCAGCAAACACCCTTCCTCCATTCTTCTAGGAAAAAACCAAACTGATAACAGTCCAAAAGCTGACCTGACTTACTGCTGATTTTTTTAACTGAAAAGATTCAAAATTATTTAAATCTGTGACATTTATAAAATCTCCAAGCAACAACACTGAGTAGGGCCTCATATTGCCAGAAAGCGTATCAGGATCACCACTTGTCACTCTTAAAACAAGTTCTTAGACTAGATTTAAAATAGATACTGAAGTCCTTCAAAACTCCCATCAAACTTTAAAGAATCCCAGATCTGCTACAGCCTGGTAAATTCTTGGTTTCTGCTGCTGAGCAGGCACAAAATAATGTGGGTTCTGACAGCACTTGGTGACTTAAAACCCACCCCATTCCTAAACAATTCACCAACCACTCACCAGTGTGTTCTCTCCTACAGGCAGCTCATGCTATGAGATAACAACCACATGGATCTTGCCAAGCCCAGAACAAAATAGTGCTTACCCTCATCCCTGCTTCAGCTTCCAGCGAAACCATAAGACTGAGCACACTCCCTGCAGCAGGAGCTACCTGGGCTCAAATCCCTCATTTGCATAATGGGGCTTGGATCCACACTGCCAAGTGATACCTAAGCCCTGTCTCATGCACACATCTATCCTGGATCCCCAGTTATCTACCTAATAGCCTAGGAGAGGAAAAATTACTCTAGAGCACTGGAGTTAGGGAACCTGCAAAGAAAATGGAAGATCTGGATTCCATTCCCTGCTCCATTTAGTTGCCTACGTAGCTCCTCCATTGGATATGGATAACTAATCCATATTTGCTGTTCAATAACCCTAATAGACTGTCCTTTCTTCCTTTCTCACTGTTCTTCACTTCATCAAGACAAAACCACACAGGAGAAGCATGTGAGTTGTGAATTCTGCTAGAGAACCTGAATTTTGCACTGTAACACTGAACCAGAAGCCTTTTGGTGAGTTGAGTCACTGTATTTGCACATGATCCATATAAGAGAGATTCATACTTAGATTATAGTTAGAAGTCATCGGGGGGGGTTGCCAAGAAAGGAATTAAACATTTTCAAAGGACATCAAATGTAAAATTAACCAAGATATTAAAATAAAAATTGCTACAAAATAACCACTCTGAAAAATCTCATTCCGTATCAATGCTGTTTTGTTCACATATTTTGCTTTGCGGAAATTTAATATTCACAATTAATCATTTTTACCTCATCAGATGAATTTTGTGCTCCAAACAGAGAAGAATCAAATAAATTAAAGCCAGGTGACTTCTGGGAGAAGTTCATGAGAGAAAAGAAAGCAGGAGATTTTGATGTTCCTTCTTCACAACCTAGATTTTGAATGCTGTAAATACAGAAAGGTAGAAACTATACTAATATTTTTTTAAATGATGTAGATGGCTTTTTTCCTTCCATTTTTTCCTTTTCCTCTTTTTTCACTCTTTCACATCCCCATAGCTTCCACCAATAATTGCTTTTTGCATTACAGAACAGATAACACAGTTCTTTAAAGTAAAGGGAGGTGGTGTTCTTACCAACTCCCTGCCCTCTTAACAAAAAAACCCCAAAAAGCCCATTTAAAGACAGAAATCAGAGTAAGAAATATTACTGCAGGAAAAGACAACGTGTCTCATATATTTCCAAGCAAGGTACTGATCTTTCAAAACAGCTTCAACTGGAAATGATATTGTAAGAAGAAAACTTAATAAATATCAAGCATAACTCAGGAAAAAATCTGAATATTTTCAGGAGAGCTTTCTAGAAAATTCTTTCTCTAGTATCTTTCAAAAAGAGCAGAAATGCTTTTACAATAAACATGAGTACAACTTTTTGCTCAGAATCAAAATAAAAGTTGAAATCATACTAGTCAAATGGAGGTGTTTTTGAGAACTGTGGTTTTTTCCCCTTCAAGTCAGGTGTTTTAGGTGCTCTTAAGAAAGGTTCTGCACTTTCTTCTGCTATGTCAGGATTATCTTCATTTGGCTTAAAACCTGTGTGCACATCCTATTAAAAAGAAATAAACAATGATGTTTATAACATATAAAATTTCCTAAAATATCATTAGTCCTTTTAACTAAAAATATGTTCCCAGTGGAGCCAGCACTGAGCCTTTTTATTATAGTTCTGTACAAGAAATGATTTTTAAATGCAGACTTTTTTCAAAACGTTTCATCAGCTCACATTAATGAAAAATGTTATGCACCAATTGATAGAAAAACTATGATGTGCATAGGAGAGTCATCCTAAACAGCCTATTGTTAGGGCAGCATAAAACCCCTCAGAACACCGAGGTGATCAACAGCAATGATCACTACATTAGCAATCAGAAGGCATTGATTGGCTTATAATGAGTCACTTTACCAGTTTCTGAGACTCGCCTCTTGCCAACTGAATCAAGTATGTCAAAATACTTTGACCATTCTACATAAACTTCTTACTTATGACATAAGAAACGCTTTTCTTACTTGAGGTACATACGAACAGTCCATGTGCTCATCTGCTTCTTTATCAGCATGTTCAGCCTCTTGGCTTGCTGCACAAAAAGGACAGCACTGCCTCTATTATAACAGCATTTTAAGCAGATACATAAAAATCACATTGCGGGAAAGAATCCTTGAGAAAAGTTCACTAGCTTGGCATTGCTATTGCTAAGGAAGTGCTCTGACTGTGGTTTTCTTAACAACCCACTTTGTGGCTCTGTCCATAACAATTACCTCTTGTTCTGCCACTTACTCAATGTTGTTAAAGCATTACTCAGGCTGCTTCTTGTGGTTTGGTGTGTTCTTCAAACCTGCCCATTGTTCCTGAGAGTGCTGTGTTTGTCTGCTCCAGCTATTGCCCTCTGAGAGTGCTAATACCAGTCAATAGAAATCAGGTGGCAACAATATAAAAATCACATCCATGTGACAGTGATGAAATGTAGTTTAAAGAACTGGGCAAGAGTCAGGATGAGAAATGAGAAGAAACATTATCAGACTTTCTGCTATTAGAGTTTCTGCTTTAAGCTTCAGACTGTGCTACATCTCAGGCACTGGGTGTTAAGGTCCTATGTTTCAGTATTCTCTTTGTAAAAAAATCTAGACTATAATCTTTTACATGCATCTAAATTAGCAGTACAATTAGAAAAAGAAATATTTAAATTGAAGCTCAGTTCCTTGTGATTTCAGAAATTACAGGTGTATTTGTAACTACCCTGTTTTTTTCTGTAAGCATTCTGCATGTTTTTCTCCAGTTAATTTTCATCTTTAATAATCTTAATCTGATTCCTCAAGATACCTAAATTACCAGGTTTATTATATCCCTTTTCTTTGCATTTTTCATGCCTTCTGAGTAGATGTTAAGACTGGATTTCATTTTACCCAAGTAATTTGAGACTTGAGTGTGAATTACAAGAGATGTTGGACAGATCCTTTCATTCACAATGGTCAGTGCAGACTAAATCCCACATTACTGAGCAGTTCAGTATCTATTTAAATTAGGACTCTGCCTGTCTGCTATACTCAAATTTTGAGCCTAACAATCGAGGTGGAAAAGAAATGCAAATGGTAGCCCTCTTAATGCCAGAATGAAAATCTGGTCCCTAGAATTCTCTGGTTTATAATTATATGATCTAACCTTATCAAAAAAATTACAGTAGTACTTTACCCATTACTGCATTTTCACTTTCAAACTGTTGATTGGAAGTCAGCTGCTTTGGAAGATCTGACAGTCTAAAAGACAAAATTTAATGGTTGTCTAAATGTGAATTATTTCCATAAACCCCAGCCTCAAGAATGAAAACTACATTATTAAAGAAAAGTTACCTGAATTTCACTTGGTTTTGTATGCTTACTGTTGATGGAACTTGTGCAATTTGTGTGTTATTAGTCCCTGCAGTGTCAATAACCATCTAAAACACAGAAAAAAAATCAAATGACGCAGCAAATGAAATTGTCACTTTAACAGTATCACTCTGATTTCTCCTTAGACTGTGGAAATCCCTTCTTTTAACTGGAAATTAAGGATCAGACAATGTAAAAACTTTATCTTTGCTTTACCTACATTTTGACAGCGTGATACCCAAAACCCCTTCTGTAATTTTTTAATAAAGTCTTAGTCACAGCACTGATAAATAGATGTGATTAATTAACTTTTCTGTAACACAAATAATGCTATGTCATTTACAAACTTCATGCAGGTTTGCTACTGCTGCAGCCTGGTTGCTCGTGCTTGTCAACACAGAAAGGGCTGAGGCCAGGCCTGGCTCTGCCTCTGAAGGCCAACTGAGCATCCACATCAGTCTCAATCAGCACAGGCCTCATGTGTGGATTGAAAAACTGCAGAAAACTTGGGAAATACTCCCACTTCACAGATTTTCATCAGAGTAGAAGCCACAACTCTTCTATGTAGCATGTATTTGTGCCTTAAGGGCAGGGTGAGGAATCTATGCCTCAGCATCAAACAACACATTATTTTACAGGGAGTGTCTAGTTCTTGTTTATATTTAATTAACAAAATGTATCAAACTGAATTCTATTCAGGGTAGGGGACAAAAGGGCTGGTTCTGCAGAATCTGTCTGCCACTCAACTCCTGTAGTGTACAGTACACCTTTTCTGAAGCATAGCAACCTTCTTTCTTCCAATCTTTTTATTTTTCCTCAGACTCCATCTTCTTTTCCTTGTTGCCATCACCCTTTCTTAAAGTTCTCTTAACCTTGACTTACTGTTTCCCACAATTGTCTAAGTGCAACTCTAGGTCCCAGATTCCCGGCCTCATCTCTAGATTACCCTGGCAACAGCCCTTCCACCATCCTCATCATGTCCAACTACCTAAGCCAGTCACAAATCAGAATTGTTTGAAATTTCTTCTGGTCTTGTCCCACTCAGTCCTGTCACTGTCCTTCATCTTGTCTTGTGTTATGAAGGCTTTGTCTTCTCACACAGGCTTCACTCACTTCATAATGATTCACTCACTCCATTCTTCAGTTCCCTTGAAATTCTTAAGAAAATCACAACTCATTATGCTAACTTTTTTTACCTGATGTTTTTTGTTCATTAAATTTTGATTTTAAATAGATGCAGTGAGATGTCCCTTAGAAAGTAGATTTAGAGATAGAAAATTCCCCAAGATCCTGCACAGCAAACACAGTTACAAACTCTTCTACCCCTTATGGCCTTACCTCCTCTGATTTCTCCATTAATACTTTAGCAATCTATTGCTCCTATGAATGGTCTTGCACTCCATGAGACTACTGGTGGTTTCCACAACTTTGCAAGTTGTACCTCCAGCTTTCTTCTGGATTAGTTTATTGTATTTGAATAAAAAAATACTGTATCTGAATAAAGCTGCAATTCACCATTTCAAAAAAGTTTCATAGTAACTATGTTCTTATGGGTGAGAGATAGAAAATGGAGTTGTGGGCTCCTGCAGTGCACCAGGAAGTGTTGTTCATGGTTTTATTCCTCTCAACCCAGATCTGTTTTTGGTTAAACCTCAGAATGGAGCCGTGTTCTGTAGGCTGTCCTGTACACCTAGTCCTTTATGAAATCCTTCATTGTGGAGCAGATGGCTCATGATTTATCGGTTGTAGAGGATTCTGATCCTCCATTAGAGTTCCAAATATTTGCTACATGCAGAATCTACAAAGGTTATTTTAAATGCTAAAAACTATTACACAAAATGAGTTGGTAAGATGGTCCACCTCGAGTTTGGCGTTAGAATGCACTTTGTAAGGACATAGATATTTTCAGAATGAAAAGGCACCAAAGAAATATTTTTGCTGTGATTACCAAGCAATTGCAGATTATCATGATTAGCAATTTATAGTGCTAACAGGTTTTATGTAAGACATAATACCATGCGGTATACTTGAAGTGTTTTAAATTTAAACAACCACATAAAACAGATTTTATAACTTCATATTTTTACCAGCGGGAGAGCCACACACCTGTGATGAATTTTCTGCAAGGCTGGAGGAACTGCTGGCGGCCACTGAAAGTTCCACTGGTTTCTCTTTTTCTTCTCTCCCTAAATTTACAAATATTATGTAATATTGTCAATAGGATTAAGTATCCAAAGCATGGCATTGTTAAACTGAACTTGGGAACAACCCTTATAAATTTTCCTTTTAATAGAAAGCAAAAAGAAACTTATCACAAAATATGAAAGTATCAAACATAGTTCTTTAATATTTACTGTACTAATGAAAACAGTGCTAAAGGTATTTGAGATTTGAAATTAAATTATTTTCAGATGTTTCTGACACCATGCATCAGGTGTATCTCTCATGTTACTCTACTCATTGCTCATGTTACTCTACTCATTGCACAGATAAGGGAGAAATCAGACACAGATTTCCAGAACATAAAAAAAGGTAAGCACCCAACTTCCCTTGAAAACCTGGCTTCAACTATAAGTAGTTGAGCAGTTCACTAGATTTGTTATCATCAATTACCCATTCTTTTGCACTGAATAATCCAAAATGCTCACTGAGAAGTCATGAAACACACTGCACCTGTTTCTGCTCGTTGCTTTGAGAATCTAAAACTCTCCACAGACGGGGCAAATTTCTGAGGAATGCATGGGACACATAATGTTTTATACAGCTGATGTTTCTCCTTTGGAAAAGATGGGTGTTCACGCTCTTCAGACACCCTAAACAAATTGAAATTTTAAAAAAATTATTCATTGTAAAAGAAAATAAATCATAAAATATAACTGCTTCAAATAAGTGCAATTCTCAAGGGCATTGGATGTTGTCAAGAAAGTTCTACCACTTTCAGCACCTGTAGTTGATAAAAATGAGGTTTTCTTTAAATAATATCAGAGAGAGAACATCTCTGAAAAAGAAGCCATAAAGGAGTAATAGGCCAATCATAAGAACATTGACGATTTAAATTTTGTCAGTGTCAAAGAAAAGTATTAGTATTGTGGAGTTTTACACTTTGATTAAAATGCCTCATTATTGTAGTTCTGAAATCACATTTTTACATTTAAAACCACTTTTTCTCTCTCTCTCTCTCTCTGAGATTGTCTGGAATACTCACACTACGCTCACACAAAAGAGAAAACTGCAGCAAGTGCTTTCACTTGTGGGGTAATTATCTGTGTAGGGTAAATAGCCCTTTACAGTGCAGAAAGACAAAGGTTAGCAGAACAATGAAGAGTAAAGTGGCTATTTGGCACAGGAGCATTTACTACTTTTTAGAATAATGAGTTCTACTTTATTTTCTCTCTGGCGTTCCTACTTAGTGCCTCTGTGCTTCTAGCTACAACATCTGGTTTGTAGCTGACTGAACAATGCTGTTCAGAACAAATGAAGAACGGAGTCAGTCTTTTTGTTCTTCTTGAAATTGTCCATAAACGAAGATAAGATAAAATGTAGGATACACTTTGTAAGATAGTGTGGAGTAAAATTAGCAACACTAATAAAAAAATACCACTGAGAAGCACTGGCTAAAATAAAAGGACCTAACACATTAAACTCATATACATACACAACTGTGCTCACATAAAACCACGCAAGCACCTCAGCCTCTCTGATGAAAAGGACTGTTTTGTCTTGTAGTTACATTTATACCTGGTGCTGTGCTGGACTGAGACTGAACAAACTGTGCAAAACATATACCACCTAAGAAATTAAAAACCAAAGTAAATCTTTTAGTTACGTTAATTCTAGATAAACCTGTGTCAAGAACGAATACTACAGAAAACAAGATGTGTGCGGCTGGTGTATCTTTAAATTCAGACAAGGCGAGCTCAAAAGCAAGGAGAAATCAAAACAGAGCTAAGCACAGAATTCTGGCTAAAACTGCTGCACTTTGTTCCAAATGGCTTATTTTACCCCAGTCATCATCCAAAGATCAATTCAACAAGGCTGCTGTGGCTGAGGTCATCAGTTAGACTGCCATAAAAAGGGGGGGGGGGCGGTGGTTGGGGGTTTTTTGGTTGGTTGGTTGGGTTGGGTTTTTTTCAGAACTTAGGATGTCAAACTCTGTTTTTAAAAGTTCCTGGAGTCGGTTTTCTTGTGCTTCTGTAAAGCCTAGCAGACAACTCTATATTTCTAAAGACTTACTCTCCCTTAAATAAAAAATCCTCTTACAATGCATATTTATACAGAAGAATGCCTCAAAGGCAGTTACAAACCAAACTCAGAAGTTCTTAAGATATTCATTCTTTAAGTAACAAAACCTTCCAAAGCAGCCTGCAGTTAAACTCTATGCATATGCAGTACACCTGCTCCCTTCCCTCCACAAAAGCACTATTGAAATATAAACCATGCACATCTTCTCTGACATTAATTAATACCACTGAAAGAAAAATAAAACTGCATGATGAAGCTCAAAAAAATCCAAATTGCAGCAACAAGAATAATCATTTGTTTTCTTTCTCTACTTCTTTATTAGTAGACATCTGAGTAGATAAAAACTCTTTATCTTGATCCATACTGCAGGGGTTTTTTAAAGTGTAAAGAAAAAAAGAGATATTCTTAAGCCAAAATAAAGTGCCATTTCCTTTGTAGTAATTTCTTCTTTGTAGCATAAAGAAACCCAATGATTGATATTAATTTCCAGTAGAGGAATCAAGTGTATCCCATTATACATATGAAGAATCACACCTGCTTCTGTGGTATTTACAGCTACTGAAACCACATTCAGTATTCTCATCCAGGAGCATTCTTTTGAGTTGGCTTTTCATGTATGTTTACATTAGAAGTCCAGAAACAACTTTATAATTACTTTTCTAAGAATTATGTTATCAAGCTTTTTCTTTGATCAGTAAAAGTCAATCACTTCTGATGCAAAGGTGCTGAAAGAATTGCAATAATCCACCACGGAATCTCCTTTATGTGAAGCTTTAGCAAACAGCTCTCACTTGGGAAGTAAGAGCTGGAATTAATACATGGCCAAATGGGAAAAAAACATAAAGACAGAATTACAGAGTCATGGAATTAAATCTCTCCCAACCATTTTACAAAAGCAGAGTAAATGAACACTATATATGCCATAGCACAGTTCAAGATAGCAGCCTTTCTATGTAATGAATAGAATGTCTAACTGAGAAATCAAGACCAGGGCTTCAAAAGAGTTGAGTCCTGTTTGGTGATTGATGAGAACTCTTTCTTTGGAAATTAAACTGTGATACTTGTCAGTGTAACTGGTGAGCTATGAATCAGCTACAAGAGCTGGTAAGAGCAGAGGAATCTGTGTTTTACACTCCTAACCAAAAACTAACATGCCAGCACTGAGTGATTCAAACAACAGGCTTTTAAAAAGAACAGTTCCAGGCTTTTTAAAAGAACAGTTCCCAGCCATCCTGCTGCCCAGAGCAGAACATATATATCAGCACCTATTACTTGGCTTGCAAGCTGGCTTCTTGTCTTGAAGCCTTCTAAAGCTTTTCATGGGTATTAATTTGTACATTGTTCTGCCCAGTGCTTTCATTGCTCTCTTTAGTTCTTTCCCTTGATGCTGCTGGTTTCATGCTGGTCTGGATCAGTTCATGAAGATTCACGGTACAATTCCTTTTTATTTCTTCTTCTGTGGCAGAAGATGAAGATATCTCCTCTTCACAAAGATCTTTTTGCTCAGTAGTAGCTTTGTAGTGGCTGCAGGACAGCTCGAAGAAACTCCTGCCTTTGGTACCCACATTCTGCTGTTGTATTTTTGTACATTGCTTTGAATCAGCAAAGGTTTTATTTCCTATGGCTCATTTTCTCAATACACATTTTCTGCTTAGGTTTTTTTTTTTTCCAGAGGTTTTTTTTTGTTTTTTCTACAGCTTCATAATACACTCATTTTTAACACCAATAGTTAATTAAGCAATCACTTCCATGCTTTCTAGAGAAGACTTTTTTAATACACTAATGTCAGACAAAGATAGTAAAAAACAATTTTATGCCATACAAGCCTTTATGTTGTGGAACACACACAACTTCAGGTGAAGGTACAAGCAGGCTCCGTGACAGGAAAAGAAATGTACAACTGGCAGGTCTAGGAGTGCACCCTATGGATTCCTTACCACGAAGAGTCTCACCAAGGGATTCTTACACCTCCATACCCAAAGCATGGATCTCTGCCTCTTACAGCAGGTCTTTGATTGGTATTTTGTGTTCTGCAGTCTGAACACATATGGGTTTCTTTGAAAATTCAAAGAGAATGCTTCCCATCTTTTTTTTTTTTTGTCTTAAAACTAAGGGGATTTCTTGCTTCCCCATGTTTCTGTTCTTGCCAGTTACAAAAATCTTACATGAGAAGGTAAAATGGGTGTAAAGGCTACACCACAAAGAAATGATCATCTGAATGATTCATAGGTCTGTAAGAAGATATTAAAGACCTAAAATGTCCCTGTGAAAAGGATCTTAGGAATTATAAAAATGACACTTTTTTACAGATATATTCCACTAAATGCCTGTTTAAAGCCCTAAAAGGATTCTTTTTCAAGCACACCATAATATAAAATCACTTAAACAAAGTCTTTTGGACATGTTTTTGCTTTAAAATAGATTTTGGTCTAGAAGTATCAGCTCGACAGGAGATGTTCCAACATTCACAAGGACTCCAGATAAGTGCAAGATAGTCCTCATGGTGATTTTCAGTCATTGTAATTGAGCTCAAATTAAAGTGAGTCCCAGCTGCAAATGATTGCTGACTAATTTACTAAGCCATTAATCCTGTCTATGAAACTTTCACTCATGCTTGTTTTTAAGAACTAAATTAAGAGTTAAATTTCTTAAGTAGTTCAGAGGTGAAGACAACTGACATGTGGAACCCTGACTCCTTTTCCAAATATATATTTAGTAGAGTAAATGTTATTTTATCTTTGACTGCACAGTCACTGTAGTTGCATTCAAAACTACTCACACAGATCTCTCAGCAGTAGCTGAGGAGAAAATGCTTCTACAAAATATCTTTATAGCATGTTTCTGGATACATTGAGCTTCCAAGAATCAAAATTTGTCACCATCTTAACCCCCAGAAATAGAAAACTTTTAAAATTACATAATTAAATCACATAATCAGGATTAGAGAAGCTTTCCAGTCCTTATTTAACAACAATTTGTGTTTTGTAGTAGTCTTTGTGTAAATTCTGAGATAGTATTCTGGATAAAAGCAAGGGGAAAAATAATTTTGAAGTGTACCTTTCTTTAAACTCTTCTGGCTTCTCAAGACTTTTCTGATTTTTTCCTTCAGTCTTTTCAGAATTATTTTGATCTTCTTTAGTCTCTTTGAGCATCTTAAAAGATAAAGAACAAATGGCATAAAAATTGACAAGACTTGAAATATTTTAGCTACGTGCTGCAAAAGTTTTCTAAACCTGATGAATCTGTGCTCAGTAGTAGTTTTTGTAGTCAAGAGATTCTGAAGAAATAAAAAGAACAAGGTTAAAAAGAGGCAATATTTTTTGTTGGAACTGTAATTACTGGATTAAACACAGATGTTTTGGAGCATGGTCTCTAAATCAGTCAGAATCTCGAGTTCCTTACATGGTCTCCTTCGTAGCTATAAACAAATTCACCACATCCCTTCTTCCTGTATGTTTACACAGCACAACCCACATTAGGAACTTCAGACTGTGACTGTGAGTGTCAAACAGGATCACAGAATATAAACAGAAAAAACCACCCGTGCAAAACGTGCTGCTATCAGCACAAGGCAGTAAATGGAGTCCTTGATCATCTGGTCCAGACAGGTAAAAGCACCCAGATGCAATGCTATAAAAAGTTACTAAACCTTTACAAGACTGGGCTACTCAGGCTTAGAAGAGACCTTTTACAGAGGAGTGGGTCCAAATTCTGTACTGACAAAATCTCTTTGATTTTTTTGAAGATTCTCCCTTTGGAATCAGTGCTTCTCCTAGTCAGTAGTATTGACCTCCTGCCTAAAATCAGCCAGTTTTTCTGCTGGGGATTATATATCCACACATGTATTTTGGGATAAAAAAAATAAGAAGGAAAGAAGGAATTTCCATTATTCTTATTGTAAGGCATATTTAGTTAAACACAAGCCCTTAAAACCCAGTAGGACCTGTGAAAGCTGCACACTCAAGCCCTGGGGCTCACTGAGGAGTGGCCCTGATCTATTTTCAAGTGTATTCTCCTGAACTGACACCAAAGTCAACGTGACACGGTGCCTTAGCAGAAACTGTGGCACAAGCTGAGGTCAACAGAAAGCAAGCTTTAAGCACCTTTACATTCACAGACCCCTTCTCTATAAGAAAACATATGTGATGCTATAGAAACATAATTATAAGGCTGGAATCATCCTGTTGGTCTGTGCGCTTGAAAACACCCTACAGTTTCAACATTTCAGAAAATGTGATGGTGCTATGTATGACCACATATATAATATGGATTTGTATAAAATAAAATTAAGATACAGTTACCTTTTTCAAGTAGTCAATTTTCATTTGCAATTCTTCTGCTTCTTTTTGCAGTTCAATGGTTTCCTGAGCAGCAGCTTCAGCAAGCTGCAACGTCTCCTGTGTTTTTTTCTTCTTAGAGGCACTTCCATGTCATGGAATATATTTTACAACAATATATTTTTTCAAGCAAGAGATGCCATCAGATCCCTAACCTGTCTATGCCATAACACAAATGCTAGAGGTGCAAGAAGCTCTGATCAATCTACATTTCCTTGGCAAATCTTCAACTCTAACTTCAATTAAGCTTCTCCTAAATGAAGCATTTTGATGGGTATGTTATTAAATGAAATTTTATTTTCTTTCCCCAAAATGCTCCCATAAATTTAAACTGAATAGCTGAATTTGACCTTCAGTTTTCTCGCAGAGAAATGCCAACGCTGCCACTCTAAACATAAATATATAAATATATAAATAATTAATTTCTTTTCTAATAGAAAGTCGTGAGAGGTAAATATAAAACTTCTTTCCTGCCAACTGAATGAACACTAGAAATCAAGGATACATGTATACAGCCCAATCATTTATGGATTTAAAAGGAACAGCCTCTGCAAAAATAAAATTTACTTTCAGATCATTAACTAACAAATTAATTTTCTTAACAAATACAAGATAAATTACCAGATTAGGAGCATTTATCTTGGCTTAGTATCAAGAGCAAAAATCGCAGTATAACAGTAATGGCATTTAAAACAGCACTAAAAAAGAGATGAAAATTAAATTTAAAATTTTGAGAGGCTAGATCTAAAGGAATCTTAAAACTTTTTTAACCCAAGAAGTTCAATGACAAACCTCTCCCCATGACATTTATGGGTTGAAGGACAGAATATTAGTATGTATAATCTAAATTCTTACTTGCTGCAGATTTTTTCCTAAAATGGTGTAACAAAGAGAATATTATTTGTTAGCTTAAAGGAAACTGTGGAAAATTAGAGATTTTCTGTATGGCACCTTTAATGTGCAGTGCACTGCCAAAAGGCTTTATTGTAAAAGCATTGACAATAGCAGTACCCAGAATATCCAAGCAAGCATCTTCTTTCCATTTGTATTTTTCACAGAGTTTCAAAACTCTCTTTTGCATTTCTTCAGCTTCTTCCTTTTTTTTGTAATACTCCTGGGCAAAAGCAGTTTCTGTATATTTTTTGCGGTATTCCTGCAAAGTCTTTGTACACTGGGCTATGGAATCCTGATACATTTTCCTATAAAAAACATGTAATTTAATTTTTTCACAGGAAGATGTTGTTCATAAGGAAAAAAACCCTATAAATTTATGGCATCAGCTCAGTTAATTTGCTGCTATCATAGGAAGAAAAGTTGGATTATATTTAATATGGCAATATTTGGCTTTATTTTTTTATTTTCCAGCTATATTCAAGGAAGACTATGCTGTAAGTAACAAAGAATAGTCCTGATGTAAAAACCAGCCAAACCTCCCTGTTCTGAAGGGAGTGTAGACTGTACCACATCCAAAGGCAGCCTGGCAGATGACAAATGTGTTTTTCCCTGTGTAATTATCATGAAACTCACTGCAGGCCAAAGTCTCTGCTGGTGCATGTTGGCACAATTCCATCAGTTTGGGTGGAGCTGGATCAAGGTTACAGTAGAAGAGAATTTGGCCAAACCTCCCATATTTAGAGAAGCCTGGTGCACCACTGGGCTAAGAGCTGCCTCCAAGGAGATGCTCAGTCATCTCTGTCTGACTCAGGGAAGCCTTAAACACATTCAGTCACACTGAAACAGCACTATTCATACTTAAGGTCAAGCAAACACTTAAATGCTTAAATGGCAAAGAGGCAGAATGCTCAGTGTCTTGTGGGGCTGCCCTGTAAATTAATGTTACACTAAGTGTAATTTCACTGACATCATGTGAGCACATAGTTATGAATTACTAAAGTAGGTAACATCAATTAATGCAGGGAAAGTTTATGTGAACAATGAAGAGGCAAATTTTAAAATATTATTAGTACACCTAAAGATTAGCAAGAAATTCCTCTATGGGAAAAACTATGGTGCATAAAAGCAACTAAAGCCATAGACCCACCTCTTAACCTGCCCCTACATTAAGGAACAGCTCTCACTGCTTGCAAAGCACACAGGATTTCTCTTCAAGGAACACATCCCAAACTGCTATTAATCATTTAGCTGCAACATGACTGAAAGGCTACATTTGACAGTCATGGCTGCCCACTGGCTGCGCCAGACAATGGGAGAGAGAAAAACTTATGTCCAAATTCAATACTAGAAACTTCTGCTCTTACAAAAGGAAAACAAATCCACTGGGCAAAGCACAGTAAGATTGTAATTTTCAAATAAAACTACACTCCAGGCACAAGTTCCTGTTAAACTGACTGAAGTTCAATACACTTTAGGGGAAAGAAGTTGTAGGTCAACACTGTGAATTAAACCCAGGAATTGCTATTTCCCAAACTTTGCATAGAAGATGACACCAATCTATTTGCTTTTCTACACAGGCCGTCTCAGAAATCTAAGTTTTTTGATTTACTTAATATTTCTGTATACTGTACAAAATTTCCCAGGTGTGAAAGATGAAAAATATTCAGTTCTATTTAATTAAATAGATGTTACAACAATAACTGATTTTTAAAAATTTGCTAATAAACAATTTAGAATGCACTATAAATAAATTTAAACAATATAAATAAGTAAAATAATTTGTTGTAACAGGTGCATTTCAAGCTTGTGAATATAATCCTAAAACTTCATATTCTTTTCCCAAAATCTATTTTTCACACATAATATTTATGGCCATATATACTATACTAGTCTTGAGAAATTGTCACTATTTTTAATATTTCCTCCAAGTAATTTACATCCTCCATTTCATGCAGATAACACAAACTATTTAGAATTCAGCACTGTTCACATTAATTAGAAAAAGTTTTAATCTAATTACAACAGGAAAAGGGCAGTACTCACAACCCCCTGAACATTATGTGGATAGCAATTTATTACTTTTTCCTTCTTCATATCACTTATTTTCAGGATTACCTTCCACTTCATATAAGCATTCTTACATGTTCTTGAAACCAATAACAACAAAAAAATGTGGAACATTTTATAAACCTCCATTATAAGTGCCTAATTAAACACAAACTGATCTGCCCATCTTTTAAAAACATCTTTCCATCTAAAGCAGCATGTCCTCAGTGCCCCCAAATGCCAGACTAAAAAGAACATTCAGCTCATAAAGCTCTAAAGACACTTATTTTTCTTCCTAATTTAAATATTTAGAATTTGCTGAATGCACATCTTGCTGACTTGAACATATCATCAAATGCTTTGGTGCAGAGAGACTACATCTGAGGCATGGTTTTGAAAAATACATGAATTAAATTTATTTTATAATTTGTAGTCATGATGTCTTATAATTAAGCTCAGGAAAACAGATCAAACACTTTCATGTTGGAATTGAAACTAGTTATCTAAAGAAGCAATTTAAAAGTAATGCTTCTTTGGCTTGTCAGCTCAAATTAGTGAAAGCCAAAATGGCTTAATCATATACTCATAGAAAGCCAATTTAGCCTTATTTTTCACCAAATTTAGAGCTCTGAACAGGAAGAAGAAAGATAAGCTACTAACTGAGTTAATTAAAGGCTCTCAAGCATGCTGTTTCTGCTGTCTTGGACAACTAGCAAAAAGAATGATTACAAAAGACTCAAATCCAATGTTTTAAATTACCTAAATTTACGACTCTAAACTGGTATTTAGGTATCTGGAGGGGTCTGCCATGACTTTTGCACCAGGGGCCAAGCAGTCTCCACCCCCTCACAAGCAGAGCAGTGCAGGTGAGCAGCCTCTCTAAAACATAGATCAGTTTTACTTTTCTAAACAGAACTTTGGGGGGTTACCTTGGCACAGCACATTTGGAACATTTCAGTGAGAATCTTCAGGGTCTGTTCTTTATTTCATTGACTGCAGGCAGCTACATTGCACAATTAATAATTTCTTTTAAATGCCAAATCTAATTAATGAAGATGGAACACCTGAGATGCCACTCACTGAACAGAACTGAATTTGCAATTAATGCTGACTAGAAGTTTGCCCACAACTAGTCTTAAAATGGTTTTAGACCAGGTTTTTCAGAGTCACTTACTCATTTTTCAGGACCTAAGACTGAATTTGCATGCTTTGTTGTTATTTTGAAGGGTATACAATAGTATACAAACCTTGATTTGTATATTCTGATAATCCTATGCAATTCATATTCACAAATAAGGAAAAGCATAAAATTATCTGAATGCTTCTAACTGTTACCTGAAAACATTGATTGTTTTTATTAATTGGGATTTTTCTTGAAACAGTAGACAATCTAACAATGTTCTGAAAAATTGTAATAGGCATTTGGGAAGCAACTGAATTTCAGGAATTCATATTTTATCGTATTTCATTGGCAACTACAAAATAACATATGATCTCATAGTAATGTAAACAAAAATTCTTTTAATTATTCAGTCATTTAAAAGTGACTATAAACTGAAAATTTGAAACAATTTTTTAATGCAGACAGCGCTAGTTTTGCTGATCAGTTTAGTCAGTTTCATCAGTACTACTGCTGGAAACCTCATCTCACGTGATCATAGATACCTCTCATTTTCTGTAGCTTCCTCTAAAGCTGTAATTTCATTTTTCAAATATTCTTCATGCTTTTTAAGAATTGCATAGGTGGGCTTCCAGCTGTGGACAAAATAAACAAAAAACAAAGGCATATTAGTGGTCTTTCTTAGTAAAAAAACAATTAGAAAAGAAGACACCAAGTTACTTTAGCTAGCTTACTAGAACAAATGATTTATTAATTTTTTTTAAAGTTAAACATAAATGGGTTTAGTACAAAAATCTTTTGCAGGCATACATTTATTTTGTTAATATTTTAAACCGGCAAACTCAAGAAAAAAAAAAATATATTTAGAATTAAGAAAGATTACAAAGCACTTTTTAAGGAATTAATGGAATGAACTTCACAAATTTCTGGAGCTAGTGCTAAGTAATGAAGCATCTAAATCCACATATTAGGTTCTCAACACATCACCACCAGTAAATACTTTAGATATGTTGAATCTTCTTGTTGGAGACACCCACAACTTCATTCCCACCAGTATCACCAGCACCCATCTCATACCTAAATGCAAGCAGCAGTTACAAACTAAGAATTTCCTCCATTTGCTAAACAAGTCCTGCTCAGAAAGCATCAAAATTATTTTCCTACAGCAGAATGCTGTAGACGGCTCTGAGAGCAGAGCAGCTTCACAGAATACTTATGACTACTGAAATAGCAGGACTTTCTCAACATCCAGGCATTAGAGATACCTCTGCCTTGGATATGGGAATACAAGAAAAACAGGCAGATAGACATTCTGATTCAAGTGAAATGCAGATGTGATCTTTAGGAGAGGCGTATTTAAAAGTTTTTGAAAAGAAAGCATCCTGTCTGGAAAAAAAAAAAGGTGTAAAATGCATGAACCATCCAGTACTCCTGGCACAAATTGCTGGATACCACTGGTGATTAAAAGTGGAACTACAAAACGTTACTTCACCATTATCTACTGCAAATTCAGCAGAAAGCTGAATTTCAAAAGGGTCAGATTTTTTCAAAAGCAGAAACCAACATACTTATATAAAAACCTGCTTGTACACCAGACACTGTAATGTTCTTTTAACCACAAAACTCCATTACTTTTTTGGAGGGGAAAAAAAAAAAACACAGAGATGTAAAATTCATAGAGATTTTATTAATCAGAGTACAAGTCATGTTGCGAGTTCCATTTTTTGTTCACATCTATTCTGTGGACATGGAAAAAACATGTAGTACAAGAACACTGGTTTGTGAACACAACCACGTATGCAGGATTCAAGCAGCTCAGTTACCAGTTTGCTAAATGCATCACTGTTTCATGGATGTCCTTGGTAGCCATCACAATTATTTGTCCTTCCTTTAATCAGCCAGAGTATCAAAAAGATCTTTATTGTTTATCACTACTCTGAAAGCAATAAAATTATCCTGCAGTTTGGCTAGTGGGACAAGACAACAACTTCTTTTCCTAACTAACAACATTCTGAGTTCATGTGGCTTTTTTTTTTAATTATCTTCTTTCTATTTCCATGAAATCCCACCATCCCTGCATCCAAATTTAAAAATTGTAAGAGAAACAATAACATTGGAATAGGTTCCATCAGCAGCATTTCACTACTTCTTACTGCTCTGGGATGAATTTCTAGTTTGAATCCTTCAAGAAACTACATATTAGCAAAATCTCATCACTTGTCTAAAAATATATGCTTCATTTCAGCCATTTTCTGTCTTCATGTCTTTTTTACATAGACCAATATGATTTCTTTAGAAAACACAGTATTATCCCAATACATCTGTCCCATATATCATATTTTCTCTAGACTTGTTGAATATGAGAACCTTGTATTTTGTTCAAAGTCTTCAAATCTGCTTCAATACACTCATAATGTCTCGTAACCCAGACAAAACGTTGTTTCTTTGAGAGCTCTATTGAGCTCTATCACTGGCAATTAGTCAGCTGTGAGGGTGATTGTGACTCCAGAACAGTATCTGAATTTACAAAACCAACATTAGAATCATGTTCAGTATAGATGGAGTGTCAACTAGAATAAATTTTAGAAGTTTGGGGTGATTCTACTTTGTAAGTGCTCTAATTGTCTGATCTTATAGCCAGGGCTTGTTTATTGCAGTTTTCAGTCTGTCGTTAAATGACATTTCCAATAATTTAAGACACAAAGTCTCTACTCTTCTGCAAGCATTGTCCTGCTATGAATACATGTATTCATTAATGAGTCACTTCTCATTTTCAGTCTCTTTACACTAATGCCATTAATTATTCTTTGTAGGACTTGAGCCAAAACCCATTGAATTCAATGATTAAAATTTAGATCAGATCCTTAGTTCTACCCTTAATTTTTTACTTCTTCGTTTGCATCACTTAACAGTTTGTCATTTGCAAACAGATTTGCAGCATCAAAAAGACATCAAAGGAAGCAGTGTGGATAGTTTTATAAACTTGCATAAGTGTTCATTTTATACTACACTGGAGGCAAGAACTTGATGTAATGGAAAAATAGAATTCTTTTACCAAGGTCAGATCTTTTCCCAACTCTTTTAATGGTAAAGCTACAAATCAGTATTGAATGGCAATTCAGCCAAATAAGCCAGCCACTACACCCACTTTATTCACTAATTATTCCATTCTTTCTTTTTCTTTCTGAGAGTTCAAAATAAACCTAGAAAGTACCCCAATGCCATCTTTACTTCCCTTTTTTTTCTTAGAAACACCCACACTCTCCATTCACATTGTAAAAAAAAATTTCAAATGTATGTCATAGATATTTTTATTGAAGTGTTTACGTTTAGGTACAGAATTGTAAGAAAACAAAACAGAATTTGCCAACAAATCATCACTCCAGCTGCTGAGGAACTAGTCAGATTGTGGAGAAATGGAACACTGTGATGGATTTTATCACCTGGGACAAACTCGCTGTACTGTCAAATATGGATTCACCTTTTTAGCTACCCTTGCAAATACCTGAGGTTTTCATTTTTAAAAATTGTGTGTCAGGAAGAAAAAACTCCTTGTAGCTAAATTTTCTCTTGAAAAGTTTCTGATTACTAAGATCCAAAAGTGATCAGCATTTAAAACTTGAACTAATTATCTAATACAAACACTTATGTAAGGAAAACTGTGAATGACAGCCCATTGCATTCATCAAAAGATTGTGCCCAGAAGACAAGTTTTGCCATCTGGAGCAAAACCGATGCTAGAATCTGCCAGCAGAATGTGTATGTAGAGGCAGTTATGTGGCACATCTTGTGTGAAAATATGTATAGAACAAAAAGTAACATGGAACATGTTGTGTACAAAGAATAGAAAGATGTTCAATTTTAGGAAGTCTTTTTTTAACAGTATTCTTAATATTGGTCAAATTAGACAAAACTCAGATGCCTCCAAGTGTAGAAAAATTATGCTTCTATTACCTTACTACATGAATACTAGCAGGCTGCAAAGATAGTACCTGGGATCTTCTGAAAACTGGGGGTTTTAAGAAAACACCAACCCAAAATTAAATGCAGTCTGTTTTTCTATAATTCTTCCCCAGGGGATAGGTAATACTGTAATTTTTATGCCTAAAGATTTGCAGTTAAAAAAAACAGGAGAATACTGAAGTTTTATTTAACATCACTGCTGTCAGAACAAACCCACACATATTTTTCCTTTACTTCCTCACTGGCTCCCTTAATGCCAACCACAACTCAGAGTTCAGGCTCTTCCATACTTACACATCACAGTTCTTCTTGCAGTTCTCGTTCTGCTTTTGCAAATCAGCAAGTGCCTCATTGCTGTTCTTTATATTTTCCTCCAACCAAGAAATCCGGTTCTTTTTTTCTGTGATTTTTGCAGTGTACGCTGACATTAAAAAATAAATAAAAAATTACATCTATGCATTTTCAACAAATCCATGAAATAAAAAAGTCTACATTCAGAATGATTAAAAATTCCTTCCAAAAAACTTAAACTCCATAATGCCAGGTGAGCGGACAGCCTGCAAATAAGCAAAGTAACAACAAAGTGAGTTAAAACATAGGGATTTTCAGCTGCGTGGTACCCTAATGATCATCTAATATTGTGAGACTGACATTATTTGTGCTGTTTCTGAACCCCAGTCTTTCTAGAACTGAAGTAACTATTAGTGGTATTCCTCAGTTCAGTGCTCCCACTGAAACACTCCAAACCATGCTCTGCTCACTCACTCTCTAGCCAGAACCTGGACATTCTTTCAAATATTTGCATTCTTTTGCAGAAGCCCAGAACATCAAATGTTCTGACTGGGGAAGCTGACTACAATAAAGGAAAAATAAAAACATCACTATAGGCAAATAAGCAATTAGTGGAAAACAGAAAGAGAAAAATTAAAATAAAAAGGAATTTTTATCAATGTAGGAATATGTAATGTATGATAAATTAATATAGGACACAGTCACTTGTCACAGACACTTGTCACTGTAATGACAAGTTCTCAAGGACTATGATATTTGTGGAGATTCTTAAGGCAAACTCTTAATTCTGCCTCTTCTGACAGCTGACAGCTGGTAACACTTTCTGAATGAGTAGTTAGAGGAGAACGCACATGTTGAACATGATCAGTGTTCTCTTCACAAGTAAAAGCAGTGAGAGCTATTATGCATGCTCACCGTGCAATGCAATAAGCAAAACTTGGTGAATATTTTCTCTCTGCATTTTTAAATTCTTTTTAAATGCAAGATTTCAGATTTATCAGTGCTAAATCATCCCTTGCTATCACTGCTGCCCTGAAGCACTAAATGCCAGAGTAGGTGGCCCTACAGAGAAGTCAATTACATCCTGCCCTTCTCATCTACTCAACTGGGAAGAGCACCTTAGTGATGCAAGATGGGTCTTGAGTTGTTGGAATTACTGCTCTGGAACTTCAGTTCATCCTGAAGTTTGGCTCTGGTTTTTCACTACTTGCTATATATTCATTTTCAACAGCATCTGCATTTATAGCAGAAAATAAACCACTTCTCACAGAGAAATGTCAGTCAGTGAAAAGCAAAAAATTCTCAATGTCATTTAATATCTTGGGTTATCCTGAATCATCCTTGGGTTATCTTCAGTCCCTTAATATTGTCAATGCCTAAAGTCAGTAACTTGCCTTTACTTAGCATGAAGCATAAATATCGGACAACTGCCATAGCTTCATTTCTGTAAATAAACAGCTGAATGTGGCAGAATCCTGTAGAAGACATTTTGAGATTTACCAAAATATAACACTATTAACAAAATATACACTTAACATCTCATTTAGCATTTTTTACAGATAAGCACTTCTGTGAGCTGTTCAACTCACCCTTTGCTTTCACAAGGGCCTGGTGGGTGAGATCCATCTCACCCAATGCTAGTGCAGGGACCTGCTTCAGAGCAACATACCCATGGCTGCAGCTACACCCAGCACAGGCAAGCTGACAGTTTTAAACTTTACTTTACCTAACCCACTTTAAACTGTTTCTTTAGGATAAGATAAATCACACCCTAAAAGTGCCTATTTCCCTCCACTGGTAAGAAAGGGACTGTAGCCAAATAGCCTGATGAATCTCACACCAAAAGTCCAAGGCTGAATGCTACAGCTGTTCATCTGCCAAGTAATACACAGAGACAAAATTACATCAGTGTTACTATTTTTTGCTAAGTTTTTGAAAGACTTAACCCAAACTGCTAAAAGCCTGAGTGTTGGCCGAGTGTTTACACATACTTAGGTATCTCTGAACAAAACACAAAAGCAGCTATGCCATGTTACTACACAGCCCTCGGATTTTCCCTAAGAGCACGCTCATTTACCCTAAGGCTGCATAAATGTTAAGAAAAGCCTCATCTCCAAGGTTCAATTGTGTGACTGAAGAGTTAAACCAGAATCCAAGGTGTGCCAGATTTAGCGTTACAGATGTTTTCATGTTTAAGATGCTTCAATTTAATTGTGATAATCTTCTTAATGAATAAGTACTTGCTTGGACATATCAGTGAAGATTATTAGAAATGTTATAATCAAAAAGAACACCAATTAGACCAGAATTTTCTCTTTTTCTTTTTTTTTTTTTTCCCTGGAGGTTATGTGCTTGAATATCTACCTATGAAGTACCAGTGGTGAGCACAGATGTTCTCAGATTGTTTGTGGTAGAGAAACTATTCTTCAGACATTCTCATGAGTGATTCCACATAGCAGCATGGTTAAAAAAATCAGTCCAGACATAAGTCCATAATATTGTGGTGTCTGTAAGCCCTGGGGGAGAACAAATTTGATGCAGAGCAAGACTTTCTCTTTGGGTTTACTGTTTTGAATTTCAAATAAAGTAACCAGCTGCTTGATTGCAAAAAAAGAAGAACCAGGCTTGAGTACGTAGTAGCAACTGAGAGAACTTTCATTATTTTAAGAAAACAGAAAGAAAGAAGAAGCAGTGAGGCAGAGGTCCAAATCTGGAAAGAACAAAAAACATGAAGAAAGAAAGGGAGGCAAGTGGCAGATGTATTGAGCAAGCACAGCTGAATCAAAGGGCTGCCAGTGACTGTGAGGAGCTGCAGAGTCAGAGCAGGAAATGGCGCAGCATGAAACTGGCTGTCCACGAGGCAGCTGAACAGCCTCAGCTAAAAGTCGTGAGCAAAAGCAAAGTCTGCTGGGGAGAATGAGCAAGTATTGATGGCTAAAGATGAGGCAGGGTGAGAGCAGGACACGGGACAGCTTCCACTGTTTATCCTGCTTCCGCCCTCGAGACACAGAACATGTCCCAGGATTAATGAAACAAAATCAGTGTTCAGCATCCAATAAAACGATAATTTATCACTACTCACAATTTATCTGATGATCCACATGTTCCTTAGCACAGCGAGTTTTTTCTACCTGGAAAGCTGAAGAAGAAAATTAACCCTTTGTTACATACATATATATGAGTGGAGCTGTGAAACAAACATATGCTGTGCAGCATTAATTGCAAAAACTCTGAATAACAAGTGTTTTAGCAAAACATTTAAAGAGCAATTTTACTATTAAATAGCTGTTAGTATTCCCCTCCACAACCTCCCAGCTAACAAAACAATATGTAGGGAAAGAACAAAAGCTTAAGTATTATACATTTATTTGAAGTTAACATAACTCTTCAAAGCAGAAAATATCACTCTATGCAGTGCATAAGTAATTGTTAATTAAAAATTTATGGTATAATGACCTACCAAGCTTGACCAGAATTTCATCCAAGTTGATCAAAACCTTGTCACTCATCGTTTAAACTACAAAAGTAAAATGCAATTCAAGGATTTACATAGTGGAAAGCTTTGTTGATCCAATAAACGAGTCAAAATTGCAAGACAATGCCACACATTTTAACATAAAAGGGAAAAATGTAGTTTTAACTGCATTTGAATTACTATCTAAACCACTTTAGTGGAACCAAATTTCTCACTCAGGGTGGTAAGGGACTTGTAAGAGTCTAAACCACAGTTCGGAAAAAAGGAGATTTATAATTTAGGTAAAGCGTTGCTCCTGGAGCAGTTCTGTTTGAGAGGCTTAATGTTCTCAGAAGGCATGAAGAATGCAAGGAGAGATGCCTGTGTACAAAATGCATAGCCTGTACTCCAGCTGGTTCCTAAGCCTATGGACTGCAGTGCTGCTGATGGAAAAGTTCCTTGAACATCCTGCACATTCCTCCCGTACAACCACCAAGTCCATTTAAATCAAAGGTGTATAAAAGCTGAACGTGATTAAAGACAGAATTCTCATAAAATGGAAAACGGATTGTTATAAATTCTTTCTTCTGTTTATATCGTGCTGCTCTGTGCAGAATTCAGTTATGGGTTTTTAAAGAGATGGGGGTGATGGAGATCTCTGAAAGGGAGAGATCATCACCGTTCATCAGAACGCTCTGGGCACCGCTCGTTAGCTCAGGTTCATTAACAGTGAGCGAAGTTGTCTGGACTTTAACTGTCCCACAGTGGCTTCCCCATCACACTGTGAGAGAAGCAAAGCCACCACAAACTGGTGATGAGGATGAGATCCTAATCCAGGATAAAGTGGAATGGAAAACAACTGCAGAATTTAACTAAGGGGGCATTAAGGCTACATCCTGCAGCACTGAGGCTGTGGGAGTGCAAGGGGGTGGAGGCAGCGTTTAAAACACTGGGTGGTTGACAGAAATGAATTTGTCTAATAGTTAAGGGAGGATCAGAACACCTAATCCAAGTGACTGGATTAGCACAGGCTGTGATAAAAACTCCGAGAAAGAGATAATAGCTTTACCAAATGTATTTAAAAGATTGAAATCCTAGTTCCTAGTGCCTGGAAACACTTAAGATACCAAATAAAAAATCTTCTGAAAATACCAAGAAAAATACTAGGAAATGCTACCGCAAGCCACAGATCAAGGCAGAATATTTTTGCTCTCACACCATGTGAAAGAAAATCCAAAAGTAATTATTTCTGATTAAAAAAAAAAAAAATATATATATATATATTAAAAAAAATAGTTTGGAGCATGTATTGAAAAGCTGTTCTCTAGAAAGAGTTTAACAGTGTTTATTAGCCAGTTTTCTGAAACTTCCCATAAAAACTGCAAGATATTGGGGCAAATACATTTTATTTATTGTTTTATAAACTGCAACACAAAGTTCCTCAATAGAGCAGACTGTATAGCTGTATATTATTAAAATAGAGACTATTATATTATCACATGAAAATACAAATAATTTTACCTTTTGAATATTTTTGTAGAAGAGTACTAATGCTTTTTAAACAAAAGTGTTAATTTTTTTTTTTACTGTAGTTTTACAATAAAACTTATGAAAAGGGTAAAGTTGCAGAAAATAGTTCTTCTGAAAGCATGCATCTGTAAACTTGTTATTTTAGTATTGTTAAAATGAAGTAGTGCAACTGCAAATGTCAAATGCTTTTCTGTGCTGTGAATTAAGAGGATACACGTGTCACTAGTAGAAAGGGCTGAGAGATTCAATGGCACTGGTAATACATACAATGTTTGCAGATTTTAAAAACAGGAGGTAACACCAGCCTGCGACAAACTTTGGACATCTGATGTCTTCCAGGATAGGACTGTAGCAAAGACTGATTCTTGGACACACTGCAGAAAAGTAGCATCAAACCATTAGCCAACTCAGGATGACAAATTCAGAGGAAATTCCCCTACGTGGCTGATATTTTTGTTAAAGATAATATGTAACACACGCCACTGGGTAAACCAGTTCCAGACTGCACCTATTCTTTCTAATGGGGGTATTCAAAATGCTGCCAGGAGAAAAGTATTGTTGTGCATTTTGCATTTTTGCACGGCATTAATGTAATTATACGGAATTCAGTCACGGCAATAAAGTTTCATCTATTAGAAGATTATATTGGGTGCAGAACCCACAAGCAAACTGCCTGATGTGGTCTCAAGCCATTATAGCAATAACATTAATAATGCCATTTTTCTGTAACCCATCTGGCAACAGCCAGGTTCTTCATTAAAAGGTGGAAAATACCCACAACTTGTGAGGTAAATATCTTCCTTAAAATCCACATCTCGATTCTACCAGTTGTAGGCTGTGAAACAGTACTAATTTGAGTTGGCTCTATATGAATAATTTTTATTTTAGCTAGGCTCTTTTGAGAGCAAACCTGTGCTTCTCCAGTGCTATTCATTACTGTTTATGACCGTAAAGGTTGTTTGAATCTTCTTGAAATTTAGAAGAGCTTACATTTCGTGACTTTTTATCTCTGTTTATAAAATAAAAATGTGCCTCTCATCGTGTTGTTTATGCTCCTCTGCCCTTCTTCTACCAGAGCGGTTTAGGAAACCCATGAAGAGACCGGAACCCCGTGAGGACACCTGAACCAAGCACCCACTGGATTGCCATATTTTACTTAGTCCGGCACATACCAAACGAAAGGCTTTTGCTGCAGATTATTCCCTAAAGTCCTGGGATTTAAAAGTTAAAACTATTTTTGTCAAAAGAGAAAAAAATGGGGGGAACCCCCATCCTGTGGGGCTCCACAGGGGATGCGGAGAAGCGCCACAAAATGGCGGCGTGAGAAACAGGGGGCGAGTCCCCTGAGGGCGGAAAGCGAGGCCGGGGAGCTCAGGGGACCCTCTGCCTTTGGGGGACCATCAGCACTGGGAAAGAGACCAGAGCGTGCCGGCCCCGCCTCGTCTCGAGCGCTGCCAGAAGGGAACGGGCGAGGAGCCGTCCAGAGACTCACCCAAGAACGTCAGGCGAAGGGGCCAGAGCACCGCTCACGGCCGGGCGCTGCCCCTCAGCGCCTGCCACGCCCCGCGGGGCAGCCCCCGCGTCCCGGGGCACCTCAGCCCTGCCGAAGGGTGCGGAGAGGGCGGCAGGTACCACCTGCCCGCTGCGCTCCGTGCCGCGGGTGGTGGGAGCTGGGGTGGTCGGGCAAACCCGGAGCAGGTTCAGCGGCCGGGAGAAGGGGCTGAGCCCGTTCCCCCAGCGGAACCGCAGCGCCCGGCCGGACGGGCTCATCGCCAGCGGCCGCAGCGCTCCGCTCCCTCAGGGACACGTCCGCGGGGCGCGTGTCCCCCCCAAACCACCCGTTTGCCTGAACAGTGGGACTTATGAGGGAAAGACCAATATTTCTGAGGGCTTCGGGCGAAAAGCGATGAGGATGCTCCATCTACTGGGGGCAGCGCGCAGGCGGGCGGCGGCCGGGCGGGGAGAGGAGGCAGCGCCGCTAGAACGGGACATCGCCTGGAAATCTACTGGGGGTTAATTACACACATACACGCTCCGGGATGTGACACAAATATAAGGAGCTGCAGAGTGTAATGTGGTTTATCCAACCCTCCACGTCCCACTCGTGTTGCTGACCCAGCTGGTGGAAATCAGCCTAAATCCTCCTCCCCTCAATCCCTCACGGACCCGGCCCTTAGATAGTTTAAAAAGGCACTAAAGCATCTCCCTTCTCATCCCGGAGTACTGCTTCACACTGAGGATGCTGCAGAATGCCGCCACTCGCCTCAACACAAGTTGTGCTCACAAAATTGTGTGCGTTTGTATGTTCATGGAAGTGCAGCATTACAAGGCAAAAAAATGCATAGCCCGGGCATGCAAGAAATTAGAAAATGATGCTTCCCTCCACACTTAGTTGTTTTTTCCTCCCTATTGATATTACTGAAGCAGAGGACGGATTTAAGATAATCAATAAGCAAAGGAAAATAAGTTGGGGGGTAGGGTACAAGCTGGAGGGGAAAAAAAACCATGAGCAGATAAAAGAAGAAAGGATAGAGAAATAGAAACAGGACTGAAGAGAGAGACACACAGAAAACTCTCTCTGCCAACTGCAGCCCAGGTGTCAGTCAGATGCGATGCTGCTTTCAGAACAGTCAATTCAACCAACAAGAAATACAGCTTCGAAGAGAAATAGCTGACCTACCTGGCTTCAGGTCAGACACAAGGAAGGGAAATAAAAAAGAGAGGGATATGGAAAGAGGCATGTTCTTTTGGAAGCCAGATGTCTGCGACCTCTGCTCCATGCACCCCGCTAGTGGTGAGACTCTGTCCTTTCCTATCTCCCACCTATCTCCCTGCCTGTCCCGGAGGGTGAGAGCCGCCTCCTTGCCCTGCTCCCTAGGGACTCTCGAATTCCTAGATGCCCCTGGGGCTCTGCATTTGCCACTTCGTCTTCCCAAAACATTAAATGTTTTCCCAAGGAGAAATGCCTTCAAAGCTTTATCCTGCCTTAAGCAATTCCTTAAAGACCCTCTAAACTTCTTGAAATGGGAATTTAACAGCAGACTAGCAGGTAACTTCAATGATGCTCATTAACACCTCCCCGTGTCCCGGTTATTTAAGTAGCGGTGCCCAGGGAGGCTGAGGTTCCCACAGATCCAAGGACCCCAGCTCACCCGGAAGGTGGTCAGTCAGTTCAACAGGCTTTGGGTAAAGCCGGCAGGGATTTCCCGGTTAAATCCTGTCCTGTTCCTGTCCTACGGCCTGTCCCCACCGGGGCTTGGCAGGGCTCGGGAGCTCCTTCACTCATCAATTTATTATAAGAACTCCCAACCCGAGGCTATCACTCTTCACCCGCCAAAAAAACGCCTTCTGAAGCTGCAGAAAGGGGAACTTTGTATCCCGCTGGTTCTGTCATGTTTAGTTTCTCTTGCTTCCCAACAGAATCCCTCTAAAAAAACCTCAACTAACTCCAAAGCCATAAACAACCACTTCCATTACCAATGGCAAGCAGGAAGGGCTCATTCATATTATCATCTCTAATCGATGAGGAATGGGTTGCATTACTCTGAAAAGAGACGTGGTCAAGTCAGGGCTCAGAAAAGGCTCCGAAACCCTCTCCCCACTGCTGGCAGACGCCCAGGCCCATCATCCTGTTAGCGGAGGGCCACGGTGCTGCCTCTCGTTGAGCTCCATGCCCCTCTCCCGGGGCTCCCCTCAGTCCTGATTGCCGGCTCTTCCAGCTGATGGAGACGGCAAAGAAACACAGGACCTTCCCCGCAGAGAGGACAGGGCACCCCGTGCCCCTAGCAGCATCTGTGATCGAGTTTGGGAAGGTCTGTGGAGACATCGGGCCAAATAACCCCAGAAGAAAGCAGCGAGGTGTCGCTGCCTGATTTATTGGGAAAAGGGATGAAAGGTTCCTGTCCTTATGAAGCTGCTCTGGGATTAACTGGCTCCTTGAAGCAGCGCTGTAATGCTGTAGCCCAGGCAGATGCCCACCTTCAGCTGTGGCCCCAATCCTGTTTCCAAGCCCGGGGTGGTGCCTGACTCCCACATGGTACCCAAAGCTGCGGAGGAGCTCCCTCACAAGAAAAGAGGGACCCCAGTTCCTGAGCAGCCTTCAACCACAGCGAGTCACCTCCAGGAAGGGCTGGAGTCCAGCTCAGTGCCAGCGCCCAGGCCAGCCGGGACACAGGACTTCTCCCGGACTCAGCCCCAGAAACATTCAGACACCTCAGGGTATCTGACTGTGGTTCTTCACTTCCCCAAACCCACGAATTGTCCTCATTCCTGATTTCTGCTAAATAAGTGTTTTCGTGACAACCCTCATCCCCATCCTAGGAGAAGTANGAGGAGAGGAGAGGAGAGGAGCACGATCAATCAAAAAATTTTCTATTTATTTGAATACTTTGGGATTTTGTTGCTTTTGTTGAAATTTTCAGTGAAAATCCTGATGGAAGCAGATTGAAGATTGTACAGGAACATCTCGTTGTAGAAGGAGATTTGGCAGTATTTGTATTTACCTGCAGGTGAAGGCAGCAGCCAAACAAATCCCGATGAATTTGAGACTTTAAAGCCAGATTCATAGCTACACCCTAAAGAAAATTAAAGATAAATCTCAGGCGGTAGATCCTTTCTGTCTGCAGCCATGGCCTTGACCAGGGCCCTGTACAAGGAATGTCTTTCCTTATCAATCTCAAAATAATTTAGATTTTTTGAGTTTTCAGTGCATCTTTATTTTAACATCAGATATACCAGCCATGGCCTGATACTTCGTTTGACAAGTAACTTAAATAATACACAGAAGGACAAAGATCTAATGAATATACGGTGTGAGAGTAGAAAGTGGTTGAAAATCTCTTCCTGTCCAACAGCATTTTAGGGACTTCGGTGCTTTCAACAGGTATCAGGACCCTAAGTGAGGATCCAACCTGCCAAATCTCTCTAATATTAAGCAGATTACAGCTTCAAATGTAACTTCATTTTTAGGAAGAAATGGAACGATTGATAGCTGTTATTTCAACAGTTATGACACTCTTAAAAATAATAAGGCACGTGAAACACATCGAAACACAGGTCGTTTCCTACCGAGCATCCCCCACTACAGCATCCTGAGCTTGAGATCCTCCCTCCATCAAAGCTCCCGGATGGTTCGGTGGGAAAAGCTCCCGAAAACCCCGTCCCCGCTCCCCGAGGGGGGCTGACGTTTCCAGTAACCTTTTCTATCCGCGACAGCGGACACTGTCTTCGGGCTGAGCATCCCCCTCCTGCTCCGAGGGAGCGGGGTAAGAGCCAGCCGGGGGAGGACAGGGAACCTCCCCTCTTCCCAGTGCCCGCTCCAGCCCCGCCCGTCCCGCAGCGCTCCGGCACCAGGCCGGATCCTGCCGAGACCCATCCAAGGCCGGAAAATCCCAGCTGGTTTCCCAGATACCCGCCCGAGGGACTGCCTGCGCTCCGGTTCTGCCGGTCAGCATCCCTTAATGAACTCCAACATCTTTGACAATCCTACAGAGACTTTAAAGTGAGGCTTCTCCTTCCCGAGGGTATTATTTAATACACTACTTAACGCCAGTCAAGTGCTTTAAAAATGTATTCGCACCTCTGCTAAGTTTGGAAGGTCGTCTAGATAAATAATCCCCAGCGACTGAGATTCTAGGACCCAGCATAGCTGACAAATCCTGATACGAAGGTGTATAGATACGTTGCTCAGCGTATTTTTGCTTTAAAGCTCTGAGGAGAGGGGAATATGTCCTGTCCTGAGGCTGGAACACCGTGTCCATGCAGGCCGCCTAGATGCTACTGATGACTGGTCATATTTTTGATAAATATTTTTTCATGTACGATTTAATTTCTTGTTCTCCAGTGGGTTCGTCTCTGCAGCGTTAACTCCTCGCGCTACCTGTGGCAAGGGTCAAAGTTGTCACCCAAGTAAAAGTGGTTATCATTGCCGGCTATTCTGTCAGGAGCAGGGTTTCTATTTTATGGGGGGAGGGAGGGGGAAAGAAGAAAATGGGGGGAAAGGGCCGAAACGAAGCGGGCACGGCCAAATGCACCCCCAGGCTCCCCCGCAGCTCTAGTAAGACATGGGGGCTGAGCCAGGAGCTTGGGCACCTCAGGAATCTCGGCTTTCCCGGATGCGGCACCGCGTCCCGCGGGGATGGGGTCACTCCTGGGGTCGCTGCGATCGCTGCGGATCGCGCTCCGGAGGCAAAGCCCGGCCCTGCCCGGTCCGGCGGTAGAGCTCTTGTGGAGCGGCGGGCCACGGCGAACCTGCCGGGGTCCCGGCCATGGATAAAATTCCCTGAGGGCTGGGAAAGGGATGGAGGGGCCCCCTTGAAGCTGATTTCTCTCGGCCCTGGTAGCTCAAAGCAAGGAGCCCCAAGAACCTTCCCCAAACAGGGACACCAGACTGTGCCACTTCCACAAAACAGAACCCATCGTTCCCAGCTGGAGAGGGTGCAAAACTACTGGGGCTGGGCTGGTTTCCCGCCTTGGGTCACCCTTTAAATGGTTAATACAAGGTTCCTGGGTCCATTCCGGTGTCTCTTTTCTTTCTCTTCCTCTCCCCTCCCAGCAGTGATGCCAGCATCGCCCCATCCGGGCCGGTTTCTGGGGAACAAAGGCTGGGGACCTGGGGGACAGCCCCTCGCCCCTGCGAGCTGCTCTTAATGAGGATTCATTTCTTTAGCCTACAGTCCTGGCTTTCATTATGGAGCCTGTCTCGCTCTGTTCATGGTCATTAGGCTGCAGCCCAGTAACTCCCTCGCCAGATCATGTGCACGATTTAAAAAAATAGAAGAAAGAAAGAAAAAAAAAAAAANCCCTTCAGTAATATTAGTAATCATCTTCATCATCACCATCATCATCTGGCCGTTCTAAATTAGCTACCCATTAACACAGGCTTTCCACCCTTCCACATCTCTCCCAGCAGAGGTTTTTCTCCATCAGCCCCGTCCCGGGACGCTGCCGAGGGCTCGGCGGGGTGGGCTGGGGGCGGCGGGGCAGCGCCTGCCCGCGGGGACGCTCCCGGAGCCACCGAGGTCCCCGCCTTCTCACCCGCTCGCTGGGGAAGCCCGATGCTCATACCGAGAAGGTCTGGAGGCTTTTTAAATTCCTGCCCGAAAAGGTTATTTGGGATCTTTCGTTGACTACGTCAAAATATTGTTTTTCCCTAACGGAGAAGACAGTGGTGGGATGGAAGGCTGGAAGAGGACTCTCAACAATATTTATAGATTGTATTCTTCTCTTCTCTAATTTTTTCTCCTTTTTTTTTTTTCCCCTAAGCAGATCGGCAAACCAAACCTGGGTGAAGGTAAAGCCGAAAAGTCTCCCCTTTTATTTTTTTAAGTTTCTATGAAGTGTCTCTGAACTCGTGAGTTTTGTGTGCGCTTTTATGTCTCCCCAGCTCTGTCGGGTTTTATGAAAATGAGCAGTATTGAAAGCTTTTCCATCCCGCTAGCTGTGAGCCTCACATAAATGATGTAAATGGCTCGAAGGGTTTTTTTCAAGTGAACTGTGTAGATCTGTGAAAATAATATCAGGGTTTTCCGTCAGAATGAGCTTAGCACTGTACTGAGGCGTACCATAATCTGACCCGACACCTCCGACCATCTGCGCTATCTATCTGCCTTCTGATTTACCAAATCTTCACAAGCAAAAGACAAATTGTACTTGATACTAAAGAAAAGACGGCGCGCCTCAGTCCAGCTCCATTTCTGCGGAGAAATGATTGGAGAAAATGTAAATCTGTTTAATTTCGGTCTACAGGCAACTAGCAAAGGAGCTTTCTTAAAGAAGGGAAGAAAGGAAAACAAAAACAATAGGGGGGAAAAAATAATAAAGGGGGAAAAAAGACAACAACAAGAGATCAAATTAAGAAGGGATCTTTTTGACAAGCATTCTAGAAAAAAATACATTGCAAAGAGCAGAGGGGAGAACATATTGAGCTTAATTCAAAATATATGCTGCCTTTACGAGCATAGTCCCTAATATTCCCGGGAAGAAATTGCCACTGAGCAGCTATATGTAGAATAAAGAGTGGCTTCTTGATCATCCTCCCGTTCTCTACGGAAAATAAATCGTATCCTCGCAGCTCAGAAAGTGATTTCATCCCACTCCGAGACGTCTGGAGCTGGTCTCGCTCCTCCGAAGGGGCGGCCGGGGCTCACCTCGCACCCAGCCCCGCGGTCGCTCTCTCGGGACACCGAGGGGGGAAAAAACCTGCGGGGAATGATTACTACGAGGTGATCAATATTTCAAAAGATCCCCGAAATCTGCTTTAAGTCTCTTTCCTGACCTACAAATGACTTCTCACTCCTTGCGACTATTCTCGGCGTCTATTCAGGACCATTCAGCCGAAAACAATAAGGGTTTAAATGTTAAAAAAAAAAAAAAAAGCTTTGGTTGAACGGGGAAGGGCGCTGGGCTCTTCGCAGATAATTCCTCGTCTTATCAGAGATGGGAAGTCACCTACAGGGAGAAAGGGGAGAGTTTTTCCCTAAATCTCGGCTGTTCCTGCGGTCCTCCCGCTGCATCCATTGTCAGTGACACTCCCAGCATCACGGTCACTGTTATGCAGCCGGTTTTTTAATCTGATTTCTCAGCTCTGCCTTACCACCCTCTCCGCCCGCGGGTGCGCGGAGCTCTGTGCGAGCATCACCGGGCCGGACCCCACAGCTTCACCGGGGAGGGTGTGGGGGTCCCGGCCGCCCTATCGCTGGGACCGCTCCCTCTAACCTGCCGACAGCACCCTGCAGCGGGAGCCCCCTTCCCGCCCCGCAGGCTGCCTTCCCGGGCCGGGCGGGCAGCTCTGCCCTGCCCGGGTCGGCGGGGCAGGGCGGCGGGGTCGCGGTCCCTGGGGAGCGGCCGGGGCGCCACGGGGAGCGGGGCGGGGAGTGGGGCGGGGAGCGGGGCGGTGCAGGGCCTTCCGCCGTGATTGG
>VXAD01002667.1:243057-282323 GCA_013399195.1 Dicrurus megarhynchus | reverse complement strand
GACGCCGCCCGGGAGCTGCTGCAGGGAATTACTGACCCCTAAGATGAGGCCCGGTTTGGGGGCAGGCTGCGGAGGAGGGGGACAGCCTTCCCCTGGGTGTGCCAGCCGAGGAGTGGGGCTGACCCTGGGGTGGGCACCCGCTTTGTCAGACAGAGCTGAGGAACTGGGTGCCCACCCAGCTTCTCCTCTGTCCTATCGCTGGTGTAACCGGTGAGAGCTGGAGGTCGGGGGCAGCGGCGTGGGTTGCCGGTCGGGGGAGCCCCTGGGGGGGACACAGGCGGGTGCCGGGGTGCGGAGGGCGGGCGGTGATGCTGTGTGTGCCGCTTCCTTGCAGGCTACAGCAGCAGGTCCTAACGCAGGGCTCGGTGCGCTCGCTGCAAGCGGAGGAGGAGAGCGGCGGGGAGGCGGTGGGGGCCGCCTCCAGCCCCGCAGCCAGCCTCTCCAGCAAAGCGGCCACCTCCGCCATCTCCATCACATCCAGCGACAGTGAATGTGACATCTGACACCACCGCCATGGCAAACCGGGGGGAGCGGGAGGCCCGGCTCACCGGTGCCTGCCGACACGGCCGGAGCAGCGGGGCTGGCAGTGCCCGGCGCGGGCGCCGAACGCAGGGTACGGGGAGCTCCCCGCGGCCGCCGGCCCCCGCTTCCCTCCCAGCCCTGCAGCAGACTGCATTAAAAAGCATCATTAAAATCGTTGTCGCCTTTATTTCGAAGGATTTGCAGAATTGATGCCTAAAAAGAAATAATTAAAGAAAGCCCAGAAAACGTAAAAAAATAAAAAATCATCAAAAAACCGAATGCCAAGTTGCAAAATGTCTGAGCCCCTGCCCTTATCCCGCAGGGTTGTTTCATGTTGAAAAGACGCTGTTCTTTTGGTTGGGTTTTGCTTTACTTTAAAGGGTTTTTTTATATATATATATAATGTTTATTTACTTATTTAAGGGATTGCTATGGTAGATTTTTTTCTATTATTATTATTATTAATTATTATTATTTTTGGCTTGTTCTTTATGTGCACAGGTGACTTGTAGAGCATGTGCAGGACGAAACTGTATGAAGCAGCCTAAAACCATAATAAAATATTTGGTGAACGACCCCTCGCATCTGCTTTGAAATGACGGTGTCGGTCTCAAGCCCGCCAGTTTACACAGAGCAGATCTCCGAGGCCACGCGTATTTCAGCAGCAGCTCGGCAGAAACCGAACTAGCAGGTCCCTGGGACCGGGGGTGATGTCTTTGCCAGGCAGGGAGCCGGGAGGAGCCGGGATGAGGCGAAAGGAGCGGGAACGGGGCTGGCGGGGGATGCGGGTGCCCGAGGAAGGGAAGGAGGCGGCATCACCTCAGCTTCTCTCCCGAGGGCTGAAGCTTTGGGGATTATCGGAGGCGAATTTTCTGAGAGGGACGAGGAAAAAAAAAAAAAAAAGAAAAAAATTAATATAATGGAGAGAAACGGTCGGGGCACAGCCCAGCCGGGGAAATTAAGCTTCCTCCCTCACCTGGCAAAGAGAAGATGGGGAATTAGTAGTTCTCCATGCCAGTGAAAGGCCATAACGGGGGCGAAATTACCCCAAATCGCGACCCTTGCGATGTGCCAGGGGCTGTCCCCACCATCCTTTTCCCTCGCTTTGTTTTGCGGCGGTTTTGCTGGAGGAGACCAAACGCCAGGTCCAAGGAGCGTGCTAAGCTTTTTTCCCCAGCAGAAGGATTTCATATTATACAATTTGACATTGATCTTTAAATCGCCTGAGCTGTGCTTTTTTTGTCTTCTCGGTCTCATCGCGTTTACTTCCCTGTCCTCAGAGAGATGCCTCCCCGGTAAGCTGATTGCTCGGCTCGTTTTATTTAGCAGCCGAAGCCTGGCACCGGGGAAAGCCGGGCAGCGCTGGGAGCGGGAGATGCCCCGGCTCCCACTCGGCTCCGGCTGCCTGCAGGGGCAGCGGCCGGGGGGCACAGGGGCATTTCAGCTCCGCGATAGATTAATTCAGTCCTGCTGCCTTTTATCGGGAGGTGTATTCTCGTCTCGGCAGTGACCTTTGCCTAAGTTTGAATTTAAAACCTGGATTCAAGGCGTTTACACCACCGATGCCTAAATCTGCATTCCGTCCCCAAATGCACGTGCCTTGGTTTTCCTTGCAGACTGTTCCAGGGATGGGCCAGGTAGCAGGAATTTTTTAGCTGGTTTTTTTTTTTCCAAGTCAATTTACAGGCAGCTCTCTCCCTGGTGGGGTGTAACGAGCAAATAATCTACATTTTAGGAGTGCGGAAGGGTCGGATCGAAGGGCGGGGAGCGGGGGCAGAGTCCGGGTCTCCACCTGCCTTTGGGGTACCCACCTGCGGGAGGGTTTGGAGCGCACTTTGGACCCCAAACCCTGAGGTTTATTGCCTCCTGAACCCCACCCGATTTAAGCCGTGCAAGAACAGTCCGGCTTTGCTGTTCAAACGTCAAATGAGGCTGGGGTTTTGCCTTGGGTTTGGGATTCGCTTCCCACCCACGAGGTTGTTTTGGGAGCAAAAGCGGTGTTCTACCTCAAAACGGAATCTGCTGCAACACGTCGGCTTCTTTCTTTATTTCTTTTCTTCCCCGGGAATCCGTGAATCGGATTCAATTTTTCCGTCGGCTTCTGCGGGCAGAGTAGCAGCGCTTATTGTGGGGAATTAAAGCTTTGGGAAAGATATAAAGAGAGCGGAGAGCACATGCGCTCAGCGTCTGGTAAGGTGGGATTTCTTTCCGACTAAAAAAACACCTGGAATCTGGACAATAGGCAGCGGGTTAATGCTGTCTCTTTCGACAAAGGGTTTGAGTGTCATGAAGGATGAGGGATCTCCCCGAGTGGGCAGTGGAGGGACTCTCCCGCGGATGCCGGCGGCGAGAGCACAAACCAACCTCTTTCGAAAGAGTGGCCGGCGCGGGGAAAGGAGCACGGACCCACCGTGGGAAGAGCAGCCCTGATGCCCGGCCTTGCTTGCTGTGGGAGAACGGGAGAACCGAGCGTCTCCCAGCTCCGCTTCTTCCCCGCCGGAGCTCCGCAGGGACCAGGGCCGTGGGGCTGCGCCGGAGCCTTTGGTTCGACCGATAAGACCCAAAATAAAAAACTGTGGTATCCCCACCCCGTCCCCCCGTTTGTTTTTTTTTCCTTCTGCCCTTTCCCTTCCCTTATTGAAAGCGAATGCCCTTCCCCTGGCATTTTCAGCAATTTTTTTTTTTTACCCTGAAGATCAGCCCAAGCCGTCGCCCTCCTGAGCCTCTGGTTGCTTTAAAAATAATAATAATTATAAACGGGTAAGAGTGAAGGAGCTTGTATTTACATTAAACAAAACGCTCCCAAAAGGGTCACTAAAAAGTCCGCCTCGACTCCTCTCCCTCCGGTTTAACAAAGAAGGAAAATATTGTATCAAAAGTGAATTGAATGGGGAAGGCGGAGAAGAGAAACAGCTTTTCCTCTCTTCAGCTGGGAAGGGGGGAGAAATGTTTGAATATTTCCGTTTCTTTTGAGAAGCGGGGCAGCCCCGGGCAGGACTGAATGGGAAAGTCTTGTAAGCGGGCTGGGAGGCTGTCAAACTACTCAGAGTAATCACTGCTAATGAAGGGGTCTCCAGCCCTCCCTGGGACAAAAGATGCTTACGAGTGCTCGCCGGGGCTGAATACCTAATAAGTTTGCAAGGGGGAAAAATGAGTGAGCTGTCCGTAAATTGATTTTGCAAGGGAAAAAAAAAAAAAAAAGAAACAAAACCAGGAAAAACTCCTTGCAACAACAAGAAAAAAAAGGAAAAATCAAAAGGCGTGCAGGCTGAGGAGAGAGGGAGAGAGCCTGGCCCTGCTGCAGCTGGGGACAGAAGGCCCACTTATCCAAGCAGCATTGTCACAGTCCCATACTGCAGACTGCTGCTGCTTGCAGTGGAAACTGGGGTGGAGAGAGGGCTGGGGGATGCAAGAGCCTTGGAAAAGCCACACTGTCCTCTCCAGGCGGGGGGTACTGCCCCAGCTGCTGTCTGACCCTTGTGGGTGCTCCCTGTATGCCCATCCTCGTGCTGCAGTTTGCACAAGCCTTGCAGAGCATTCATCCCATCCCCATCCCACAGCCCAGTCCCACAAAAGGGACTGTTCCCTATTTGTTCTGCCACTGCCTTTTGCCCCTTTTCTAACCACGGTGTTTTCTTTGCAGAACAGAAAAAGGGAGGTGTCTGGAAATCTGTCAAACATTGCACCGCCACCAGCACTTCTCTTGGCTGGGAGGGCTCCTGTACAAAGGGTCAGCTTTGGCTTGCTGGCCTGGAGCCGGGTTCTGGGAGATGTAGGAAGGGGCTGGATTTGAGGGGGAAACACCCCTGTGTGACAAGAAGAGCGTGTGTGTGTCATAGCTGTGGGAAGCAGGAGAGTGAGCCGCGTTTTGGGCGTTTCGCGCATCCAATTAAAGGCTTGGGAGGATCAGACTCTCTCAGATCCAGTTACCCCTGGCCGCTGCCGGGGTAATACCGTGAGAGAGAGCGTAATACTCCCCAGCCACGTCTGCCTCCACCTCTCAGCAATGCCGGCCACCGGCTTGTCCATGTTTCTCTTATTTCTTCCTTCTCCAGGAGAAGATCCCCATGTGTTTGCTGGAGAGGAGGATAGAGGCATCAGAGGCCAAAGGGAAAGGACACTGTGGGGTGCAGAAGCTGCCAAATTTTGGCTTGTTCTTTCCCTTGTCCCTTCCCCAAGGCTACCCTGCAGCCCCAGCACCCCAAAGGAGCCGGAACCCTGGGCTGACCTTGGTGTGCCCCCACATGAGGGGGCCCAGAGGGTGAGACCTAGCTGGGAATCCAGGGAAGAAACGTTTCATCTTAGATCCTCCGAGGCTTACAGCACTTTGCACTCTACCAGCATTTATTCTTGGCACCAGCCACAGAAAAAGCCCATGGATTCATGTTCCCTTCTGTCAGGACTGGCTGCAAGACCCCCAGTCAAAGGCCAGGAAAAGGCTTCCCTTCCTTCATCACTAGCTGCATCCCATCTAAACTCCCCCAAACTGCAGAAATTCCCTACAAATCTCATTTTAACCCCGCTGCCTTCTGATCTGTGACATAAGCCTCTCTGGCACACACCTTCCCCAGCAAGAAATACGGTTTGGAAGGAAATTTCCAGCTTCAAACTGTGTAAAAGCAAAGTGGGTTCACATATTTGTCCCCTCTGCCTCTTCCCAGAGGTGGGAGAGAGGCAGTGTTGCCCCATAATCCTCCACACTTTGTTAATTTTCTTCTTACACTTAGCAGAGCTGGTGCCATTCCATCCCACTGGAGTCAGCCCAGAGCATCAGCCCTCACCACTGCTTCCACTATTTCTGTCCCAGAAATCCTGAACATGATACCAGACACCCAGTGTTCTCCCTTTACAGGCTCTTTTCTCACTGTGAGGGGTAAAACCCAGGGGACTTGTCTTCTGTCTTGGGATTGTCCAACAGTGCTGAGCTAAACCCCCTTCTGTGGGTGACCCTGACACCCAGCATGGGTGGGATGGGATCCTCACCCTCCCCATTTACTGCTGAGGGAAAAGCATCTCCTTTCCAGCAATGCCCAAGGAGGGGCTTGATGGGACCTCCAGGACTTCTTCCATGCCATGCAGCCAAATAAATGGTGTCAGACAACCTTGCAGCTCACTATCCCCAAAATCTGGATTTGCAGCTCATTTTCAGGCAATCAGGACAGTCTTATCAGGAGGGTGTCCATATGGAGACAAGACTCACAGGGTGGTCTCTTTTTTCCCTAGCACACCTTCATCCAGCATCCACTCCTGACTGGAAAACACCTGGCAGGATTTTATCTCTTTATTGTCACAGTACCTGCCATGGAGCAGGAGGATGCTCTGCCATGTCTGCGCTATTTAGATGACGTGTCCTGACACTGCTGCCTGCTGCTGGGGCACTGCTCCGTGATTTTCAGCTCCCTCACCCTCCCAAAATATGGCTGTGTTCATGGGAAAGACTCTGCATGCCATGCTAGCTATTGAGCCCTTCCCTAGGGATCGTGTGAGACAGCTCTGCCTGGTCTGAGGCAAACCCGAGCCAGGGACTCTTCTAACGTTTTAATAGGATAAGTGATGAACCTCAGTGCCCTCATATGCTTTAATGTACAGATACAGCCAGACTAAATCACTTGAGACATCCCAAACAGCCTAAAGGATTTAGACACATCTCTTTATTTCCATTTAAAGCTGTTCCTCTTGATACCCTCTTTTTTTTCTTTTCTTTTTTATTAGCAGTCTAATATAAAGCAAAGATGTGAGAGGAGAGGTTGTCATAATCTAGAGGTAGGAACGGAACAGAAGCATCTATTTGTCCTGAGTACCCACATCTTATTTGCAGCAGTCTCAGAAGTTCAACCCCTTTGAAAACTCCACAAAAGCTGGATAAAGATTTCAGAGTGGAGCCTCTAAGAAATAAACAGCCACTGTTGAGATCTGCGTGCACACACAGGTATTGATCAGCAGAACAAGCTTCTCAACCTTTGTTCAATAACTCCATAGTAACCCCAACGACACACTATTTGGGGCTTCTCCAGGACAAGCAGGAATTTTTAACCCAGCACTACCTTCTCTTTTTCAAGACCTGTTGATTTCAACAGAGAGCTCTACGACGAGAGACCAAGCCTTGATTTTTTTTCCCCTGGAAGCCTGTTTCTCATCTGAATCTTCTTTCAATGCCTTTAGTGGTTCCATTCAGGACAAAGCCATCCCGTTCCTCCCAATTTCACCCACTGAAATGCATGTGCTTCTTCAGAAGCAATTCTTGAAATGTTTTCATAACATGTAGTTGTAATACCAAGGTAACGGAGGATGGAATGAGAGCTCTTGTCTCGGACCTTTGTATGGGAAATGTACAGTGAAACAACCACACACAGGGACATACAGCTCCAGTCTCTTTCAGGCACCTCAAAGAAACACAGGAACACAAAACAACTCCTCAGGGAGAAAAATCACTGTGTCTGCAGGCTGGGAAAAGAGCCTTCTCATGAACATCTCTATCGGGACATTTAAACTGGAAACTGCTCTTCAGGCCAGTTCATGTCTTAAGTCAATTTGAAGACTTTATAAGTTGTTCTTCAAAATTACCTTGGCTTGCAACCATTTTCTCTACCACACCTTCCAGTAGTGCAGGTCAGCAGCTGGTCCCTGGAGTCACCTTGGGGACACATGTCCCCAAAACTGACATGGAGGGGGGTTGATCTCCAGAGGCTGCCGTGTGGTCAGTGGGAGAGAGCAGTGCTCAGGCAGGTGACTCAGGGCACCTAATCCCACTCTGGTTACGCTGGCACAGTAATCCAGCCCCGTCGATCTGGCTCTGTTGCCCGGAGAGCCGGCCCCACCCTCCTTCCCCTCTGTCCTTAGCAGCAAGGAGATCTAGGCAGTTTTAACCAAGATCAGCTCTCTAACCAAGTTCACTGTCTGCCAAGGCTCATCTCTGCCTATTGACCGCAGAGTGAGAGGAGGCTCCTGAGGCCAGAGCTGATGTCTGTGAGTATTGTTCCCACTCGGTCGGTGATCCTTTTTATCCCCTGAGAGCCCCAAGTGCTGAAGGAGTGATGCAAACCAATTTGGTTGTTAAGATTAAACTGCTGGAGTGTTTCCTGGCAGACTCATGTGGCGGGTCACTCCTGGGTCAGGACTTCAGGGTTCCAGTGGCGGGATGTCTTCTGCAGGGAATGGCTCTTGAAGCAATACTAGAGCCACGTTGCTAGTTAAGAGCACAAAATTCAGGGCTTCTTGGTGGATCTCATTATTTTTTAACTTTTTTAAAGCTATTTTGCTGGGTAATATTTCAATTTATTACTATTCAATGCTAATAAACATTCCTATTACAGTATTTTAGCTGTTTTCTGCCATTTTCTTTAGGCTTTGCTTCTGATGGAAAATCACTGTGTCTTTGCTAAAGCGATGAGCCACAGGAACTCTGCTAAAAGTTTTCCTCACAGCAGCATCCTTGGTGTGCACCAGACTTGATGGACATGGTTGTTTACCAGCATCAGCTCTTGCCTTTCACCCATCCTTCATCACACACTGGCTTTCAAGCGTCTCATCTCAAAATTAAGTGTTTGTAGGACAGGGCCTTTAAGCAGATGAAATATAAAAAATTAAGTTTTGTAGTGCAGTCTCAGAGTAAAGTGAATGAGCTGCTCTGCCTGTGGCTTGTTTTTTTATAGACAAAGTATTTGTGCTACTACTTATTGATGTTGCTAATTGCCGTCTGAGGGTTTGGAGGGGCAGGGCAGCAGGCTGCTTTGCTGGATGTGGAGCCCTTCTGAGACAAATGAGCTCTGAGTAGCAAAGAATCTGCTGTAGGAGCCCTGAAATATGTGCTGCATTTTGCAATATGTGCTGCATTTTGCAAAGGCACCCAGTGCTCTCCATCTCCTTGCAGAGAGCGAGAGCTGCTGGTGCTCAGCTCTTTTATTTAGGAAGCCACAAAATGCAGCTGTCTCATTTTAAAAGCCTGAATTTGAAAATGCTGACCCGAGATCTTAGGTTTGGGCCATGCTTGAATGCTTGTGTGTTCGCTTTCCTGAATCAAAACCAGATTCTTCTCCCTCTCTCTTGCCCACACACATCACACACATCTACACAGACAGTGGGAGGAGAGGGAGGAGGCTGCAATTGAGGGAGCTCTTAGTGTTCTGTCTAAACTAAATGTCCATTATGGAAATAAACATGCTCGAGGAAGAAAAAAACCATTGCATCCACATTAGCCACATTGAATAGGTTATTACTTTACATGTACGGTATGCAACTTTTCATATAGCTGATATCTCTTGTACTGGAGCATGAACATTAACCTTCTACAGTTCACCTTGGTTTGCAAACTGCAAGAATCAATTCGCCTAAGATGGATGTTCACATCTAGTTAGCTTTCTGCATTATCTCAGCTGGAGAGGTCACTAAAAATAGTTGTATAGCACTTTAAATTTTCAACAGGGAGACTTTATTATCGTTTAGATCCATCATCGCTGCTTTACCTACCACGGTTCTTCCAGCTGAAATAATGCACAGAGCTGGTAGTGGCTAAGTGTTTTCAGAGTTCACGCACTGATGAGCAGGACAGTTTGGACAATATCTGAATTGCTAGCAACAGCAAACTGAGCAAGCTGCATGGACAGTGTAACACTGGTTCGGTAAATCCCCACTGCTTCAACTATTTCATCAAAAAATGTCATTTTTATTTTCTGCTCTCCTGCACTGCAGAAGCAGGACTGATCTGTCACCGTGTGCTGCCCTGATCCTGCACAGTCACCTTCATGATCAGCAGTGCCCAGCCTCCCCACAGTCCTGCTGCAGTCAGTGGGACGTTTGTGGTGCCAGGAAGCATCGAGGGGCTGCAGGATCATACCCACGTTGTGTGGGACAGGATGACAGAAGAAAGGCTGTTCTTAGCAGTGCTGCAGTGCGATTTTCCCTTGATATCTTTATTGCTTTTAACAATTTCCCGTGCTTTGTTACAATAAGTCACCTTGCCAAGGCCCTCACAGCCTCCCAGGCATTACAGCTTGCTGTTCACGTCACCTCCATGTGTCACTACATACATGAGGTTGTAGGGATACATTTTGTCTGTTCGGGTTTGTTTGTGTTACAGGACTGACCCAGCCCAGCCATTGTGAGGTTTCTGAGTTTCACCTTCCAAGCACACACACGTGAGAGCACGATGCCTTGGCCCAGTGCCTTGGCCCAGCTCCTCACACTGGCATTGCTGCTCTTGTTTGCACTTACAGAGTATTTATTTAAGCCATGAGGGCAAGGCTCAGAGAAGACATAAAATGCCTGGCAGCACAAAGTATCAGAAGACACCAAGAGTGATGGAACAGAGTGATTCCTTCATTACATTGCAAAGTAGGTGTAATTAATGAATTGCTTCTTTCATTTCTTTAGTAGAATGGTATCAATTATTTGTTGCATGACTAAATAAACAATCTTTCATTCAGTATTAATTGCTGAGATCTACATTGCGTCTCGCTGTCAATGCAAAGCAGAACTAAATACATCTTAAGACCAGAAGCCAGGTTCTCCTTGACTTCAGTGGCCATTAGATCAAATCCTTCTACAACAGCGTGAGAACACAACTCTCAGGGCTTTAATTACCTGGACATTAAAAACTTTGTAACAAGCTGCACAACAGAACCTAAGAGAAGTCTCTTTCCACCCTTGCAGTTCTGCATCCTATCTCCAGAAGAGGCTGTGCTGCCAGGCATTAAGAAAATCCAGAGAGTACCTCCCACTGTCTCAGACCTTGGGGAAATGGGCTACAGCTTCCCTTCTGGAGCTAGAAGGAAACTCTCATGATGGGTATCAAATTGGATAAAATCAGAGAATCATAGAATGGTTTGGGCTGGAAGGGACCTTAAAGATCATCCAGGTCCAACCTGCTGCCATGGGCAGGGACATTTTCCCCCAGGCCAGGTTGCTCCAAGCCCTGTCCAACCTGGCCTGGAACACTTCCTGGGATGCAGCATCCACAGCCCCAGTCAAATTAAAATTAGCCATCACGCAAAAGCCTAGGGATATTTTCAACTGCCAACATGTTTGTGAGGGATGGAAGAAGTACACAGCTCTGGGTGTTGCATGGTCTTATTTCTGTCTCTCATTCCTGCCTCAGAGAAGTTTCAGAAACTGGTCCTACAAAAATGAGCTACCTGTATTTTTTATTTTGCAAACGTTTATTCACAAGGAGAGTCCTTCAACGGGTGCTGTTCTTACAAGTCAGGACTGATCATATCCAGCTGGCATCTGCTACCAACCCAGGATGAAAGCTCCAGGTTCCAAGGAAGCTGATGGACATTTAAGTCAGGGATACACCAGATGAACAAAGCTTTTAGTAAAAGTCAGCAAATGCAGAAGTCTGTGAGCTGAGGGCTATGCTGACATGGTGGGTTAGTCATGGCTCTGGTGTCCCACAAGGACAAAGCACAAAGACGTCCTGACATTGTCCACACTCGTGGGACAACTGTGGCCCTGCCACAGCCCCAGCTCACACCCTCCCACCCTCAGAGTGCCACCCGCCCCAGGGCACTGGGATCCCTGCAGCACTGAGGCATTAAAGGCACCAGACCCCAAAACCAACATGATCTGGGACAAGTCTGAAGCACTTGGAGGAAGTACTTGGGTGTTCTCACGGTGGATCCTCTGCCCTGCAGTGTCTGTTCATCACAAACCCTCCCTTGTCCATGCGCTCTTTGCTTCAGCATCTTTTCATTCCCCGTGGTCCCCTCCTTTCTGCTCCTCCTCTTTTCCAGCCTTCTGCCCTCACCCTTGGACAGGTCCTCTCCCCATATCTCTGGAGCTTATCTAATCCCCACTGAGGCTCCTGGAAAGACCTGGAACCAACGTGGACCCCTCTGCTAACACCACACACCTTTTCCACAACCCCCCCACCCATCCTTGTCGTACCAAACCCAGAGGTGAACGTGGCCTGGCAGCAGGAGGAGATGCCAGAAAAGAGGAGAACACCCTGGTCCTGGGAGGAACCCCACAGTGAGGGACTTTTTGAGACAGAAAAGGATTTCCCACCCACAAACCTCCCTTTGAATTGTGAAAGCTTTTACCACCTAGAGCATCTCATGTCTCAGCACACCTAAACATGATGCTAATTGTCACAGCAGCACCTGTCTGGAAACTCTGCTGTGAGCACCTTTTCTCACATCACAGGTAAGAAAAAAAGCAAGCAAAAAAAGCATTGTTTCTCTCCTGCCGTAACAGTCACCCATCTCTTAGACCCGTGTAAACCCTCCGAGTTCTTGAGTATTAATTCAGAAATTCTGCCATTCAGTTATTAACAATTAACATTCAGTTATTAACAATGAACAAAACATTGGCTGTTCTCCACATGGGTGTGTTCTGGATGTAAAATTTACAAACAAAGACCGCCACACGCGGGAAGGATCCAATGTTGATTAAAATGTGTTATCCACAGAATTTATGGGCACACTGGGACACTCCATGGATAATGCATTTTAATCTTAGATGTTTAGGGCTGCAGCTGAAAGGTTTAACTAGCTGGAGAAGACCCCAACAGCACTGAAAGAAAGAGAGAGGATTTCAAAGGAAGGGAGACATTCCCCTATTGGATCTTCAGTCACTACCCTCACTCTCCTGAAAGACTCCAGTTTGTGTGTCTTATCTCAGAAGGGCATTTCCACATTGAATTGCCAGCAAAGTGAGCATGGGACTGCAGGTGTCCCAGTCCATGCTGAGTGCAGAGCACAGCAGAGCCTGAGGGTGGCCTTGGTAGCACAGAGGAATAGACATGATGGTGAGCAAGGTGTGGAGGAGCCTTTGCCTGGTGTTCAGACCCTGACAGACCCTGTAGCACATTCAGATGTGTTTGCACCCCCTTTTTCATGCACAGTCCTCTGGGAGCCCCTTTGAGTGTGCCATGGGGAAGAGGCTGGCACAGCCCCCCACATCTGTGCAGCTGATTTCAGATCCCAAAGCCAAGTGTACCATTTCCCCACTGACATGAGCAGGTCCCCTGGTGCTACTGCTGGGGCAAAAATGGGTAAGCTGAGGCTGAGGAGAGGAGATTCTGCTGGAGCACACAAAAACCAGCCCCAAAGGACCATCCCCTTGCCTTTTGGGAAGGGGCAGCAGCCTGGATTAGGGCTAAACGGATTTGTGCTTGCAGGACCCTGGGTCTCTAATTGGGTTTTTTTTTAATTCCTGTAATCCTGGATGATTTGGAGCAGATGCTTCGAGATTACTGCCAGGGCCCAAAGGTGACTGCAGGGAAAAAACAGTCACAGCCTGGCTGAGCAGTGCAGTGGGCTGGGGGTGCTGCTGTCCTTGGGGGGCTTCTCCCCTGCTTAGAGGGGCTGCAGCACCAGCAGGGGTTGGCCTGAGCTGGGTTTTGGCCCTGCAGCAGGATTTGGGGTTACTGGAAGTTGCTTCTGCTCTCCCAGCAGCCTTCAGGTGGGGGAGGATGGAGCCCATTTCCCAGGAGATGGCTGATGAGAGAGACAAAACCATACGGAGTTGCCAGAGAGAGTTCATTTTTCCTGCCTGCTCCTGAGCATGTGTGAAAATCCCCTGGGTGTTGGCAGCAGCCCTCACACCTGAAACCCCAACGTGAAGCTGTGAAGGTGCTCTACCAGCCAGCCATGGCTTCAGCTGATCCCATGAGCCAGATCTTCCTGTACAACCCATCAAAGGATGGGGATTCAGCTGCTGTTGAATTTAACACATCAAATACTGATGTGGACAGACTTTTTAAAAGGCAATAGGACAAGGGGTAATGGTTTTAAACTAATGGGGGATAGATTCAGTCTGGATATGAGGAAGACATTTTTGTGATGAGGATGGTGATGTGCTGGCAGAGGATGCCCAAAGCTGGTGGATGTCCCATCCCTGGAAACATTCAAGGCCAGGTTGAAGAGGTCTCTGGGCAACCTGGTCTAGTGAAAAGTATACCTGCTCACTGCAGGGGTTGGCTAGATGGCCTTTAAATGTCACTTCCAACCCAAACTATTCTGTGGTTCTATGAAAGCCTGCTAAACACAGGCTTGGTCTTGGCTTGGCACCATCCTGCAACTCTTCTCCAGGGCGCTGATGGAGCTGAGCAGCTCCTGTGTGGCTTTCACAGGAGACACCAAGGGACTGCATTGACCAGAGACACAGCAAGAGGCAGGGGACAGGAGGGCAAGGAGTTTGGTCCAGGGCATAAGCCAAGGGGTTGTTCAGCCTGGAGAAAAGGAGGCTCAGGGGGGACCTTCTCACTCTCCACAACTCCCTGACAGGAGGGTGCAGCCAGGTGGGGGGGTCGGGCTCTTCTCCTGGGTAATGACAGGACAAGAGGGAATGGCCTCAAGTTGTACCAGGGTAGGTTTAGATTTAATATTAGGAAAAATTTCTTCATTGTGAGGGTGGTCAGGCATTGGAATGGGTGGAGTCACCATCCCTGGAGTGTTCAAAAGGCGTTGTGGATGTGGCACTTTGGGACGTGGTTTAGTGATGATCATGCCAGTGCTGGGTTATCAGTTGGACTTGATGGTCTTAAGGGCCTTTTCCAAGCTTAACCATTCTATGGTTCTATGAAAATGAACTTTCCTCTATACTAGCTCAGGGAATTCTGAGGCTATTTCAAAAATATTTCAGTCTATAACCACTTCCTGCACAATGTAAAAATTCATTGAGAATGGTGCCCAAGAACACTTGGGTTTTCTGGCCCAACAGGACTCCTATGACCATTCCTTATCTCTTCCTTCCTTTGTCTCTTCACAACTCTGGGTAGGATGAGCTGTAACTGTACTTGATCTTTGGGAAACAGCTGTCTAACCTATATAAAACATTAAGAGACTGGATCCAAAAACAAACCTGTGTTTGTGGGTTCCAGCAATAATTTTGCAAGTCTCTAACGCTGCAACTTCAAGCAGCCATTTCAGCTAAAGTCCCTTCCCCGATCTTAATTATTTAACAAATACCATACAAAGATGTAATATCTGCAATATTCATAGCCTTGGCAGCAGGCTGAAAACACTTGGATTTGCAGGGGGTTATTCAAGGTTTTCCTTTGAAGACCAGTAGATTTCCGTTGCTCCTCTGTCACTGAACATTGCCATACAACATTAATAGCACATAACTGATTATTCATAGGCCATTTGTGAGAAAATGATGGCTCAGAGGTGGTTGCAGTAAACAAAAGCGCATCTTAAAAAGCTTAAACAAGATGTGTGTGCAGGCTGACTTGTATGAGGCAGAGATTAACTACGATTATTAGTAAATACAAGCCCCAAGCCAGGGAAGCACTTAAGCACAATCTTCTGCCCCATTGGCTTCCCAGAGCAGCCTCTCAAAAAATGCCTGGGATGCTTCAGGGTGTTCTCAGGCTCAGTGCTGGCCTATGGTGTGCAGGATCTCGACTGTGATTCCAGGGCTGTAGTGACCCTTTCACATGGAAGCTGCTGCGTAGGTGGATGGCAGCAGTGTCTTCCTCGTGGGACAGGTATTGTCTTCCTCCATTGCTTGGAAAGGAAGGGAAAAGTTTATCTGGTAATGTTTATGTTAAATGTTTGGAGAGAAAAGCTTATAGCCAGGCAGTTTTATCGCTGCTTGGCAGAGCCAGCTGCTTAGAGAGGCTTTGGGTCAGGCTATTTAAAGGCACCATTGATCCCCAGCCTACTCCCTGCAGCTTAGAGTCTGTGGCTGGAGAGGAGTGAGACCTCAGATCCGCTGAGGGTGGCAGGGAGAAAAGGGGTCCAGAACACTCCTGCTCCAGGAAAGTATGCAGGTGTAGATGAGGATGGAAGATGTGTGTGACGAAGGATGAGCAGAGCTGTGTCTGTATCCCCACACGCCCTGTCAGGCTCTGGAACTGTCTCGGTGTCGAGGCAGGGCTCACCTGGCTGGCACTGATCATCAGTGCAGGGATCAGCCACACAAACACCCCCCATACCCCATCCTGAGCTCAAGGGTTGGGCCAGCTGAGGTGGCAGCAGGGACAGGCAGCAGGAGCAGGGGGTCCCTGTGCTCAGGGAGGGGAGCCCACGACCATGGAGAGGGCTGGAGGAGCAGCTGGAACTGTTGGGATTTCTATAATTTTATTTTTCCCTAGATAGTAATAATTTTTTTTTCCTAGATAGTAATAGAATTATCAGGGAATGGTAGTCATTTGGGTTGGAAGGGACATTAAAGACCATTTTGTTCCAATTCCCCTGACAGGGACACCTCCCACTAGACCACGTTGCTCCAAGTCCTGTCCAACCTGGCCTTGAACATTTCCAGGGATGGAGCATCCAGAGCTTCTGTGAACAACCTGTGCCAGGGCCTCACCACCCTCACAGGGAAGAATTTCTTCCCTATATCTAATCTAAATATCTTTTAGCTGTAATTCTCTTTTAATTTAAAACAGCTCCCCCTTGGCCTGTCACTACCTGCTTGTGTAAAAAGTCATTCTGCCACTTTATTATAAGCCCACTTTAGGTATTAGAAGGCTGCAACAAGGTCTCCCCTTCCCTTCTCCAGGCTGAACATCCCCAGCTCTCTCAGCCTGTCCCCACAGGAGAGCTGCTCCAGCCCTCTGAGCATCTTCAGGTCCTCTCTGGACTCACTCCAACAGGTCCGAGTGTACCTGAGGCAAAGTTCTGGGTAAGGATCTGACCCCCTGTTCCCACTTCAACCCCTCTCTACCCGATTAAAGCCGCTCCCGCTGACTCAGCCCCTGGCTCCAGAAAAACCCTTCAATTTGGGTGGGTGTTTGGGTACACCCGTGCTTGCTGCCGTGCCCCACAGCCAAATTCCGAGTCTTTGGGAGAAAAGTGAACTCCTGGCTGTCCGGGTGGGGTCGGTGCCGGCGGAGGCCCCGCGGCCCCTGCGCTGCCGCGGAGCAACAGCTCCACCGTGTGAGAGCCGGGAGCCGTGGGCACCGTCCGGACAGCTCCCACAGCCTCAGCTGTGCCTTTCTCTACTGTTTAATTATCATTCTTATTTTATTTCTTTTAAGTTTACAAGTATTTTTAAAATCAAACCAAGACAGCCCGGGCACCACCACCCCACCCACTGATCCACGGCGCAGTTTCTTCCGGGCTCTCGCAGAAGGACACACGGATTGTGGCAGGAGTGGACAGCCTGTTGTTCAGTATTGCCCGAACTGCAGCCTGCTGCACTGCATCTCCTCAGAGCCAGCAGTAATTCCGCGTGGGCTCCGCTGTTTGCCTTACCGCGTGTCTGACCGACTGCCGTGGGACGCAGCCTCCCACTGATTCCCCTTTCCTGCTTCTGCCGAAAGGACGAGGTCACAGATTTGTCATTTTTTTGGTTTGACTTGTAATCTCTGCGAGGGCTGCAATGGTTTAATAGTCCCGCTGGAGTTTGCCTCTTGCCAAAACAGTCCGAGCACAACAAACCACAGAGCCGTGTTTTGTGCTTACTCAAATACTCTTACTCAGGGTCCGATCCCATCCTGTTGCCCTTCTCTTCTCAGTGCCAAGCCCGTCCAGGGCTCACCCGCGGCCGCCCCAGAGTGGTGAAGAACTGGGTGTCACCTCCAAAAAGCTCAGCAGGAGCTCGGGCACACCCCAGAGATTATACTTATGGGATAAGGGCTGGCAAACCTCATCTTCCAGCCTGGCAAATAAAACCACGGGGTTGTGCTAGAGCTGTATGAAAAGAAGGACCTGGGGCCACATAGGTTGTGTTTGGTGTTCCTCCCTGGGGTTTCTCTCTGACTTTGCTGCCCTGTAAAAAACAAACCTGCCTCTTCTGGATGCATCAGTCCTGGGTCAAGCTAGGAGGTTACTCTTTCCTAGGGTTTTTGGTACCTGCTGCCATTCCCCCTGCACACTACCTGCTTTCCCTCACCACCAATCCCCTTGCTGCAGATTTTTTGCAAGGAGGGGAGCACATTGATTTCCTCAGTGATCCCCTCAAGTGTTTGTTGTTCATGCCTGCCCTTCCCTGATGAGATTTGGCGGACAAACACCCCTGCAGCCCCCAGGAAGGCGGCCGTGCGTGTCAGAGTCGGCTGTTCCCTCCGGGAATAAATCCCACAGCTTCCCCTCTTCCCTCTCGCCAGAGAGGGCTCTGACCGCAGTGGATGCCAAGCCATCCCCACGGCAGCCCTAAACCCTGTGGGATCTGAGCTCTGAGAGAGGAAGCCCAGGTCTTTTGATGCCACCTTGTGGAAACCTCGCTATCCTGCCGGCACCGGTGCCAGTTTCACCTCGGGGACGGCATTGGGGGCTGCGGGCTGGAGTGCAGGTGACTGGGGAATATTTTAGGGTAGGCTTGGGTGCAGCTGATCTCACTGAGGCTCAGGTATGCCCAGAAAAGCCGCTCTGGAGGGAAGAGGATCCTCCCCTGTGAGGGCAGCCCAGGCGGTCCCCTGGCAGTCGGTGTCACTTGTGTTGTCACCACAGCGGTGGCAAGAGGTGACACGAGGATCGTGAGCCTTGTGTCACATCAAATGATGCACTCAGGGGAAAACAGATCAGCTGTTGGGCATGTGAGTGCCTGCTCTGGCTTGTGCTCCTCGTGCTCCTCCATCCTCCTGTGGCAAGAAGTGCAGCAAGAAAAGCAGCTGCTCTCAAAGGGGTGGTGAGAGCTGGAGCGAGCCTTGGACAAGCTTTAGGTGTGTAAACCCAAAACTGCAGGGCAAACTCATGTCAGCTCAGCAGCTAGCCAGCCAGCAAGGTCCAAATTCCTGCCCACGCTGCCTGGAACAGAAAATCCTCCATGCTTGCACTGCTGGCCAAGCCTGCACTGGCCGAGTCCTCTCCCATGGAGAAGGGTAACCAGGTAATTCTCATGTCTCCAGGTATGCCCTTGGCATTTTAATACGTGGACAGGATCAAGATCCTTATTAAATGGACTTACAGGCATTTTGTGTTCATAAAAAGCACCCAAAAAAGGGGATCTGTGCATGCCCCATCCACTGCAAATGTAAGAACTCCAAATGCCCCCCTCCCAGGAGAGCATCCTTGCCAGCAGGCTTCAAGCTGCAGGATTATGGATTTACTGGAGGATGCCAGAGGGAACTCCTTCCTCATGTTGAATCTGGACAAGAGCAAAGTCAAGAATTTTCCTCTACTCTTGCTTCACCAGGCTCATGCCTCGCTGTCTCCAGCAGGGGAAGCTTTTGGCTAAGCTGGCAGATAAATTAGTGCCTGAGTGGCACTTCCCTGAAAGACAGGCAGAGCCCTTCCCAGGCATCACATAGCATCAGACATCCCACAGATTACAAAATTTGCACAATCTGTGCCTTAAATCATTATGAACGTCTTCCTTTAAGTCTATATACCTTGGTTTCAGCCCCTATCATTGTCTTCTGATACCAAATCCAAGCACCTTTATGTGGTTTTAATTTGGAAAGTATGGGCAATGAACAAGTACCTTTAAAATCTGAAAATAAATGGGAAGATGATATATCTTGGTGTGTTAGTCTGTATTTAAATTTGTCTTCCTCTTGTGTTGTCATGGTCTAGCTTACAGTTTAGAAATCACAATAACTTCTAAAACAGCAAAAGCTGCAAATTAAACGACCCTAAATCAGGTACCCACACAGAACATAGTCAGTGGGACCTGCCTGATTCACATCCAAGATGTATTTCAGGATTTTGGCACTTTCAAGGTGCTCTTGTAAACTTGTATTACCACCTGGGGTACTTTGGAGGAGTAAAACCCACATTGGAGGTCAGCAGCAAAATAGTGGTTATTTTCCAGATGCAGAACTGGAAAACCCACAGCCCCATCACTGCTTTGGAAGAGGAGTCCCAGGGATGCTGCTCTGCCATTTGCATGGTTGAAAAAGGGATTTATTGAGAGAATGAGGAAATATTTGCTAAATTGTGTCCTGTACCATGAATCTTCTGTTTGGATACCAGCAAGCGTGAAATCCCAGGGAAGGAGTCATAACCAACGCCAAGCCAAAAGCTGTGAAAATGTGACCCTCTGAAAAGTCAGGTTAGGAATTCTTTCAGCTTGATATAAATGTTATCACTTGAAAATTCCTTGGTTTGTACCATTGGGATTTTCTTTGAAAAGGCTCGGTGTGATCTCATGTTTTCCTTTCCTTTAAAAACCTTTAGGGTTGAACCACAAGAGGTATTTTCCGGTGAAACCCAGCTCCTCTGCCCAAGAGGCCGCATAGATGGGCAGCAATACAACATTCCTTCCCAGGTCTGATGGAAATGCATCTGCATGCATAAAATTAAACATCTGGCTCCACTGCAAAGTAGGTCAGAGCTCATCTGTCAGAGGAGGATTTGTCAGAGATACAGGGAATTGTATTTTGTCCCTCCCGTGTCATTTATACAGCAGCAAAATCAGAGCAGCAGTTCCCTCCATAGGTGCCAGAAGGTGGTGGCTGTGCCCCGAGGGTGTAAATGTTCCCCTGCAGGGGAATTAAAGTGTGACTGATCCCTTTCCTGTGTGTCCTGTACAGGGGAGAGGTGGCAGATTGTGGTGCCACACCAGTGTGCACCAGTCTGTCCCTGAGCCTTGGCAGGCCAATGGGAATGAGAAAATGTGGGAGAAAATCTGTATTTCAGCCAGTGCTGTGGCTGCTGCTGGCTGTTTGCAAATGTGCTACAGGCAAAGCTGTCGCCCCAAGGTTTAGGTGGCAGCAGGTACGACCACGGCCAGCTCTGTGCTCACCATCTCCAGGACTCCTCTCTCTTTAACCTGAGCACCATTCCAGCCTGGGAAAAAAGGCTTTCCAAAAATGTGTATATCTACAGAAAGGGACAAGAACAGTTTCTTGAAACAGCATCTGCTGTATAGTCTCTCTGTCAGGCTGCTCCGAGGGCAAAACCCTCTGGTCTGGGTGTCGCTTACACATCTCCTCAGTGTGGTCCCTGGCACCTGGTCAGCACTGTGACACCAGCCTGGCCGCATCCAGCCCCACCAGCATCTGCCCTTCCCCTGCTGTCAGCAGATCCCACCCTCCCCGAGGCACAGCCCTTGGGTTCTCCTGCCCAGAAAGCTGCGGAGGGAATGTTTCAGGCTGTGATATGGGATGTCCCAGCCTCACTGCACTGCCCACCCCAGGCAGCTTCCAGCCGCCGGTCCTGCCCTGCGCATTTGTACCCGTGCCGTGTGCTGGGAACAGCTCCCAGCACCCCTCCAGACACGTCCCAGCCTAAGGAAATGCCCGAAGCACATGCTCCAGCCCGGAGGTAGCACAGCGGGGCCACTGCTGCCTCCCTGGCTTGCCAAAACCGCCGGTAATTAAAATCCTTTCCCCGCAGTCAGCAAAGGACGCTGCGGTTCCCAGCGCCGGCAGCGGGAGCTGCCTCAGGGGGTGAGCGCTGGGCTGAGCTCCCCGGGGCAGGGGATGCTCACAAAACACCGGGGAAACAGCTCCGACACCCGCAGGGGTGACCTCGCTGCCTGGGAGCCACTTCCCTTTGGAAACAGCCAGCCAGGGAAGGGCTGATCTCCATCCCCTTCTGGGAAAGCGTCATCCCCACAAGGGCCTCCCAGGTAAGGCTCATCCAGCTTTGCATCCCTGGGCTGGAGCTGGGGCTGAGCTCCGGCAGGGTAGCAGGGGGGTTAGCACGGGTTTGGATCCAGAGCGGAGCATGACCCAGTGGCTTGGCCCTAATTTACTGGAGAGCTACGGAAAATTGGCAGCTCCAGTCCCAGCTTTCCAGAAAGGATTATCCAGGTAAAACAGGAGGAGCAGGGTGTGAACGATCCCAGGAACTCAACAAAGAGTTAATGACGGAAGTAAAAATAGGGGAATGTTGAAAGGGGCCAGGAAAACATCAGCCATGAGATTAGAAGGGGCCGATAAGGGCTAATTTTATTTCTCTTTATAATTAAAAGGGGTCAAAAGCGAAGTGTGGAGCTGAGCCTGGGTGTAACACCATCCATCTCATCCGTACCACAAATGGGACGGGCTGCCAGGCCCGTTTTCAGCACCACTACTCCTCTTAGAGACTTTATTTGAATATTTTCCAAGCATTCTGGCACTGCCTCCATGCTCCTCGCCAGACTAGAGCCCCGCTGTGCCTGCAGGAAGAGAGAGAACCTTCACTGTTGTTTCCCCAGCCTCCGCAAACACGGCTGGCACAGGGCTGCTAGAATTGCTTCCTTTATTTCCATTTAGTGAAATAGCCTGGGAGGAGAGTGGCTGGCTCTGCCCACAGCCCTGCCCTGGCCCTCTCTCTCCTATGCAAACAGAGCAGGCAGGACGTGAAAAGTCCGTGGAACATCTACAGGCACGTGTGGGTGTTGCTTAAGGATGGGAAGCAGCCACAGAGGAGCCTGTTGGATCTAAGTGTCCATGGACCCAGCATGCAGGGATGTCCTTTTAGGGGCTGAACCCCACAGTGGTGGGTTGGAAATCAGAGGAGGGTAAGATTAGAACAAAAAACACAAGAAGACTTCTGAGAGATGCTCCTGTGCAGGTGTGGCTGTATCTTTGCTGCCCTCAGCTGCTACGAGTGACGGCAGTTGGTGCTTTCCCACCCAGGGATAAGGAAAATTCAGGTCCCTGGGATGTACACCTGCGTGTCCACGTGTGCCTTTATGCCATGGAGTCAAAAGGGATGGCAGAGAAACCAGGGAGTCAGGCAAATGAGCCTTTTTTGTCCTGAGGAAGAAAGGGTGTCTGTGAGCACATTACAAGAGATGTCCTGCACTGCATGTGATTTCCTGGAGGAGGCTTTATCTGAATGCAAAAGGCCCAAATTTCCCCACATTCAAACATGAATGAAATGTTTCCCGTGGTTTTCCAACACTTGCTTTCACCCCAGGCAGCAAGCAAGCTACAAAACATCAGCTCTGCCTGTAGAATCAAAAATCCAGAAAAAAACCCCACACATGCAGAAAGCTCAGATTTATTGCCAAGTTTTGATGCAGGAGGGACAGGACTCAGTGGCTGTAGTGTAGTGAAACATTTACATTTCTTCTGCTGAATCAAATGCAGCCTGGATGTGACCCTCAGGAGCCTCAGTCCCTGGGGCAGACCCACTGGGAGGGACCCTGCCCCTGCCAGCCCTTGGATGGTGCATGGTCCAGGGGCAGCTGCTCAGAGTGCACAGAGATGGGACCTGGAGTCGGCTCCAACTCAGGCCAGGAGTTGATGCCCACAGCACCCAGACTGCACCTCTCATGAAGCCCTGCAGGCTTTGGCCTCAAGCTGATCAAAAATTGCCATGTTTTTGTTCCTTTCAGCCAACTGAGTGCTTTTCATTTTGATTTCTCCCCCTCACCCGCCTCCCCAAAGCTAAAGGATCCTGACAGTTTGGGCCATTGTGTCAGCCGACTTTTCCTTCCAAAAATAATACTATTTTTGATGCAAAATCCTCAGCCTGCTCTGTTTTAACTCTCTCCAGAGCCCTGTAACTCTGTGTGTGCAGGGATGCCTGTGTGTCCTCTGGCACGCTTTTGCACATGGAAAGAAAGAACTTTTCCCTACCTGAGCGCTCGTTCCCATTATTGAACCGCTTTGAAGTCGAGCAATAAAAAGTCCTCGTGCCCACGTGCAGAGCTCCAGACCAACCCTTTAATGTCTCAGATGCAAATCTCACTGTAGCCGTACCAAAAATGTGGAAGGCTGCTCTGGATTACTGCATTGCTCTCGTTGATGCCATGATGATTTTTTGCCTTTTCTTTTAAACCCCATTTACACCTTTTTACAACTTCTGTATCCCTTAGTGCTTTTTGCCTACATTCTTGGACTTGTTTGTTAAGCTGGGAGATGAAACATTTTAGAGGTTTCGTAGTTAGGGATCAGAGTGCCCCAGACCCCAAGGTCCTCTCCAGAACACATTTTGTAAACTGAGATAAAACCATCCAGGGGAAGGTTCCTCGGGGAGGGGGGCTCATTCTAGCCTCTCATTGGGGAATTTATTGTAGATATGCTAATTAGTAAAACCTATAATGATATACCAGATCTTTAGCGGCAGGAATAGCATTTTGCAGTGTACACTGAGGTGCATTCAACCTGGATGTAGTGCACCTAAGGATCCTTAACATAAATACCAAGGTAAAATCCCTTTTTCCCTTCTAACCGTGTTTGACTCTTGATTTTAAGACCAGGAAAAGGCATCATCATGACTGAGTCGTTCTTCAAATAAATACCTACAGATCAGAGAATGCCCTCATCCCATCCACAAGGTGTGAGCATCTCCCTGCTGGGAGCTTCCTTGCCCCATGGCCATGTGGCTCTGGGCACCTCACTATCACAAAGACTGTAAGATGGGAAGAGGAACTTGGGTGACCATAGAAAGACTGAAATACATAAAAATCTGTGCCCTTGCACAGGAATAAATAATTTAACAAGGGAAGCCAGGATATTTCTGGCAGCAAATGCAGCATGTAGTGTGTTTATCTGCAATCCAGCAGCCGTGCTGGTGGACGTGAGATGTTTTGGAGTCCAATAAAACACTCAGAGCCACCATGGCTCTTTGATGTGAGATATTGCAGTGCCTTTTTCACACTGCATCACTTTTCCTCCCAGTTAGACAGAAAATAAAGCAAAAGCCAGAGGTGGAGGTATTATTGTAACCCTGCTGGCAGTAGTGAGGGCAAAGCCTCATTTCCCACAAGGAATGTGCCATTAGCACCCACCTGTCTGCCCAAAAGCACCCTCCAGTCCATGCCCAGAAATGGGGGGCAATGATAGACCTCAGTCACTGATGTGTTCTTAGCCTGTAGGCCCATGAAGAAACCTCCTTCCACCTGCCCCATGGGGATGTGCCTCAGCTGGAGTCCTGGAGTCCCAAAAAAGCTTGAAAATCATTTCTGGATGAGCAGAGGGAAGATGCACAGAAACATCCACGTATGGGACAGTGCTGAGCATGCAAAAAACAGAGCCAGATTTGGGTGTATTTATCCTCAAAAGGAAAACTTTTTGAGTTTTAGTGGGCAGAGGCACTGGCTGGCCCAGCCTGGTTTTCAAGACACCTCAAGGCACAGCCACACTGGCAACCAGGTGATGTGGAGATGTGGGTAAGGCAGCTCCTGGGGCTGCTGGAGATCCTGGGTGACCCTGGGTACATCACTATTGTCCCCTGGAGCTCCTCAGAGACGGTCTAACTCCTTTTTCCCCCACTTCCATCACCCTGCTGCCAGCTCTTCCTTTACAGGAATTCCACATTCCTACACCAGCCACGTTCCTACTCAGAGCAAACACAGTGCCCAAGGCTTCTCCCCTCCTGGACCAGGCTGGTGTCTCCAAATGATGGTCTGGTCCCAGCCCAGCTACGTGAGAGCCCTCGCCCAGTCCAAACACAGACTTCTGCCCAGCTACAAGCAGGAGGCACCTCGGGAAAGTAGAAAAACAAGCAGTGAGAATAAACATCCGGATGAGGGCTGAGGAGGGAAACCAAAACACTGAGGGAAGCCAGGAATAATAAGAACCAAAAACAAATAGAAAAGAACTAACAGGAGCAACAGATCTAAAAATAAAATGAAAGAACAGCAGCAGGGTGGAGGGGCTAGGATATTTTGGGGTCTGGCAAAGCATGTTGGGTTTGTGGGGCTCAGTTTTGCTGTGATGGGGCTCAGCCCTGGGGCAGAGCCAGGTTCTCCTCTCACTGCCTTCTCTCACTGAAGTGGGGGAGGATGGAGGGTGGAGGCTGGGACTCCCAGGAGCTGTTTGGGCGGCAGTGATGACAGCAGGCTGTTCTTCAACCCTGCCACATCTCCCCTGGGGGTAAACCTGTTTGCTGCAGATGCTGGCCCAGGAGCAGATGCCCCATCCAAAACCCTTCTCAGCTCCCAGCAGAAGTTGCTCATCCCTCCAACCTGCCCCCGTGCGGGCCCATGGGTCTCTGTGAGGCAGGGGCCATGTCTGCTCAAGGACTGGGGGGAGAAGATGTGTCTCCTGGACACCCCAAATCAGTGATGTCCTTCCAGGAAGTGAACCCTGGTTATACCAGGAACTGCCCAGATGTGGCTCTGCAAATCCTGTCAACCCAGAGCCATTCACTTGCTCCAAAATTTATATCCAGAGGTGAAACAACTGAAAATTAAACCACTAAAAACCCATTTGTTGGTTCTCATTCCCTGAAGCCCCTCAGGCCCAGATCATACAAAATCAGTAGGGGAAAAAAAATAAATTTTTTCTTTTTTTTTTTCCCAAAGAATTGGCTTGCAGAGAGAAGTTTGTACAGGACAGACTCTGTACCTGGCTGTCCCAGGTGGACAGGAAGCATGGAGTGCACAAACCCTCAGCACCTTGGAGACAAGCATGGGGCCATCAGAGGTGGTTCTAAATCTGCCCCTGGGAAGACACAGCTGGACAGGGACTGACCTCCACTTTCTCCAAGCTGACCACAGGGCTCCTCTGCATAACCACCTTCTTTCACCTTTCAGACATTTGTTTCTCCTTTGTGGTTGCCCCCATTATTCCTGTTCTTAGGGCTGGGAACTTGCCCCCATCTTCTTTCTCTGCCACCAATGCTCCCCTCACCCTGGTACCAGTGCTGGCTCCTTGAGGTGGCATTTCCATGGTGGGACCCAGGAACTGCAGGCAGTCTGGCAGCATACTGGAATAAAAGAAAATGCCCTAGCCACCTCTTGGCCCCTTACTCGGAGCAGTTTCCCTCTCTCAAAAGCAAGATAAGCTGGGTTGAGGCACTGCTGCCACCGGACCCTCCAAGTCAGAGCTCCCCTTTCCTGTTCTTGGAAGCCCGAGGGCTGCAAGTCCACAGCCACCTAATCAAAAACAATGGTGAATTTTAGAGATGGGGAAAATAAAACCATAAAATTAAAAGAAATCGCTGTGGATGGAAAGGCAAGGAGGCCACGTGCCAGGAAAGTGAGCTGCCTGCCAGTTTGGCACAAAGTGAATGCTTGGCCTGTTGGGACAGAATGCCGGAGCTGGGCACGCTGAAGAGGCACTTACCGACTTCAGGGGGAAAGCAGAGGCAGGGAAGAGGACAAGAATGAGGACCAGACAGAGCCCGAATGACAGATGAGTCCCAAACACACACTTGAGCATGAGGATGGGTGTGGGGGAGGATTGAGGCATGTCCCCATCAGGAACTTGGCTGGTGTTTGTCAGCACAGCCTCGTAAATGACAGTGGTGCAGCTGCTGTGGACAGGCTCCCACTGAAACCAGAGCTGGAGATGCACAGAGCGAGGGACAGTCCCCAACAGGAGTGTTGAGGGCACTGGGCTGTGGAGCAGCAGGAAAGGGCTCCCAGCAACGCAGGGAGCACAGCAACTGGACAAGGAAGAGAGGGATGCGGCCTAGTGCAGCATGTAATGCACCGACCCTAGGAGTCAGATGTTCAACAGGCGTTGAAGGCCCCAAATATCTTTCCCTGTGCAGGAACAAGACACCCAAATCACCACTGAGTGCTGAAATGGGGGTGCAGGTCACACCCCAGCAGGGCTGCAACGCCCGGGCTCCTCCCAGGCCACCCCTGAGCAGCGGCAGAGGCGGTGGGGAGCCCACGCATGACTTTCCCTGCTTCCCACCTCTGGCAGCATGTGCTGGCACAGGGCACGGGGCTGCTTTCCAGGATCCGGTCTCTCCCTGGCTGCTTTCCCCGGCTCCCCAGGACACGGCACAGCAGACAGCAAACCAGCCCCTCTCTGTGGGCTTCTTAAGACCCAGCGCAAGGAGCCTGTGAAAGGAGCAGCCGCAGCCAAGTTTCCCCTTGTTTTTACTTTCCCCGTTTCATTTTGTCTGGGTCCAAGTGGCGGGTTTCGAACGCAGCCTCTCCCTCTCGCGGCTCGAAAGCGTCGAGTCCCCGGCAGTCGGCACCTCCCTGGCTCTGAAAGCTGCACCCGGCAGATTCCCGGCTGGATCCTGGGATGGGATTGCAGGGACTGGTGGAAATGCGCTGCTACTTTGTGTCCTTGCTGAGAAAAAAAAAAAAAAACAGAAACCGGATCTTTTGAGTGTGAGTCTAATCTTTCAAAAATGGGGGGTTTGCTCTCAAAAGTCTCATGTTTTTGTCCACGCATTTCTGGACACCAAGGTTGGACCTGCTGAGCTTTTCCAGCAGGTTTCTCCTAAAATCCCCAGCAGGCTCCTCCACTGGCCCCTGCACATCCCAACCCCTGGCCGTACCCTGCGGCAGCTGCTCCCTGCTCAGGATCAGGCCCTTGCAGCCCTGCTTCCCAAAACCGGGTTGCCTGTGAGAAATTAATGCCTTTCATGCATTAACCCACACAGGTAGAAGATTAAAAGGCAAACACGGGCTCGGTGCTCTCTCCCAGATCTGCTGGGTCCTCTGGGCATTGCCTGCCCAGCTGCACAGCATCCCCGCTCAGGAGCTGACAGGACGACTGACGGGTAAACAGAGCTTTTCCATGGAAACATTTGTTCAACAAAGAATTGCAAATTTTCATGGTGAGTATCAGGTTTCCTCCAAACTTAATTGTTGTTGTTTCTGAAAGCTGCCTGGCCAGTCTGGATCTGGCTTTCGTGAGCATTTTTTCCCCCTAATGCTTAATTTTCAGCAACTAGGATATCCCTGCTCTTCTTTTTTTTTTTTTTTTTTTTTTTTTTTTTCCTTTTGTTTTTTTTCTTTTTTTTCANTTTTTTTTTTTCCTTTAGGTTTCTATCCTTTTTTGCAACATAAAGGGAGGCAATGGTAGCTCTTTTGGGCTTTTCTGCAGGGCACAAACTCTCTTTCTCACTGAGAGGTTAATGGTAATGATCACAGAACTATGGTAATGATAATAGAATCACAGAAGGGTTTGGGTTGGGAGGGACCTTAAAGGACATCCAGCTCCAACCCCCCTGCCACAGGCAGGGACACCATCCACTATCCCAGGTTACTCCAAGCCCCATCCAACCTGGCCTTGAACACTTAAAGAATTTCTTTCTAATATCCCATCTAAATCACCCATTTTTTGATGATGGGGGGCCCAGGAAGGGACACTTATATTTTTAGGCTAAGAGCTTGAATTGGAGGGGTGGGACTGAGCAGCTGCTCTGAGCCACCTCAGCACACTGGGGGAAAATCCAGGCTAGTCGCAGACCCAACGAGAACTGGGGATAATTTGGGGTAAAGCTCCTGAAGGACACACTTAAGCACAGGAGGAAGCAAAAGATCACGTCCGACTATCCAGAAGGAGATAAGAGATGATTCCTGCAGGGTGCTTTGGTCCACCTGAGGCGCTGGGACACCGGGATGTCCCTGTGTCCATGGAGCCCCGCGGGCTCATCTCTCCCCACCCCCGTGACCCAGCGCTGCCTTTTTCCCGCTGGCGTTTTCTTGCTTAACTTCATTTTTTCAAGCAGTGGGGAAAAGAATTTAGGCACGGCGTGTCCCCGGCGTGTCGCTCGCAGGGACGTGCCCGCGGAGCACGGCGGTGACAGCAGGTGGCACTGCAGCCCCAGGAACGAGCTGCGCCCGCCCTGCACGGACCCCGCTCCTGGTCCTGCTCCCCTTCCCGCTCCCTCGCTGCCAGTCCCGCTCCCATTCCTGCATTCACACACACCACACACGCACTCCCACTTCCATACGCCCACTCCCACACTCACACTCCTATATCCCCACTCCTACGCTCCCACTCCGACTCCCACATCTCCAGATCAGCGCTCGGGCGCAGACGCCTCCCTGAGCTCCACAGCGCATCCCCCACGTGGGACACCACCAACCCTCCTGATTTCACCCACCATCAAACAGGAGAGTTTGGGATATTATTCCTAACCCACGCCAGAGCAGGGTGTCCAGGGAAATCCTGTGCACAGTGAGGGTTTGGGGCAGGGATAAGACCTGGAGCAGAGAAGCCTCATCCTCACTCCAGCAGTGATGGGACTTGCCACTGCCTTTTTGGGATGCAGGAGGCTGAAAGTGCCTGTTGCTTGTGCACAGGGAAAGCTGGAGGAGGGAAGCAGTCCATGAAATCAAGGTAGCCTGGACAAAGTGCAATCACAAGCCACTGCAAACCTGGGGGATTTAGGGAGGAACCCAAGTTGCTGTAAAACCACAAATGTGAACACAGCATTTTTAAAGAAAACCCGACTCCTTCCATGAACTGTACTGATTTATGCCAGTAAATTTACACCCATCTCTCCAGTTGTGCCTGCTAAGAATAAAACCAGGGATGCACCATAGCCTCTGTTCCCATCCTGTAACTCCTCTGTGAGCTCAGGCTTTATTTTTAGCCCAGCTTCCTCGGGGCTCTGTCTGATCTAATTCCTCTGGAGAGAAGATTTTTTCTGCTAGATGCCACCCTCCTGCTGGAAACCCCCATTTTTCCCCAGCACTGCTGAAGGGCTTGACCTTTTCAAGCAAATTGGAAAGATAATTCAGTCAAATTTGGGTTAAAATAGAATAGAGCAAGACCTAAAAGAGCATCATGGGGTGAGATAGACGAGTGGGATGCAGACATTGGAGTAGCCACTCAGTGGCTCTAGGAAAGGCAGGATTACTGGAGGAGGAAGGAAAATGGGATATTTTCCTTCTTTCTTGCTTTGATTTGGCTGGTGTATCGCTGCCAAGCTCTTGGTGACGGACTCTCAGGCAGTTTTCTGCGAGGGCTCGGTGCTGGTTCCTGGTGTTTGGTCCTGTGATGTTGTTTCTGGCCGGCAGTGGGTTGAGCTCATGTCTTGTAATTAGTGGGTGGGCTTGAGGAGACCACTGCGGCTTCCGATCTCTCGGGGAAAGAGAGAAAATAAGCAGGATTAAGGAATTTCAGAAAATTATAGGCATTTTCATTTCACATAAGCTTTGCCAGGAACCCCAAGCCCTGGAGAAGGATGGCCACAGCAGGACATGCTACCCATGGGCAGGACTAAAGGACTTTGTTTCTCATCAGCCACCCAAAAAACTCTGAGTGTGTATTTCTGTGTGTGTGTGAGCACATTCCCTGGGCTGGCAGTGGCCCTGGGAACACGGCACCTCTGCAAGATTGAAGGGATGTATTCCATCTGCAAGCACAGCTTCACACAGATTTCTCTTTTACAGCCGGATTGCTGTAACTGGAGGGACCTGAGGGGTGAGGAGGGACGTCAGAGCAAGGGGAGCACTAGCTCTCGTTCATTTTTAGCCAAGTCTATCTGTTGAGGTGATAATGCCACATGTGCATCCCAGCCCACCCTGGCTGTTGGACCCCACTTGAGCTAATCCCCTCCTAGCTCACGTGGTTTTTCCTGCAGCAGGGAAAGACGGAAATCCAGCCACAAATTCCCCAGGAAAATGCCAATTGTGAAGTTGTAGCAACTGAGCAGGAGTCGTAGGAGGACACATGGCACTTGGAACTGCTTTTCACTAGGAACTTTGTCCTTGGTGTAGGGGTTGGGAGCCCAACTCCCCAGCCTGTCTCATCCACCACCACAGTGGACATTTCTGCTATGCATATTCACTCAGCAGCACTTAAAACTCATGAACAGTCAGTTCTTGGTGCTAAATGCATAAAATAAACACAAATCCAGTTTCAGGTGGGTCGTGTATCGTCCTGCTTCTGCTTCAGGGCACAGGATCCCAGCATCCCACTCCCATCTGAGTGAAAGGAGGTTCCATCTCCAGCATCACCAAGCAATCCCCCTCCTGCCATTTTTCCCAAATAACAAGTTTTGTCTTGAGAAAAGGACTGACATTCAGAGCCAGTGGGATCTGATCAGCCAGATGCTGAGGCACATGCCCAAAACACGGCTTTTAGAATTAAAATAGAGACAAAAAAAACCACTACCTCCTTTATAACTGCAAACAGGGATCTAATCCTGCACATCTTGCTCCTGGGAATGGCTTATCAGGTGAGTTGTTCTACACAGTGCCTCTATCAGGTGCATTTATCTCTCTATGTACATGTACATGTACATGTACAGGAGATGTTTATGTATTCTGTCTCCCACTCAGTGTAGACATTAATCATGCGCTGCTCCACCCAAAAAACCTTAAAAGTGGCAATGACTGCTTCCACTGTCACTCATGTGACTCTTATTTGAGGCTTTATTGCACCAGAGCCGCTAATTGCAAGTCCCTAGACCCTAAAAAAACCCAAAGCTGTTCTCACTAAAAACCAGCGAGGTTTGGAAAAGAGCCCACTGCTTTTTCTGCGATTGCTTCAGGCAGCAATTGCCATGCCACGGGGACATCTCGCCCCTGGGATGGTGGCCTTTGCTGGCATCCCTGCCATGCTGCACACATCCAGCGGCACCCACCTCCAAAGCAGCCAAGAACCTCTCTCTCCCCGCTCTCCCTATTTCAGCTAAATAACCGTGCGATTATTTTTCCACATGAAAGTGCCCCGGTGTTCAGGTGGACAATCTGACTCCGGCTGAGCCGCCTGGAATCCCTGCGGTTTTGATTTTCAGCAGGGAACAATCTTATCAGCCCAGATTGTACACAGAGATAGGGAGCCCTCGGGTAGGGTTGCATAAGCACAGATTGCCTCAGCCGGGATGGGGAAGGCTCCGCTCGCTCTATTTATTTGTTTTCCCCGCCGCGGGTTTCAGGTTCTCCCGGTGACCATCATTTCAGCTTTCCTTCCCCGCTCATTGTTTGAGCACCCAAGCCTTCCTCATGGATCACTGGGCAGGAGGCTCAATGTAAATCTGGCTTCAGCCCCCGGCCCCTTGCATGTTGCCTTGAGAGATTTCTTGCAAAAGGGGCTTTTTTTCCCCATCTCACCATGGTCCTTCTCTGTGCCAGGATGGGATGGGTCCCGGTTTGGGATGGATGTGATTCCCCCCTCCCTCGGCACACCCGTTTTGGCGTCTTCTCCTCCTGCCAGCTCCTCTTTCAAATCTGGCAGCTGCGTGGGCACCTGGTCTCCGATTGCACAGGCAGGATATACGGTTTCCGCGGAGGCCACCAGCAAATAGCTGTGGCTACGTAACCCTGGCAGAGGAGATGGATGAGGACAGGGAGGCATCCTGAGCAAAGCAAAGCCCCCAAAACGTCATCCAGAGGAGTGCAGGGAGGTGCAGACCCAGATACCCGGGCATCCAAGGACAGCACATCCTGCAGTCCCATCCCATGCCATATGATGCTCTGCTGCCAGGACAGTCCCCTCTTGGGCTGCCCAAAGGCACGGAGTGGCAGGGCCTGAATGCACCCATGAGACATCCATGCTGGGTTTCTGGGAGGTTGCTGGGACATGGCACGAAAAATCACCATGCAAATCAGAGTTTGTCTTTTAGAAAATGTTCTAGGTTTGAAGTTAACCCTGCAGCTGCTGGGGAGCCATCGTGGTGTGCACCTTGAATTCCCCTTTGCTGGGGGAAAATGTTATGTCGCAGTCCTATTCACAGCTTTGGCTCCTTTTGCCTCTTTTCTTTTTGGTTTAGAGGATTTTAATAAATCCCCCTTGCAATGGTGCCTTCAGATCATGCAACATCACCTCTTTTTCTTATCTAGGGTAGATTACCAAATTTGACACATCCATAAGCTAGAAGGGACCACTGTGATGACCTGGTTGGACATTTGGTGTGTCACAAGCCTGGATCAAACCTACTAAACCCCTCCCTGAAAGTCATCACCGTGGTGGAGGGTTCGTTCTCCTACCTGCTAAAATTTCCCTGTCAGGGTTGAATTCAGCCCTGAGTGGGACCAGACTGGAGTGGAATGGAGGGGGTGACTGGCTGCTGACCATCCTCACCATGACCATCACAGGCTTTGGCCACACCACTGTCCCCTACCACCCCAGTACTGAGTTCCCATGAGGTGGTGCAGGTCACAGCACAGCCCCAAAGCCCCTCACCTGAAGGTCTCCTCCAGCCCAGCCCTGCCTGTTGGGGAGCTCAGGGGCAGAGCAGAGGTGGGGGTCTCTGAGCAAGCTGCCTGCAACTCCCCATGCCCAAGCCCTGCTTTACCTTTGCCCTCCTGAGGGCTTTTTGAACCCGGTCCAAGTCACCTCTGGGACCTGGAGGGCTCAGAAGCAGATCCTGCAATAGATGGGGCTGGTATAGCCCCAGATGGCATCAGCCTCTTGGCCAGCTTGTTGCACTGGGTATGTCTGTCTGCTTCAGTAGGCACCATGTCCCCTGGGAGCAGCACAGCTCCTGTGTCCCTACATCCATTTGCCCGTGCTGTTCCCTCCAAGAAATAATCCCACCTCCCCGTCAAGCACCTCCTCAGCCTTTGAGGATGTTGCCTTGAAAGGCACTTCTGAAAACAGAAATTCATAGAAATTCATAGAACTACAGAATCACAGAATGGTTTGGTTTGGAAGGGACCTTAATAAAGACCATCCCATGGGCAGGGACACCTTCCACTAGACCAGGTTGCTCAGAGCCTCATCCAGCCTGACCCTGAACGCTTCCAGGGATGGGGGATTCCTACAGGCTGAAGCTTCAGCCTCTCCCCCTCCCACAGGGCAGCAGTGCCGTGTGTCCCAGCCTGAGCTGTCCCAGCAGTGTAACACCGTGTGCCTCCCCCACTGTTCACCCAACAGACCCCAAACACCCGGGGGAGGTTGGAACAGGCCAGAGCACCCCCATCCCAGATCCACCGAGAAGGGCACGTGGTGTAAAGCACCGGGGGTCCTGTTTGCTGACAGGGCTGGAAGCCACCCCGACAGGGGACAGAAGTGTCCCCTCCATGAGCATTGCTGAGCCTGCACAGCACTCCCAGCTCCTGCTTGCTTTGGTCCTGCTCCTGCAGCAAAGCCCTGCTGGGTGGGCAGAGGACAGCCGCTGGCTGTGGAGAGCCCAGCAGCCCCTGGCAGGATTCTTGGCCAAGTTCTGTGGTTCCTTTGTGCCAGTGCCTCTGCCCAGCCCCAGAGGGCTCCCAGGAAGGGAACAGCAGTTTATAAACTGGAGCTCCTTCCCTCGTGAACTCTTTCTCTTTGTGTTTCCCTGCCAGCTCCAGAACATTGGGCGTACAAAGATCTTAATTCCCTGAATACATCTCTGATTTGCTCTAGGATGATGCTGCCCTTCTGTTAAATGAAGCGCACGCCAAGGCTATGCCTGCCAGCAGCCCTGAGACTGCCACAAATTCCCTCCTGTGCCCTCACGGACAGAGCTCCAGGTCCCTGTGACACCCACCAACCCATACAGGGCAGTGGGAGCAGGGGTGGGGGGACACAGGCTCGTTTTGGGGCTCAGGACAAGCGCCCTGATAGTTTACAGATGTGATTTCATTTTTCAATTGTTTCTAATTTGCTTGAGGTTTGGTTTTTTTTTTTTTTCAGTTCTAGAAAAGAGACAATTTCTTCAGGGAGTGTTAGCCACAAGCCTCATTTGGCATTGTTTTTTAGTCAATTGGGTTTGTCTCGTAATATTAGGAATATTGTGTTACATAATGATAAGCTGCAGTGACTTATAGGGACTATAAAGGGAGGCAGTGTGGGAGTGCCGAGCACCAGCCGCCCTCCTCACCCCGTCACCTGCCCTTGCTCTGACCTTCAGCAGGTCTGTCATCTCCCCAGGTCTCAGTTACCCCTCCTGTAAAACAGGGCTGATACACGCTCCAGCTATTATCTTAAAAGATTTTCCATCCTTAAGTCAGAAAAAAATAAATAATTTTTCCCCTTTCTTCCATCCTGAGATGAAGGCATGAGGATTTTCCATACCTTTTCTACCACAGCTGAAATTCATCTGAATCTGAGCAGGTATGACATCATACCCAAGCATCTCTATCCCTACAGAGCTAAGCTGTGGATGAGAAGCAAAGACAGGGATGAGAAGGAGTCGCTCTGCCCACAGAGTCATTTTCCAAAAGCACTGGACAAGTGAAAACAGGAAACCATAATTGAACTAATTCTGCCTCTTTAACCTCATTATTAGGATTGGAATTATATGCTTCGGAGAAAGTTCAACCTCTGTTTAAAATCTGAGGAGATGTGGATGAATGCTATAAACCACAGGGAGAGAGGGAATGTTCCTGCACTTGGTGAAAAGTCCAACTGGAAGGAAAGACAGGGTGGCATGGAATGGGGGTTCAGCCTGGTGCCCTCCTTCCAGACAGCATGAGGCTGTTGTTGGGGTGAGCACTGAAAATCTCTGGGCAGCCTGGTAATTTGCTCTCTCTGCCTGAAGATTAAAGCAAATTTTCCTTCATTTCCATATTTAAAACTGTGTCCACATCCAGTTGGGAAAGATGACAGTGTCTCAGGTTACTTTGTACACTGCACCCAGGCTCCTGCAGATCCGGCCTCTGCCACCTCTGCTCCCCCCACACAGCACCTGGCACCCTCAGAGAACCTGACAGCTTCAGCCCCAACAGGAGCAGCAAAATCCATCCTTGGGCACGGATTGCCACAGCCAGGATGTGCAAGCACTGTGTCCTGCTGCTGTTTGTGACGTGGGGCAGGTTGCAGCACCTGCCCTTGAAGGTAGATTTTGTTCAGAGAGCAATCTCCAGCAGCGTCACCCCGCAGCAAGCTCTTCCTCAGGTGCAAAATTACTGACAGCAAAGCACACTGGGTGGGCAGACAGAGAGATTTTCCACCTGTGCAGCGTTCATGAGCTGAACTCTGGAGAAAAGCAGGAGCAAGGGAGAAGCTCAGAGGTGAAGAGTTATCTCGGGGGCATGTGCTGTTTCTTTTACAGAGTCTGCAGATCCTGAAGCACTTCAAGAATAGTTAAACAATTGTTAAATAGTACTTTATCTTCAGGCTGGATAACAGCACAAACAGCCACTGGCTGCCTAGTGACAGGCAGCTCCATAAAACCACCTACTCAGGAGAGAGGGAGTTGGGATGCCTTGGCCTAATCCTGACAGTACTGCACACCTGGATTCATTCCAGCTGCTGACATTTCCAAACCTGTGTGCTTAAAATGAAACTCTGACTTTCTGGCTGTTCAGGCCTAGTTTGCAAAGACACAGAGCACAAATGTGCCACATCTTGGCTCTGGGCTCCTGGAATTGCAGCTTGGGATGTCAGGGAGCCAGGCCTGGAAATGTTTGACTTAAATCCGTGTGCTGAGCAAGCATCCACTCCTCACCAGCAGCTTCTCTGGAGGATTTGCCAGCATGTGGCCCAGGACTGTGGGGGCTGAGAGTGTGACTGCCCCTCGGGGGAGCTGGTGGGGAAGGGGAGTGGGCAGGAGCTGGCAGCAGGACAGGGGCAGGGCAGGAGCGTGGCTTGTGCACAGGACGGCGCTGGCTCAGCGTGACCCAGGAAATCAAATGAGGAGAGAGGAGGGGGCTGGCTTTCTCCTTGGCTGTTTGTTTTTATAAGCTGAATTTCCTGCTTGGGGAATCTAAGGGCACCCCACAGCCCTCCCCAGGCTGTCCCAAAGGTGGAGGTGGGCTGGGGAGCAGCGGCCTGCCCGTCTGACTCCGATGGACGAAGAAGCGCTTACGGTAGAGGTGACCTTTCTAAATCCCTGCTTTGGACAGACATTTCCAATAAGTGCTGAAGAAAAGCCTGCCAGTTCCAGCTTTCTCAGCCTGCTCTCCATTTTCCTTCCATCCTCTCCAGGCTGAATTTAATCCGAGAAGGTTCCTTTGAGCTTTTGTGTGTTGCTGGGGGAGATGTGGGCGCACAAGGGATCGCGTTACAACTTTCATTTCCTGAAATGTTTGAGGGAACATCCAGGGTTTTATCCACACATCAGGCAAAGTTGAGGGCTCGGATTTCAGGTCTTGTCACTCAGCTGTCACCAAACAAATGAGCCTCTCAGAGCTGGAGACGGAGAGAGCTACCTGCTATTCATGACCCCGAAAGCAGGTGATCACTCATGGGAAAAGCAGGTAGAATTAATCATTCTGCTGCTCTCCATTTCCTCCCCCTTTTTGGCTGACCTGGACACAGTGTGAAATCTGTCCTGGGGGGTGAACGGAAGTGGGGGGGCGAATTAACTCCTTCCTGCCAGTGGAAATACAAAGCAGAGCTAGGTGAGAAAGAGCTCCAGGCTGCCTCCCCAGGCTGGCTCTGCTGTGAAAAGCTTGCTGCGAGGTCAAGCCTAATGGAGGAGAGCTCAGCAACCTGTGCCTGGCTCAGCTCCAGGGCCTCCCTGCTCCTACCTGATGGCTGGCCGGGGAGTTATTTCCAGGGGGATGCCCTCAGCACCCTCCATCCCTCCTTTCCACCAGCCGCCTGTTGCCAACCTCGTCCCTCTCCCTTTTGGGGAAATGGAGAGCCGGGGGGTGGGTAGGGGTCTGAAGCCGGGGGCCTGAGACTACCCCGGGTCTGCAGGTGTGTGCTGGAAAGGGGGATTTGGGCAAGGGGGGCATCCCAAGGCATCTTCCCCAACCCTTTGACAGTCAACCCTTTCCCTGCCTGCACGTGGGAAGCACCTCTGCGCTGTTTGCTTTGAAAATAACTCCTGGTTTGAGAGTCCTTGCTTGGCTTTCCCGCCGCGCAGGGCTGGAGCCCCGGGCAACATTTATCCTTCCTCTTCGCCCAGCCCGTGGTTTGGGAAAAAAAACGGAGCTGGAGCTTATCCATCCTCGAGGCGTAGAGCCCGCAGCTGCCGACCCTATAAACCTCCTTCATTTCCCTGGGGGTTCCCCCTTTCTGCCCGAGGGGATAGGAGCGGCTGCGCTGCTTTGTGACGGATCACGGTGGAGCTGGGTGAGACCCCCGGGAAGGGCGGTGAAGGTCCCCGGGAAGGGCGAAGAGGGCGAGCCTGGACCGGGGGGCACGGACCGACCCGTCCCATCCCTTAAGGTCCCGGCGGGTCGCACAGCGGGACCGGGTCCCCTTCCCCAGCCGGACAGCCGAGCTCGGAGGTCGCCGCACACCGAGAGAGGGGGATCCACGCTCCCCCCGCAACGTCGGGTCCTGCCCCGGCTCCTTCGGCGGCCGCAGATGAGCTCAAGCAGCTGCGCGCCCCCCGCGCGGTTTGCGCGTCCGTGCGCGGGATTTGCGCCCTCCGCCCTCGCTCCCGCGGAGCCACGCGGTGTCCCGGCCGGGCGGGAGGTCCCCCCCTGCCCCGGCCATGCTCCCCCAAAAGGGTCGTGGGCGCAGGAAGCCCGGCGGGATCTGGGCCGGCTCCCCCGCGGGGGCGGCCGGGGCCCATCCGGAGGGAGGAGAGAAACCGTCCCAATATCCCGGGCCCCGGCTCCTCCGCAGCCGGAGCCGCGGAGGGCGAGGGGTGGGCACGGATCCGCCGCCCCGTCGGGCCGCGGGTGGGGGTTCCGCGAGGGGCTCTGGAGCGGGGCCGGGGGCCGGGGCCCGCTGAGGATCGAGCGGGAGGGACGCGCAGCGTTCTGGCCGGGCAAGACCCTCCTGCAGAGGGTGACATTTCTCCACGGCCCAAGACCCCGAGCACAAACACGGCAGAGACTTAAATAAACACGCACTTAATGATGCAAAACGCTAACAGGGAGGACCGGCATCAGCGAGGCCCCGACGGGGCGGGCGGCGAGGCCAGGCGCTCCCTCCCGGCCGGGCACCGGGCTATCTCGGGGCGACCGCAGGCAAAACGGGCCCTTCGTCAGCGTCCTTGCTCCCTTACGAAGCCACCGCCTTCCCCGCAGCCCCGAACCTCCGCTGCAGCCCGTGGGGAGGGGGTGAGGGTGGGCAGAGGGGCACGGACTCGCTCCTGCAAAGAAAAGCGCAGCCTGGGTGTTCTGCCATCAGCGTTGTTTAATTTAGACTGTTTAGGTACAATAGAAAATAAACCCGAAAGCACATGCGATTTTTGGTAACAAATACTCGAGACAGGCAGCGTCATCCGCGGGCTCTCTGCAAGCCGGAGGAGGGAGACGGCGAGCGGGCACAGACGGGAGAAGGCACCGGGGAACTGGCGGGGCAGTTTAGGAGAAAATGGCCGTCGACTTTTATTATTACTATTATTATCCTAATTTTTAGCCACATTGATGCATTTCACCACCGAAGAGGAGAAAGGTGGGAGACGCGGGTCCACGGGAGCCCACTCAGTATCTGCCTCGCACGGCCGCGGTCAGACACAGGCACTTTGTAAAACTCTAATACTGCAGCTTTTGATATTTTTTTTCACTCTTTTTTCTTTCTTTCTTTTTTTTTCTTTCTTTTTTTTTTT
>VXAD01002667.1:209170-235919 GCA_013399195.1 Dicrurus megarhynchus | reverse complement strand
TTTTTTTTTTTTTTCTTTGAGAAGTCTGATATTAATAATCCCCGTATGCCCCGCTTTCCGGGTCATTACGGTACTGCTGGTCTCTAATCAATCCTAATGCGATGGCAATTGGAGTCTCTGATGAATGCATCTCAGGTTTCTTGTAATGGCTCTACCACATTTTCCTGGACCTCCTTCTTTAACCTGAGATGCCAGGGGGACGTCTCCGTTCTCAGCTGCTGATTACTTCAAGATGTTTGGGCTGGTGTGGGGAGAGAGGGAGCGAGCGAGGCAGCCTGCCCCTGAATAATCTGGAACTGAATTGGATGAGCCATTTCCTAAATCAAAGGACAACGGCGGGGTTTAACTCCTTTTCTGCACGGAAGCCTGCCGGCTCTCCCTCCAGCCGGCTCTGCCTGTGCTGCCTCTCCCCCGCGTGTTCGTGTCCGTGGCACGGCCCTCGGGTACCCGGCGTGCGCAGCTCCCCCCACCAGTTGCAGTCCCCCCAGGCCAAGGGGGAGACCCCCACCCCCTCCATCCCCAGCTGCTCACACCGCCCCAAAGCCCCTCGATGATGCCGGGCGGGCATGCAGCCCCACCACGGGGGGTGGGATCCGCACGCCGAGGGGAGAAGAGGGGGTGAGATGCCCCCGCGGGCGTGCAGGGACGCGCGGTATTAGCGCGGCTATTCGCGTTTTCGCGACATTGTTTTTCTCCCTTTCCTCAGCATAATAGCATTTGCAGAGGCAATGTTAACTGCAACTTCTGCCTCTTTCTTAATTTGATTTTTTTTTTTTTTTTTTTTTAATAAGATACTGCAGCAGGAATTAGGCTGCGGCCAAACCGGGCACGGAGCTGCCGCGGGTTCGAGCGCTGCTTCCCCGCAACCGGCAGGATGTTCCCTCTAAATGCGGGTCCTCCGTGGGAGAAAACATGCCCCAGCTGCCCCTCTGCAGCCACTGCTCGGCCGGCTTCGGGATATGTCCCAGCGCCACCCAACACGCGTGGGCAGCTTCGTCTGTGCCCTTATGAGATGAGGGTGTGCAGAGAGCGAGGGGTGAAAAAATATTTGAAACGAATAATTGAGTCTCTCAGCGCCGGATGCGATGTAAAAATGAATCCCCGGCAGAAGAGCAGCGAGGGGTAAATCCAGCCCCTTCCCCGCGGGGTCTGGCCCTTCGTGGGGAGGCAGCAGCACGGTCGCGGATGGGGTGTTTGTACTGAGGGCGTGCCTGGGTCCCCGCTGCACCTCAGCGGTGCCACATCTGCCAGGAATGAGTCACTCGCAGAACCGAAACAAACCACGGGCGCCTTCCCCGCGCCGTGCGCTCGGGGAGGCGGCTCCAGCCCGGCCGATCCCCCCGGGGTGCCGGGGCTGAACTGGGGCTGGGGGGCACCGCAGCCCCCGCCCGCACCCACGCCGTGCCCGCGCTGTGACACCCACCCGCGTGTCACCCCACACACGCCGCGTGTGCGCTCCCACCGACATGCACACACCCCCCACCTGCGCCCCTCCGCGTGCCCACACCCCAAAATCCACCCGTGGGCACTCCCCACCCGTGTGTGGGACACTCCCCCTCCCGAATGCACACCCCTGTGCAGCTCGCCATGTGTCACAGGCACCCGTGCCAGCGCTCCCCTGGGCACACATCCACTCACCTGTGGGCGGACCCCCGTGTGCTCACACCGAGCCCTGTGTGCACGTACCCACTCACGTGTCCGCCCCCCACCCGCACCTGTGACACCCACCCACACTCACACGGACTGTCCTCACACGTGTCTGGGGCAGGGAGTTCAGGAGTGATGTGCGGGCAGGTCCCATCTGTCCCTGCCTTAGGTGAGGACTGGGACAGGGGGGCGCTGGACACCGGGAAAACTGCAAAAAATCTCCAAGCTCCCTTTTGTAAAAAAAGGCACAACAAAAAAACCGCAGAGAGGGTGATGGTTGATTTTTTTTTCTGCGATACATCATTGTAATGATTTTAGTGCGAAACACTTAGAAAAAAATATGAATTATATTTGGGGTCCTTCCCGGGTCGAGGCAGGCACTCTGGGGGTTCTCCTCCCTCTGTGCCATCCCCCAGCACAAATCCTTCTCCCCACCTGGCCGATGCATGATCCACACTGGGAGCAAGGTGCTGCCTGGGGGCTGCGAGGGTGGCAGCTGGACTGGGGAGAGGATTTACATCCCAAGCTCTGTTTGCCTTTGTGCTTTGCATTCGGGTGCTGAACAAATATTTCCATGGATGGGGGACTGTGCCAGTTTCGGCTGGGCCAAGGGAGGAGGCACCATCACCCTTTTGGATGGCTGTGCATCCCTGTGGCGGGTCAGTGGGCACCCACATGTGGGAATATGGGCTTGGGGGGCAGTGAGGTCCTGCCTTCAGCAATCCAGTGTTGGGGGGCCCATCCCACACCCGCCGTCCCGGTGGGTTTCCAAGCTGGCTGCGAGGAGGGGACCTTTCACCTCTCATTAGTGATGCCATCAGTGGCTTGGCAGAGCAGAGCTGAGGTCATGTTACATATGGCACACAGTCTGTTCAGCGCCGGCAACGCCAGCTTTGAAATTTTAGAGAGGGGAAAGGTCACCTTGCGTAAGCCGAGGTCTGGGGGTCCTCCGCTCTGTCTGCGCCCTGGGTGGGTCTCCATATGCCTCTGTCGTCGCCAGCCTTGCTCTGTCTGGCCCTGAGAGATGCTCAGCCCGTCTTCTCTTCCACCTCTTGAATTTGCAGGGAATACTTTCACACTGCCTTTCCTTTTCCCTTACAGAAAGTTTCTCCCAGCGCTGTTTTCTTTTTTCTCTTCCCAGCACAAACCTGTCTCTAACAACTGATTATTTTTTCAAACAACATATAATGCAGCTTTCCAGGAGAAAATGAGTTTTCTCTGTTTATCAGCAGATCTGCCCAGACGGATAAGTTTACCCTTCTCAGACCTGGGTGTATAATTTCATAGACCTTCAGAAGTGTCGTGCTTCCATGGTGATTAAAACTCGCTCCTGAATCTTGCTGGGGCATTTCAGGTTTCATGCCACTGGATCTTAGAAAAGCACATCTGTACGGCCGTATTTCTTTCATCTGAAGAGCTAAAAAAAAAAAAGCAAACCAAATATATTTTGTGTTTGGAAAAATATGACACATTGCAATAAATTAATTCCTGGTGTAATTCACTGTGTTGAATTTCAGCAGGATCCTGTTGGAGCTTTATCTGGAATGATTCTGGAGGTGGTGACTGCAGGGAAGAAGTTACCAGTTTCCCACGTATTACAACTGACAGGTAAGTTCATGCCCCTTCTCAGCTCTACTGCAGAATCTTATTTTGCACTTTATTTTTTTAAATACGTGGGGCCTGATCCTTAAGCTCTTTAAGTAACTTGGCCGGGAGTCTCTGGCATGCAGCTGTTGCAGGGAGATCTTCAAAAGGACATTTGCTTCTTCACAGGTCATAACTAAAAAGGCTCTAAATGAAATAGATGCTTATCTTAATCTGGGAGAAGCTGGAGCTGAACCAACACGCAGTGGATTCGGGATACACCTTTCTGTCTGCTTCAGTGAGGCATCCAAACAGCCAAATTAAAGGGAGCTCGGTCTGATTTCCTAAAAATAGGGCTACTTGCATGGATTTTAGTTTTTAAGTAGGAATATTCTGTCAGAGAGGGAATTTGGGAGCAGAGGTACGAGGAGGTTTATTTTCAGAAACGGAGATGCTGCAATCTGTTTATGGTTTTTGTCATAAACAATGTTTTCCTAGCATGGGGCTAAACTGTGCCCTTGGTTATTGAATGCAAATCTGCCAATTTAAATGGAGTTCATTGCAAGTGGGAACAGGATTTAGCCATCATTTTCCTCTGCTGTCTAATCACTGTAGGCTGAAGAAAAGCAACATATGTATAATGGGAGCTGAGATGCAGGAGGGGTGGAAGCTTTCTACCAATGAGAACCACATTAAATAATTAATTCCCAATTGCCTTTCTACATTAGTGCTTTCAGCTATAAAAGCTGGTCAGCTTTGTAAGGCCCCAGGCAATGAAACATTTGGTGCATTGTCAGTCCAAAAGTGGAGGTAATAGATACCCAGCGTGGCTGGAAAAGTGCTACTCTCCATCCTGCCATTTACATATTCCAGCTGCACAGCCTCATTCCTCATCCCCTCCTTTGCCTTAGTGAAGTTTGACAGGACAGCATCTCTTCCAGCGTGGCTGCTGAAGAAGCCAAAAGTGTATTTGTTTTATCAAAAAAGAGAGGAACTTAATACTTGAGTCTAAAAATGGAATGTACAAAATCGGTCTCTCTTTTCAGCAGAAAAACCTGACGGGTTAAAAAGGAAAAGACCGAACTTCCCCCTCCTTTCCCATTTGCCCCCCTTGCCCCATCTGCTGGTCCCCCAAGCCCAGCCTGTCACCTCAGGTCAGGACGGGATCTTTTGGGCTTGTACGTCATTCACAAGAAAGGTCTTGCCACGAGAAATGACTTCACAAAGCCTTTTGATGTGCGAGTCATCAGAGGCTGCTCCGCTCACCCTCTGAGATAAAGATACCTGTGCGTGTGTGTGAAGCCGAAGAAGAAAAGGAAGTGTTGGAATAAATTGCCTGGGGAGGTGGGAGATTCTCTGTTTAAAAACAGGTCTAGACAAACATCTGTCAGAAAATACCGACGTCTATTTGATCTTGTCTTGGAGCTGGGGGAAAGACTGAATGGTGCTGTCAAGTCTTTTTCAGCCCTGAGAGAACACAGTTACACACATGTATTTATATATGCTCAGGTGTGTGTGTATATAAATGTATCTCTTTCCACACTTCCAGGGACAAGCTCTGGGCCTCTGTGATAATTTGTGTCCGTGAATCTTGTAGGTTAATTACGCCTAGGTTTGCTCTCTCTTGGCTTCATCAAATTTGAGTTTCAGCTCTATTTAATGTCCTTTGTGCCCCGAGTGGATCAGATCAGTGTTTAATTTACTGACTGTGTTTTTCTTCCCTCCCCTTTTTCTCGTGTTCAAGTGAAGTTCCTTCAGTTCTGGGAGATTTCCCAGCAGTTCCACTCACTCCCAAAGCACATCTGTGAATGCACGTGGGGTTGTACTTCTTGAGGTAAGGTCATGGTAGTAGAAATTTACCTTTATTATCAGTTGTGATAGATGGGTAGTTGGAGTTGTTAGGCTGAGCGTGAGGATGGCATGAAAAATTTGGGGTTTATTATTATTATTTTTGTACACAATCACTTTCCAAAGCATTCCTCTGCCTTAAAGACAATGTGGTCATGGCTGTTGCTGGCACCCCTATAATTTCTTCCCAAGCATGCAGACCTCAGTGGGATGTCTGAGCTGCAGGATGCAGCTTTGAGGAGTGTGTTGGCAGCTCATTTGTGTTTGTGCATGGACGACTGGGAGACACCAAGGGCCAGGATTTGTGATTCTTTACACAGCAGCCAATATTGATTATAAATACTTCTATTAAAATTCATTTGAAAGGGAGTTTTATCACCATGAGGATTCCCCAAAGATGGGGTCCTGTGCAACTCAGCATTGGAGATAGAGGAGAGTGATTGAAAACTTAGATTCCAGGTAGGTGAAAAAGGGTTTTGCAGGGCTGACGTGGAGGAAGCTGTATAGCAATTCTTCTGTCACTGCCCTCAGAGCACAATTACACCAGGCAATGCCAGTATTCCCTTGACATCCTGGTGTGTGGAAGCAGGAGATGCTGCAGCAAACTGCAGGAATAAAAAACTACGATTTTGTAGCAGAAATTGAACTCTGAATTTCTGAAGCCAAAAGCTGGGATGAGCCAGGCGGCAAAGGCTGGCTTGGATTTTAGCTTTCATGAGGTTTCAGAGGTGACTTCTCTTGCTTATTCACCTTATCCTTCCAAAAGATCTTTGTGCCCCCACAGCAAAACCCTTTGTAACCACATTTGTAACCTGAGGTCCTGGCTGAAGTCACCTGCTCCTGCAGAGTGCGGTGGTGCAGCAATGACCGTGGAGGGGACACATCACTGCTTCTGCCAAGACCACAGAGAGGCAGAAACCTCTGTCCTGGGGACAGGCAGGGGTAGAGAGCCCTGATAGTGCCTGAGAACAAGCAACCAGCACTTGTGAGTCTGTCCTTGGGCAGCGTTTGAAGAGCAGCCATGAGTTAAGTTCACATTTTGGATGTACTTTCCTGGCAAAGCTGAGCTCTCCTGCGTGTTCATTCAAGGATTGTGAGCAGCAGGAAGGAGAAGGTGAATTATGAGCTCCTTGGGTGCAGAAACCCAGAGGGGCTCTTGCGGGGTATGCTGTGTCCCAGCTGATGATGGGTGTGACACAAGTTTTGACGTCAGGACGAGGAGCCCTTTGCAGGCCAACCTCTGGTAGAACTTGGTCAGGCTGTGCAGTAAAGGCAGGGTGAGAGAGGGACAGAGACTGTCCCCTGTGGCCACATCCAGGAGGGAAGAGCTGTTTCAGGGGGGCAAATGAGCACAGGCTGGCTGTGAGCACACACACAAGGTCTCCAGCCATGGGCACATGATGCTCTGCAGCAAATGTGGTGGAAGTCACACTCATTTTGCAAAGGAGCCCGGTGGCTGTACAAAGGGCTGAGATGGGCCGTTCCCCTGCTCTTATCTCACCCTTTAGTATTTTAAACACCACTCTTCCTAAGGTCTGCCCGCACTGGGTGGGGCAGGCAGGACACCAAAGGCAAAATTCCTGTTTGCCCTTCCCAAGCGGCACGTTTGCACGCACCGGCGGCATCAGCCGTGTCAGATGGTCTTCTGGGGGTAAGGCAGAGGAGGAAGGGGGGGCATCTTCCCCCCCATTTTGTTTTGTACATTCCTTTTGCTGGTGAACCCTTACCACCGTGGCTGGGGCGGTTTGTCTGATGCCTCTTGGGTTTGTTCTGCAGCCAGCACTTCTGATTCTGTCTGGCCACATATTGTGTTTGGCTGGGTGTCTCTCACTCTAAAAGTTCCTCTATTTTTTGGTTTAATTTTTTTTTTTCTCTGTGGCGTTTTAATATCTCACAACTGTCTGGTAAAGGTCTGTAAACAAACAGCTGTTTTACAGGCAAGCTTTAACACAGGTAACCAGTAAGAACCCCTCGTAAAACAGAATTTGGGGAAAATTTCTTGAGTGTGGGTAGTGCTTTTAAAATATTTCTTCTACAAAACTAAGGTATTACAAACAATTCCTGAGCTAACACTCAAGTAAACCACCAGGAATTATTCAGGTAATTGAAACTTTAAAACCATTTTAGGGGAAACCAGGAGAGAGTGAAGCTGTATTGACCTTGAAAAGTTTCTGCAGAGATGAGAGAAAATCCATGTGCTTTTGGATGGGGAGTGGAGGCAGTTTAGCTGTAGGGAAGGAAACAGAAGAGCCACAAATCTTTTATGCTGATAATTTGTTTCACACTCCGGTAGAAAAAACATTGGAAATGTATCCAGGGTTGTGCTGGAACTGCCTTGGCACCAAAGGTCTTTTTATTGAGGTCAGTGAAAGCACTTCAGAGCCGTGCTTGGCCCTGGGAATTGGGGAGAGATGGATGGTGGGGATCATGCAGACAACAGACTCATGCAAGGAGCAGGGATCCCTTGGCAGGGAGACCAGGAGTGGGTTTGTCCTACTGTGAACTTGTGTAAAGGCAGCTTTGACCCAAACCCCTTCCTTTCGATGATCTAGGGTAGATCTTTTTCCTTTCATCACCTGAGAGTTTCCGTGTTCTGTTCTCCATCAAAACTTTCCATCTGGTAACTCTGGGGAGCTTCTTGCCTGGCAGGGCATCTTCTTGTCCTGCACCCACCCTCTCCTGCCTGGCACACGGCGTGCAATGCGTTAGCAGGTGCTGGAAGGCTGCAAGGGCACAGGTCAGGAGTGACAGCAGCTCAGAGCTCTTCCCAAGGGCTGGTTTTGGTAAATTCCAGCTGGCCCAAGGGCGAGGACCCCTCAGCCCAAGGGAACAGCGTGGCCCTGGCTCTGCATGCAGCTGGTGTGCTGTGGGACGGGCTGAGGCTGTGCAAGGTGCTCGGTTACAAGGACTTCAGGACAGTGGTGAAATGAAGCACAAGGGACAGCAGAGTGGAGGTGGATTAGCTAATTAATGCACAGCTTTATTAGGAAGTTGGAGCCAGGCATGCCAGCCCTGCTCTCCTCCTCTCCTGGTTCTGACCCCTCTCACTGTGACTGTGACATAGGGGGCCACTGGAGTCCACTACAGGAAAAGTAAATATTGTTGTTTCAAACAGAGAATGGTTTATTCTGTAGCAGAGCAGAGGGTGCTTTCTCTTTGAGAGTCCACACTGAGCTCAGGGGATTGTAGCCCAGCCACGAGGCTGTTCCTTCTGGCAGTCACAAACCCAGGTGCCAGGTGTGCCACCCTAAACTCACAGGTGCCAAGGGGATGTGTGTGGGGCTGCTCTGAGCACATGCAGTGGCTCCAGAGATGGGCCATCATCTCCCCCCTGCAAGCAGGTCCTTTGCTGGTGTTTGGGCCAGTTTTGGGCCAGGTGCCCAGGGCAGGATGGAGTCACTGGGGTGCCAGTGGAGCTGTGAGGGGCAGCATGCAGCTGGAGCAGGCGCAGAAGCCAGAGGTGCTGGGGGAGAGGAGGGTACAAGCTCTGCCCTTCCCCACTGGAGCTGTGTGATCCTTTGTATAATCCCCTTAGCTTCGATGGCACCATGGTGATTTACAGCACTAATGCTTTGATCCAGAACATGATGGACCATGGGACACGAATTAAAATATGAGAGATGACTGCAAAGCACAAGTTTCCATTTGTGGCCAGCTATTTTGTGAAGACGTGACCACAACCAGGTGTGAAGATCTTGCAGGAGATGAGGGGAAACCAAGCCAGTCCAAACAGATTTGTTAGAATGTGAATGGGAGCACAGCAGCGTAAGTGCTATTAATAGGATTTACACAGATTAGTAAACTAATCTGTGCATTTCAGATTGGATTTCATATTATGGAAAAGAAAATTAAGCCACATACCATGCAGACTTTCCAGGCAGTGATTTGCGAGTGTGATCTATTTGCTGGTAGAAGTGGCTGCTCAGAAAAGCTGTGGCAGCTTTGTTGGGTGGGTCAGTGACAGCCACGGGAACCCAGGAGGGGGGACAGTGTTGTAGGATGCAGAGCTGTGCTGGTGGATTTGGGAGACAGACAATGAAAGGAGCAGTTTATTTAAGGAATGGCTCTTAAAATGCATTGCCAGGAGGTAAAGCAGGGTCCAGCCTTGGCTGCATCACCACTGGTGAAGAGCTGTCCTCCTGACTCAACTAAAATGGGAATCTGTGGCTACCCCATCCCTTGAAGTGTTCAAGGCCAGGTTGGATGGGGCTTGAAGCAACCTGGTCTAGCAGAAGGTGTCCCTGCACATGAGATGAGATGAGTTTTAAGGTCCCTTCCAACCCAAACCATTCTACGTTTCTCTGAAAAATAACTTTCCCTTCTCTGTACGTGGGCTGAAGAGCAGCAGAATTGGCCAAGTGTTACTGAAGTGGGGAGGTAAAGGCCCCCTCAAAGGGAAGGGCAGAGTTCTCTTGCTGTGCCCTGCTCACTCTCCTGGTGCCAATGTGCAGGAAGTGGGCAGGAACAGGGAGCTGAGAGGCATTGGCACAGCTTAGGCAGAGATTGAGCACCCAGGACAATTCTGAGCAGCCGTCTGTGTACGGGGAAAGTTTCATAGCATCCAACAATCCATGATGTACATTATGTATGTATAATATAAAATACATAATATAATATATGTCACATCTGAAAACATAATATATAATATATGTAAATATATATTATACATTTAAATATATATTTTATATAAATAAATATGTTTGATCATTAGGGTCTGCCCTCCATATTTTGACTGTGCCATTCCAGATGAGTGAATCCCAGCCTGGCTGTACCTCTTGCCACAAAGAAGGGAAATGCTATTACCGTTGTTGTACTGATGGGAAGATGGAAATCCAGATGTTTAGGGACTGGAGTTTGGGTTCCAAGTGGTTCACATCAGCTAATCTTGGGATAGTTACAGTTCAAGCTGCCTCTGAGTAGGGCTTGAAAACCAAAGTATAACCCATCTTTCTCTCTGTGCTTCCTGTTGTTTTGCAAAAAATACAAGTATTTGGAACATTTTAACACCCATTATAGTCAGGACTAAAGGAAGACCACCATTAACCTTTCAAGCTTCTGTTTTAGGCCAAAGCTTTAAGAGGCAGAATGAGCTGAGCAGCCCAGTGATTTTTCTTCTTGCAACACCTTGTTAGGTTACAACAAATAAAAATCCCAAAATTGATTTGGTTTGTGGGGGAGAACAAACACTCTGGATTTTTCCTGGGCCAGGGCTGAGGGTGGCAGCTAATACAAGACACATCGGGAAGGTTTCTCTCCCTTTTCTGCCTCCTTTCCCACAGCCCCTGAAGGTTCCTCTGGTCCTTGCTGTGGGTGATAATTCAGCTGAAAACCATTTGTTACAACTGGGAGCCATTTGCTTGTGATAATTATGGGTACACCAAAATGCAGTTTGTATTGGAATTAGGGTCTCAAGTAACCTGGCATAGAATGGTCTGTGCTGTCAGTCTTGAGAGCTGCCAGGAGCAGGATGCTCTGGAAATCCTGCCTGTGTTACACAGGGATGTAGAATAAATTTGCTTGAATTCCTTAAAAACAGAACTGCTTTTACAAGTGCTGATTTTAAGAAATGCATAGAAATGCATTTGTATGGGTTTTTTTGAGGGGTTGTTTTTAGGTCAGTAAAACATTTCTCTAATTTGAGTTATATTGAGTTACTTCTTAAAAAATCAGCTGTTAGCTTTACTGGTAATACTGCAATAGTCTAAAAAATTAATGCAGAAACCTAATTTTAAGTTTATGGAAATTTGGGTCCAGAGGCAGCTTCGACAAATATTCTCTTGACTTTATGGACCATTTCTTAATTTTATTTCTAAAATGTCACCTATTTTATACCCTTGGTTTTTTTTCCTGAAGTGTCTTGTTGCACACAGTGCTATCAGACCCAAAGGCTTGGAGAGCATGAAGCAACACCAGATTTGAGATAAAATGCTGATAGATAGATAGATAGATAGACAGACGTGATATACCTAAATTTATATGTATTCTCACTTGGGAGACCTTCAGTATCTCCAAATTTTTTTCTGTATTTTAAAAATGGGGACTTAAGAATGAAGTTGAGCAGGAAGCTGTGGCTGTAACCCTCTTGCCTACTTCCCTTCTCTCACCATCTACTTAAAATTGTAAAGCTCATAAATTGTGAAAGTTGACAAATCAGAGCCTTGCTTAAGTATAAGACTGGGACTTGGGGCCAGGAGATTTCCATCCTGCATTACCTGGAATATATCATTACTGACAGACTTGATGGGATTCGATTTCTACCGGCTATAAAGTGGGATTCTCAGATTATGTCATGCCAGCCTCGTTGCCTTTGATGACATGATACGCTGCTTGGAAAGGGAAGAGCCATCAGATGTGACACAGCTTGGCATCCGCCAGCCTTTGGTGCTGTTCCATGCCCCGATGAACTGGGGAAATGCGATCTGGGCAAAGCCTCCCTAGCATGGGTGGGAAATTGTTCTGAAACAGCGATTGTCTTGTGGTTCCAGGTCAAAATACCACAATCTCTCGATCAAGCGTTTCTACTCAGCACGGCGTTAGGCAGTGTTTGCAGGGACATCTTGGATGTTGGAAGAGGGTGTGCTTATTAAATACAGATAAACTGATGATTCTGCACAAATTTCACGGGGTGGAGACCTGGATCCTGAAACACAGGATCGATCCTGTGGTGCCTGTAATGGAAGTAGAGCTTGCAGGGCAGGAGGCACTTCTGCTGGGCTTGGCTCTGGTAAAACCTAAGCAGGAGTGTTGTCTAGTTTTGGACTTAGGTATAGCACTCCTACTGCCTTCCAGTATTAGGAGTATGTTAAAAACAGCTGCTTATTTCACATTAATTTATTATGGCTTCTAAAAAGACCCTAATAATTGAGAATAGTTAAGAGATGAAGAACAGAAATAGGCTCTACCGTGTGCTTTATTCTGAGGGGCTGGTCCTCCAGGCCACCAGCAAATGACTATTCCTTCTTTGTCATGAGCATCATTCACCTGAAACAAGTCTTGCTTTTGTAACCCAAACTGATTCAAAATGTAAGTGAAAAAGATTCAGTCTTGGTGAAGAAATCTGGAAGGAACAGGAGCGCTTCTCGCTGCGTACAAGTGAGCAATGCTTGCTGCCATTACTGGGTAACAAACACAAACCACGAGCAACTGGTCAAGGGGTTTCATTTGCTGGGACTGACTTTTCCAAAGGAATGGGATGAAGCTGTCCTGGTGTGAGGCTCAGGTTAACTCTGCCTTTGGTTTGCGCAAGGGAAAAACCCACAACAGCTCCAAGAAACTGAGGCCAGAAAGGGTTTACTGAGACCTGCTGAGTGTAGCAGGAGGTGCCAAATGTCCTCCTGGCACCCCTGTATGGGGCCAGTGAATTGTCCTGGAGCCATGGGGGGGCTGGCTGGTGCTGTGTGATCTCTGTCCTGGGACCAGGCATCCTGCAGCGCTGCTGGTCAGTGCAAGGCGACTGTGCCTGGAATGTGCAGCGTGCCCTGCGCTCCTGGGAGCGCTTCCAGGCCCTCCCTGATAAAGCCAGACCTTGAAATAGGCTGCTATCAACAGCCTGCTGCCAGGTACCGCTGTTTTTGGAAGTTCTGGGTCCCACCTCGTATCAAGAGGTCTGCAGGGCTGAAGGGGAGACGGCAAATGAGAGCAGCCCCTAAATTCCCCCCCTGGAATTTATCTGGGGGATCCTGGGGAGGTCACAAGCAAAAAGAACCCGTGGGGAAGATGCCATAGGGGCTCAGCTGAAGCCCCTCAGGACTCACTGACCTGGAGGCTGGGCCTGCTATGGTCTTGCACCCAGTCCTTGTTCCCATGGGTGAGGTGTAAAAGTGACTTACTTTTCTGGCCTGGGGTTCATTGCATTCTTGGCAAACCTGGGGGGCACCAAAACCTGAGAGTGGCACAAGAAGTAAAAACACCTCGATGTTTGGAAGCTCTGGGGAGAACACCACTACATTAGTAGGGAAGAGGGGGAGAAGGGCTGTAGCAGCCTTCAGAAGCTGATGTGACTCCCCACGTAAGGCTGTGATGTGCCTAAATCCCTCCACATGCAGATGGTATCGCTTCCCCAGGGTTTGCAGCTCTCTCTTACTGATACTGCTCGAGTCTGCCTCTCCTCCAAGGACAGCACTAACAGGGCAGTCAGCCCCTGCTGCCTCTGCTGCTCTTCTGCCACAGGGTCTGAGGAAATCTGAACCTGTCTGTGGTGGAGTTTTGGGACTGGGCTCTAATATATGCTGCCTGCAAGAGGGAGAAGAGGCTGCACCTCTTGCACAACTTCATAGTGAGCCTCAAAATGAAGATTTTTTTTTTTTTTAGTCTTAAGCTGTCAGTGCTCACATCCACCTGCATGCATACAACACAATAGTTAATGTTTTTTAATACAGACAACTTGTATATTTGTATGTGCATTGTAAATGTGCTTGGGATGGTATCGAGTGTTGCCTTTTAGAACTGCCTTCTGATCCCCTGGCCTGCCTTGGTTTGATTAAGCAGCAGTAAATAGCAAAATCCCCAGCATCTCCCTAGGACATGAATAACATCTAAATTGTCATTTGTTCTCAATGTATTCTTTTAAGAAACCACTGACTTAGGACATGCAAGAGCATGCACAGCTCAGGCTCTGGACTAACCCTTCCTCATTCCCCTGAGCAGTTCTCCCTCCTTCCTCAGCTCCTTGGACTTGGTGGGAGATGAGTCAAACCTTTCTCAGACTGCCTTGATCTGGAAGCGGGTGGCTTTGGAGTCTTCCAGGGCCTGCATGTGCACCACCCTGATGTGTTGATCCGGGCAGGAGCAGTTTCTCGGAGGCTGAGTGCTTGGAGGTTCAGGGATGCTGGTCCAGGGCCACTCTAGTTATCAACAGGGCTATTAGTCGGCATGAGAAGGTGGCTGTAAGCACAGTAAATAAATGAAAGAAGCAAGCTCAGCTCTGGTGTCAGCAGCAAGTCCTCCTGCTGCTGTCAGGGGACGTTGCATCCAAGCGGGATTGGGCTCCCGAGGAGGTGGCGTGAGCCAGTGGGCAAAGCAACAGGGGGAGTCAGAGACCTGGCTTTGCAACCTGCCTGTGCCACCCACTGCCTGCATCGCCCCGGGCACATCACCTCGCCTCCCTCCCCTCCTCTCCTCTCTCCTCCCAGCCTGCTTTTCTTTCTGTGCACTGTAAGGGCCTCAGGGGAGGGGCTGCACTTTCAGCTGCAGGCAGTGTAAGGGATACCACGAACACCGAGATCTCTGGCTGTCAGTGTGCAGACAAGGGAAGAAAATGATGCGGTGTAACATTCTGGGAGTCCTTTCATAACGTCAGGTCTATCACAAAGCACTTTGGCTGCCACAACAAAGCTTATTGATCAGCCTCAACTCTTCCAAATTGTGTCTTTCTGCCCGAGAAGTAGCAGAATGAAGAATTAAAGCACTTACACAGGAGAGTATCGCACATGAGTTATTGAGTAACCATCAGCACCGCTCCAGGGCTGCTCTGTTCCTCTGGACTGTGTGCAACTTCTGAACATTTTATCTCTTTCCTTCAGCTTTTGCAGGCGTGTGCCAGCTTCTGTAGCATATAAACTAGGTGCTATTTTTATTGAATCTGGCTTTAATGCTGTAGATTTTTCACACGTGTGTTGGTTTTTTATTGTTGGTCTCATTCCTGAACTTTCTGGCACCTCTAAGTGTGAAGTCGGTTATGTGCACGTTGCTTGGCAGATGAATTCCTATTTCTGGGAATCATTTTCCTTCTAAAATGTATTTTTATATTAAAAATGTGGTCTGTATCCATATACTGGCCTAGGATTCCAGCCCCGAGGTTTCTGCAGCCAGAGATCTCCACAACAGGGGATGCAGCCTGGAAGGAGACCTCTGCTTTCCAAGCTGTGAGTATTCATATTAAAATCTTGTTTCACTGACCCAACCTCTGCCTCTCGGAGCAGCAAAATCCCCTTCTGATTTGGCACCAGGGAAAAATCAAGACAAATATAGAGGATAATAAGTGCTCTCTTCCAACACTGTCTCCCTTCCCAGCTTGTCTCCCTGCTAGATCAAGAGAAACCACCCATCTCCCCGAACCTTCCTACTACCAGCTCTACCCCAGCTACTGCCTCGGCAGCCCCCCATCCTCCCTCCAGCATCCCCAGGCCCTGTGTGCAAGGCGGGGGCTCGGGGAGCCAGCTGCCCATCCTTCCAAAGGTGCTGTCCCCCTTTCCTCCATCTGTGCACGGGCTGCCAGGGAAGAGGGAACCGTGGCTGTGTGTGGTTTTCTCGCCCAGGGTGACCTGGAACACATCTGCGAAGCCCTCCAAAGTAGCAGGAATGCGCTCCGTTAGGACATGATTCATCCTGCATACCGCATGGGTGGCTGCTCAGGGAGAATTTGAACATTTGCATACGCTGCTGAGACTTTCCGCTTCTCGCCTGCTCTCAAACCCCTGCACTTCATCCAGAGCGTGGGGGGCTGCACAGCCGGAATTCCCTTCCCGAGGGATCGGCTGCAGCCAGCCCAGCAGCGGTGGTCCTGGTGCTCCTTCCCCCGGCTGCATCGTGAGGCAGAAACGAGAGAAGCTGCTCCCAGCCGGGTTGAAGGATGGCTTTAGATCCTCTGCTCCTGCTGCAAGAGAAGCTGGGGGAGAGATGCTGCCTGGGGATCAGTTTGGGATTTGGTGTCTGCAGGGCAGGAAAATACCATCACAGACCTACTGCTCGGGCAGAACCAAAGCACGGCAAAGGGAAGCGCCGCGAACAGGACTGAGTCAAGTGCGCTGCTTCTGGGAAGGAACCAGGAATTGGGCAATGAGGGGGTCGGCTATACCTTAGGGCCAATCCCGGGTAACTGGATTTACTTCGGCAGCTGCAGAGTCGGAGCAGCCTCAAGCAGAGACGGGAGATGCTCCCCGGGCTGGGAGGTGGCTCCCTGTGCTTTGCCAGCCGAGCCGCGGGGAGCGAACGGGACGTGGCTGCGATGAATGGGAAAGGTGGAGGAATGGTGAAAACCGCTAAGGTAATGTCTTAGTGAATAAGAACATCATGGATTTCATGTTTTTAACTGTATCTATTAAAAAAGGAGATCTCTCAGACCTCACTTTGCTTCCTATGGCCTAAACACAATTTAAGGGGTAGTTTCCCTGCTGGCATGCGCAGGCTGTTAATTATCTCTAATGTATATATAGCTTCAGTGAGGGAAACGATTTCACCTGCACTGATTAGTCTGTTTGGATTTACTCTCGTTCATTTTGGCATCAAAATCATAACCAGGCAATCCTGGTACTTGGAACACAGATCTGAAGTAATATGGTAATGTGTTTAAATCCTTTAATATCAGGGGAACATAACATTTCAAGCTGTTCTCAAAAGCCTGCCAAAGCCAAGCCTGACACTATGTGAAACATTTTAAAGAAAAATTTCAACAAACAGGAATTTAGCAAATAGGAATTTAGCAAATAGGAATTTAGCAAATAGCAAATTTACCCAATAAAAGCCCCTGACATGGCTTTCTAGCATGTCAATGTCATGGGAGGCACAAGTAAATACTGACTAGTCCTAACTAGCAGGTGGAAATAGATTTTAATAGTATCTAACTAATTATGGTATAAATTCGGTTTCAGACACAAATAGGTTCAATATGAGGTATAAGATTTATGGTTTTTAATTTAGTATTTTAGAATTCCAACAAAACCCCCTCAAGTCAACAGAAAGTCTCATTCTTGCTAAAATAGGGTTTAGATCAAATCCCTGGCAAGCACAGGCGTTCCCAGTTGCCATCACCTTTCATGATGAGTCATTAGAAGCCAAGTTTCTACTGCAGATTGCTTTTCTAACTCAAAATTCAAAGCCCTTACATGACATGCAAACAGAAATATTTACACAAGATGTGTATAAATATAAAGTTTATTCAGTATAGTGTTTAGAAAAATAAGTTCACATCATCTCAGAATACAAATAAAACACTTAATTGTCCAGGCACAAACCCCTATTACAGTACAACAAACATACATACTTTAGATCTCTTTGGTTGGGTAACTAAGCACAGATATGTTTGATGATACACTCTGGGGCAGCATCACCTAACAGTGCAGTAAAGTCTTCTTGATTATTCCCTCCTCTAACGCGTACATTCCTCTTAAAATTCATATTTGTTGTAAGGCACAATAAAACCCATACTGGAGAAATAACTGGTTAGTTCTGGACAAACAGTACATGCAGCAAAAGAACAAACATCCTCTGAATGTGAATCCTGAAAGCCAGAAGATTCACCCCCTCCTTGAGTTCAGAAATTTAAGAAGCAAGTTTTAAATTATATGAAACATACAACTAAGGTATAAAATATCCTTCAAGATAATAACTGCTAGGAGATACAGGAAGACTTCAGGTACCCTTGCTTTTAAAAATAACATTATTTTTGTTTTCAGAATGATAAAATTACTATTCTTTTTGATGATTTGACATTATTCTTGACCACAAGCACTGGGCAGTTCATGCCCCCAGAGCCCTGCACACGTATTTTGCATGATACTGGAGGGATGCACCCTCTTGTTCATCTGCCCTTGCTACGAAAAGTGCACAGACACTGGAAATCTATGTACATGAAAAGCTCCTGTGCACACAGGGCCAAATTCCACCCTGATTTATTTAACTGAAAATCGTGACTGAAGTGATTTTACAGGACTTGAAGTCAAACCTGTCCATTATTGACATCAATCTCAGACTGAGAGTAATAACGACAGTCCCCAGCCTCGCTTCTGGGTAAAGTCGCTTTCTGAATGAGTCTTCCTGAATCCACAGGTAGGGGAAAGCAGTAAATGGGAAGAGGTATATCCTTTGATAGACTGTGACTGTTTGGTTCTACCCAAGCATCAGCCTTGTGCTCTGGTTTGTGCTGCCACTGTGTACTGGGCCAAATCCGTCCCTGACCTAACACCAGTGAAATGAATGGACCATATTCCCAGCTGGCATGAAAGGACATTAAAGTCCATGGAAACATGCTAGTTTAGCCCAGCTGAGGACCTGGCCAATAGATGTCTGTGATTGACGTTGCTGAAATGTCCTTGCAGGTAAGACCACAGGGATAATGCTGCAAATTGTCCACACAGAGCATCCAATTTAACATGTTTCTGGTTTTCTGCAAAACTCTGGGTGAAACAGAGGCAGCTTTAATCAAAAGCAGTAAAGAAGAGAGGGGTTTTTAACATCATGCTTTGTAAGAATTTGCTTGAACTTCAGGCATATTTTTCAAAGCTGAGTCTGGGACCAGAAAAGTAGTAGAATTTGGCAATGTTTCCTGTAAGATTTCCAGTGGACTTAGAAGTTACAAACATATGTGAAGTTGAAATGATCCTTTATTCTCATCCATAACAGAGAGGGAGGGAAGAGAAGGAATGTCAGAAGAATGCCAGGTAGACATACCTTCCATTTAAACAACAAAATGTGCTAATAAGGGTTGTCTGTGGGGCTTGGACACTCACTGCCTTCCCATGCGTGGGAGACCAGCATCCAAATCCCCTAAACACCATGTAAAAATCCTTGGTTTGGGAATCAGTGGAGCAATGCCTTATTTACAGCAGCCAAAGGTCTGGCCCTGGACACTTTTCAGGGCTTTGAGTACTGTCTATTGAGAGCAGTTAGCCTGCCTGCCTGAGGGCCACAAAATAAAAACTTACCCTTGTAAGGAGTAAAACTACTTATTTAAATTTCTATTTTAAACACACTGTACCGTGCAATGAGTCTTTATATTGTGCATATGTACCTGCAGAAAACATGAGGTTATAACTACGTTATCTGGAGGGAATGACACTTATTTTCAATGGGAGAAAGAAAGAAAGAAAGAAAGAGTAAAAGATAATAAGAAGTTACTTGATATCTGGAAGACTAGAATAGATTAATCTTACTTTGTCCCAAAACACTGCTTTTATGTACATACTCCACTCCCACTGAAGAGTTGGAGGTCTCCTATTAGAAGTACCAGACACTCCAAGAAACATGCCACTGTAACAACATACAGTTTTCACATCAACTGTGCTGCAAAGCCATGGAATTCAGAGCCTCAGCAACACAACCAATGCAAAGAAGGAAAAATTAAAAATAAAGTAACAGGTACTGCTGTAACACCACAGTCTTTTCAGTTATGAGACATGACCACACCAACAACTGCTCTGAAATATTCCCTAGCTTGCCTCCAAATATAGTCTGAGCTTCACAGACCAAATGTTAATCCACCATCAACTCCTTCAGAGCCAAGTACACATTCTCCATTAAAATGACAGCAATACAGGGTATTCCTAATTTTCCAAACGGCTGAATGATTTCATGCAAAGCATATACAGCTACTGCTACTGTCATCACCGTCTTAGTTACATGGGTGAAGAAGAGGTGGGAAACAGATTGCTTATGCTGGGGCCCAGCAAACAGATAAACAAGCAGAGCAGATAGGAGAACTCTGGACTATCCGATTCCCGGCTCACGCGGAGCTCCCGGGAATGTCAGGGAAAGTTGTGCCAGGGGAACATACAGCTCCATGTCCTGCTTGTGATAATCTCTGCTTTAAAGCGCTTGCCTCAAACACCCTGTTTGCCTGGGAGCACGTGGGGACAGCCAACTGCTGACGGGCTGCTCCTGCCTGCAGAGCATTAGCAACTCCGTACAGCTGCAAGTGCTCCCCTTGCACACTCGTTCTTCCCTTTCCCTGCACTTTTCCCTGCATCCCTGGAGACTCTGACTCGCAGCGTGGACTCCAGTGCTCACTGACAGAGCTCAGCTTAAAGGTTCCACAGAAAACCTTGCAAAATACGCAATATAGTGCAAAACTACAACGAGAATGCCAATGCCGCGCTCGCGGCACACGGAAAAACCTTCATTCCCTAAAAGCTTTCCATGGAACCAGTTAAAGCCAAGACAAACACACTGGGATATGCCACCTCAATTATCTTTCCTTTCCGTTTTTTTTTTGTCCTTTACAAGTGATCTTGTTTTGTCCTGAGCCTGATTCAGAGCCCACAGAAGCTCATGAAAACATTTCCTGTTGCCTTCCAAAGGCTTCGGACCAGGCCCCTGATGAGGATGAACACACGCTTTAGTTACTGTATATATTCACATTAGGATAAAATACAACAAAACCAAACCCACAAGGATTAACAGCATGTCATTTTTGTACATCTGAATTATTATTATTATTATTTTAAAGCTTAAAGGATGTGCTTTTCCATGCTACAAAAACTCCTCTGGGGGAAAGGTTAAGATCTGTTCCACCTACCCAGAGCCCACCTGCTTCTGCTGTCCCCAGGGAGAAAGGTGTGGAGACCCATCCCCAGCCAGGAAGGGACCACAGCCACTCCCAGAGCCCTTTGGGCAGCTGCAGTTCCCACCATCAGCCCCCAGGCTGCTTCTCCTGGGAGGATATGTATAAATACACACTCCACTGCACTCCTGGATGTGGGCCTTGCTCGACCAGCAGCTGAAGCCCTCCCAACACGGGCTGTTTGGCCAATGGGCCTGTGTAAACATGGGATTCCCTTCCCTGGCCTGCCCATCCAACCTTTCCTGCTCATCTGTCCGAGGCCAGAGCCCAGCGCTTTCCCTCGGGACAAGGGCGCTGCCCGCGGTCCCCCTGCGGACTCCTCCTGTCCTGCTGACGTGGTGCACAAGGACCCATCCTTGGCTCTGCACTGCCAGGAAATGTCACCCACGATGTCCAAAAGACTCTTAAAACTCTTCTTACTCGTGCAAGCAGGGGCACCCAAGTCAGCGGGTCTACTTGCAGAAGTAAGGCATCAGGATTTGGCCCTGAGGACGGATATTTGCAAATCAGTGTTTTTATTCCTCCTGCCACTGTGCTTTAGTAACAAAGATAAGGCCACTAGGAAGAAAGGCACGTGGAATTCTGTAAAAAATACACAAAAGGGTTCAACTAATTTGCAAATTACTAACAAAACAAACAAAAAAACCCCTGAACACAAAGACAAAGGGGTAGAAACAGTGACCTCCTGGGTTTGTGAGACTGGGAATTAATTTTCTAGTTTCAGTGTGATTAACATTTTACTTTTACAGTCTATTGCTTGAAAAAAACTACAAAAAAGTAAAACCTTGTCAGAAATAACTACGCTTACTTCCTGCTCAAACAATAAAATAAATTAAACAGCCAGAAAACGTTTTCCTTTTCAATGCATTGTGTCTAAAGTGAAAGGGAACATAAACCATAAATAAAATCCATTGTACTAATTAAAAAAAAAGTCTCCTTTACAAGAACTGAAAAAATATTTACATTCATACTGGATAGAAAGCTTCTGAATTGCATAATTAGAGTTTCAAATGATGCTTTTTCTGGTGCACTGACAAAATGCTAGCTGTAGCATTTAGAAACCTGTATATGATTGATGTGAGATTTTTGGTTTGAATGCAAGTCTGCTGGAAAAAAAGCAAACATACCAGTAACAATATTATGATTTCATTTTGTTTCTTGACCTCAAACAACATAAAAGTAGCTGGAGAGGTATTGTCTAGAGTTCCTTAGAAATCTCTCAATGCCCACGGACTGGAAGTAAACAGAAAAAAAAAGACTGCATTGTTTTTACCATTTTGGAGTGAGATTTTTGTTTTCTGTCTGAAGTTAGGAGTGTATACTTACTGTTAAGAGTATGTTGTACTATGGAGAGTCTAGTTACATTTTCAGGGTAGTATCTGGTAGCCAAACCTGTACCCATTCCTCAGTACTTGCCCTGGCCATTTCCTTTCTCCTTTAGTCTGCTTAAAAGAGAATACTGCATGCAAACCAAGTGTGGCAACCTAATTCCATTGCCAGAGATTCCTCTGTACATCGATTCAGACCATTTAAATGTTCTTCTCATTTCTTTAAATGAAAAAAAACCAAAAAACCACCAAACAAAAAAAAACCTTACAAACACCTCACTCAGTGTTTGTTAGGGCCTCAATAGGAGACTTAGCTATTAAAAACAGAAAGCAAGAAAAAAAAGAAATTACAAGTCTTGCATAACTTCATCCATCTGAACCGTCTGCAGTTTGGCAAGTTCTTTTTTGTCCGTTTCCAGTTCTTCACATACCGTGTCAACCATATTACTCATAACATACTTAGATTTGGAATCCAGCATCATTAAATTACCAGTTGACTTACTCTCAGAATTAGGTAAGAAATTCTCTTTGACATCAGGTACGGCTTGCAGAACTAACCTGTGCTCTCTGCCAAAATCCTGGTGCACTTGTGCAGGGGGGTGGCTGACACGGTCTCCACTTGTCGAAACTATTTCTCCAAGCACGGGCTGTGCTGTGGAAATGGACAACAGATCCTGACTGGTGATGAGGGGACAGTTCTGAAGGGTTGCATAGTTAGTGTTGCTGATAGATATCACCGTAGAGGTACTGGTCACGGGCGATGACATGGACTGGCTCTCCGAGATACCAGAGCTCAGTTCTGCAGCATTTAAAAGAGTCGGTGGTGCAAGAGAAAAATTATGTGAGGGCGTTACATTCACTAACGAAGAGGCCAGGGACTGGAGTCCTGTGCTGGATATGTTTTCAGAAGACATGTTGACGTTCAGTTGCGTGTTCTGACTGACTGGCATCAACTGAGAAAACACCAGGCTTCTTTCCAGTCCTTCTTGCTTGACAGATCCTACTGCCTGGCCCGAATTGGGAACTGTATAAACCACTGCACTCGGAGTGAGGGGGCTGAAGAAAACCTTTCCTTGCTGCACTGTTGAAGATTCAGTTGTAAAAGTTCCTCCATCAGATGTGCTGGGATTTACTGAAACATTACCTAGGCAAAGGGAAGTAAGAGAAAGGAAAACAGAGATTACAGTTGGTAGAGAGTTATGCAGTCCTGGTCTTTTTTGCCTTTGCAGTATACACATACACTAATATTTCATGCAACACTGAACAGCAATTTTTGTAGCAGGTGAGAGAAAACTTGGTGTAAAGAAACCAATGCTGTTAATAGAAATTACTTTTAGAAAGTTAAAAAAAAAAAGTTTCTGGTCTATTAGATTAGGTATCTCTCAGACTCTCATTAAGGGGCAAACAGTCCCCAGCCATGTGACTAAAATGAATGTGCTTTGGCCTTCACTAGTTGCCACCACTCAATTTCTATCTAAGAATAGAAGCATGAAAAGCTATTAAAGATAGTTCAGTGACAGACTACAGCTTGTGTGTGGGAACTGGAGACACGTCACATGAAATCCACTACTGCTGGGCAGAACCTGCCCGAGCCAACCTGCACAGAAAACACGAAAAACCGGTAATTTCTATCGGTTTAACTAGGTAATCCTCAAGCACTCGGCTCTATTCCCTTTCACCCTGCTTTATCATGGTTTTCTGAAATCCTAACCCTACCACATCCACCACGCTGTGAAAAGTCACCCAGCACTGCCTGCCCTTGCTTAAAGCCACAGCACTGCTCGTGTGATGCTGTAGTGAGCCAAAGCAAGATGAGGTAGTCAGAGATGACCTGAAGTTGTTTCCACTGGACATGCCATGTCAGTTGTCATTATGGTAATTCCTAAAATAAGAAATACTGTCTCTTGGGATTGAGTCCCACTTGGAACACCTCTCTTTCTCAAAAGCAGTTTAATTAAAAGAGACTACAGTCAGACACAGGTGAATTTTTTAGAACAGCACTGAAGATGAATTTCTTACATGGGGAATATTTTAGCTCCCTATTAATTTCAGTTAATCAATGATGACTTTTTTGGAAGATCTTATGCATAAGGGTAAACTAGAATAATAAAGCCAGGCAACTTGAAGTTACCTGTCAGTATTATTTACTGGGGCTCACTCAAAATAGCCTGCAGCATGCTTCACTTGGAATAGGCAGCCAGCTATCCATCCAAGAAAACCAGAACTTCTCTCTACACCACAGATATGGTGGCTCACTCTCCAGTGGGCAACCAGGATTTTTAACAATGGGGAAAATGGTCAGAGGAGAGCTTATTACAAATCTTAGGACTTCAAATACAATAGTCCTACAATACTTAAAGGACAGAACTTTCTTTCTCACCTTTGCTGGCTGTTAGTTTATGCCTTGGAGCATGTGGATTAAGTGGCTTTAGCAATTACAGGTGGCATTTAGACTAAATGTCTTCTCTCTTTAAACTTGGTTAAACTATGTACCAAGAGTGCCTATGAGTGCCACATTTTAGGACCTTATAATTGTGCACCCATTTGAAATGTGGTTGCACAGCTTCAGTGTTCCTCCCTGTGCTTCAGCAAGAATAATTCACACCCTATACACGTTAAATTCAAAGAAGCACATGAGCACAACTTCACTTTCATTATGGTATTCACAGCTCCTGAAACTAGAGAGAATCATTCCAATTTAATCATTTTCATAATCAAAGATACAGTGGCCAATGAGTAACAAAGATGTTCAACTGTGCTTTTTAACTGACCTGCTTCAAAAAAGGGATCCAGACCTAGGTTTGTGCTCCCTGGGATTCTTCCTGGCCAGCTGCAAGATTCAGACTATGGTATGTTAAGACCAACTCGAAAGCAAACTTAGGGAGGAGCCTGCACACTTGGCACATGAACCTGTGATGACATGTTTCTCTTGGACTGAGGGCAGTTTCATCCAAATAGCCTCACATTTTATATCTACGAGCTAGTGCTTACTTCTATTGTTTCCCTCAATTTTAATCTTTCTTAATTATGGAACAGAAAATGTACAAGCAACTGCTTGGTCTTGTTGTGTCTACAGTAATTCAAAATGTATTTTTGAGAAATGCCTTCGTTAAGAAAACAAAAACCCAAAACAACCACCACAAGAACAACAACGGTAACAATTTCCAGCTGCCATAATTTTCATTTTTATGAACCTTCTCATTAAAAGAATTCAATGGCAAATGGGAAATATTTTGAATTACTGAAACATGTAAAATTTACAGATATTTGTGAAGACTCGTATCACAGACTTCTGTGAACAGCATGAGATGAAAGGGGTGTAAATTACCAGACCTCCTTCCATGCTCTTAACAGGGGAGCTCAGCCTCACCTAACAGTCTGCCTGTGAGCATAACCCACTATAAAGGGAGGCAAACGGTATTATTTGATGTTCTGTGTGTGGCCATGGCTGAGATACAATGTTGATACCTTGGAAGAAAAGGACCACAGCTTCTAAAATGCTAAGTGTGCCTGATTCCAACTTTTTCTCATACCTCTTACTGCAAGAGGCAAAGCTTTTACCTTGTGAAGCTGCCACAGAAACTGGAGGCAGCTGCAGAGAAGAAAAACCAATGCTTCCGTTCAGCAGCTGGCCATTTGTTCCTGAATTGGGGATCTGGACAATGCCATACTGGTTTATTTGGACAGGAGCAGTAAAAGTAACTACGGAGCCTCCATCCTGGGAAGCAGCAGTTTCTACGCCTTCCCTTTTCACCTCCGAGCTCGGTATCAATCCTGGGAAAGTGACCGGGATGTTGCTAGGGCTGAAGGCTGCTGTGGCATTGGGGACCGAAGCCTGAAGGAGTTTGAAGTCTTTAACATCTTCTGACGATGATGACGACAGTATGTCAGTGATGGACACCCCGTTGCTCACAACACTCGGTGCGGTTTTGGGTGAATTTAAGGTAACAGTCTGCGAAGCGCCCACGCTAAGTCCATTGAGTATGACACCGTTGGGTCCCTGAAGAAACGAGCTACCATTGAGGAAGACAGGAGAGGTACTGGCAGGCATGAGGTTCCCATTCAACAAGACACCAGACGAGCTCAAGGCTATTTTAGTGTTTCCAAGCTGCTGCATGTAGACAGGCTCCATGTGGCCGGGAAGGCTGAGGCTGGTAACGCCGTCAGATGAGCTGGAGAGTGGATGGGGAGATAAATCCTCCCGCCCCTTACTGGATTCATCTTCTGTGCTAGGGTTGCCATCTGACTCGCTATGGGAAAAGATGGAGAGATGACATTGCATTACCATGGCGTGCCAGGATCTCTGCACCAAAAGGGACTTCTTGCTTTGACACAAGTATGTGAGAGTTTCCACAAATAATTTTTTTCTGTGTTTTGCCTTTACGAGGCACTTTAAACGAATATTCAAGCCAAGGGAGGAGGTTTCTTAGAATAGAACACATCAAACCAAACACTCGCCGAGGAAAAACTTTACAGACTGGGTTATGGAGTTGTAAATAAATTCCTCCACCCCGGCGACCGAAGGGGACTGCCTGGGCCCCCCTCCGCCGGCCCGGGGTGTCCACATGTGTGAGACCGGCCGCGGCCATTTGGCAGAGCGCTGGGAGGTGAGGCAAGGCCGGGAAGCGCCGCCGGACCCTCCGGGCTCTGCCTGCCGCCCCCGGCCCGGGGGAAGGGGAAGACCCCGGCCCGCGCTGCCCCCGGTGCCGGCGGAGGCACCTCCGGCAGTGCCCGGCGGCCGGGGGGAGGGACGGAGGAATGGGGGGCGGCCTTTGTGCCTCCGCCCGGGGCTGCGCCGGGTTTTTTCGCTGACTGGTCCGCCCTCGGCTGCATTTTTCGGTCGCTCTCCCCTCCCTCCCCCCTCGCCCTTTGATGTGTCCCGCGGAGAGGGGCCGCGGCGGCACAATCGCGCCCTTGGTTGAGAAATGCCTTGGGGCCCCCTCCGCCGGCCGCTTTCCCTCCTTCTCTCCCCGCTCCCTTCCTCCCCCTCCTCCCCGCGCTTTCTCCCCCCTTCCCGTCCCTTCCCGGAGGAAGGCGGGGGGCGGGAGCGGGGAGGTCACCTCCACCT